>WELA01006442.1:748499-768569 GCA_009602735.1 Mesotaenium endlicherianum
TCAACACACAGGGGGGGGGGGGGTGGGGTGAGAAGCACGTGCATAAGCATACAAGCATATCGCAATAGCATGATTCTGGGGCCACCAGATGTTCATGGCAATCGTGATGGCCCTGGCCACGAGCATGATGGCCATGGCTGCACATCACAAGAAAGGTGACGAGGCTTCATGGCTTCCACCAAGCTTCACTAGCTGGTTCTCTGCAACACCAGCCATGGCTTCCCCGGCTGCAGGACAGTCGGCCCATCCTCCTCACTCATATAGTCGTCCAAGCTAGGCTCATCTCAAGCACTCTGAAGATGCTACCTAGTGTGGGCAGATAAGGGGAAGGTTGACATGGTTAGCTCGACAGGAACTCCAATCCATGGATACACAGGTCCAACATGCAACAAGCCATAGCCCATAATTCTGAAGTTGAGACAGCCACTAACCTCGGAAGCTGTAGTCGACAGCCATGTCTGAAAAAGCTCCTCACTGCTGTGGCGATTAATACTGGGCGCTGCTGTGGAAGAAGCTACCAGACCCATCAAGTCGGCATTACCATTGCTACTTGGTCCTTCGATCAAACTCTTCAGGAAAAGTTCTTCCGTTGTGTTCCGCACTATGCCGCTAGATTGCGGGCTTGGCTTACTGCTTCCAAGAGGCAGTTGCTGCATAATTGTTCCACCCATCATGCTTCCTAGTCCATTCTGCATCATGTACCGAGACTGCATTTCCTGCTGCCTAGCTTGAGCCTGGAGCTCTTGCGATATACTCCTGGTGACTCGTTTATTTTCCAGCCCCATGAATTGGTCGGAGCCCCAGCTACCCCCACCTTTCGCCATCATGACTTTGTTTGCACTTGTCAAATACTTCCTACATTAATTACCAGAAAGGGGTACCAACTTCGCCCCCCGCGTTGAAATTCCCCTTGTCTGTTCCAACCGTGTCTCGCAGTCTTTAAATCAGTAAGCCAGTGACCTTGGAACCCTAGGAACCCTTCACTCTTCGCATCTCAAGATTGCAACGAGCGGCGAACGAGGGCGGAAAGGTATTAATAATGACAGAAACGATGCTGGATGTATGCGCTCTGGGTTAGCCCACTAAGGGTGATTGCTCGCTTTGAAAGGTGATGCACAATTAAGCATGCTAATTGCCGCTGACTAAATCACACACCATAGAAGCTCTAGAAGTCGTGCGCTGATCAATCATCTCAACAGTTCGACGCTCCTAGCATTTATGGTTCGAAACAGTTCTAAAGGACGGTTGCTCTTGGGTGGGAGTGGCCATGTACTGCATACAACAAGGAACAAAGCTGAACAGAGCGATTTCGCGAGCTCTTGAGTTTAAAATTTGGTGGACGCCAAGTGCTCAACAGTGTCGACACGGCACGCACAAGGTGCTGAGACCTGCCACAAACTCACAGCAGTTTTTCGTGTCAACTGCGAACCACTACGAACTCCAACTTTGTGCCGTACATACTATCCAATTCGATTCAATCGGTCGGCTCTAAACTTCTAAAGTATCAGCCAACCGACACGAATTCGGTGCCAAATCCTGCCCTTTCCTACCCCTTCCCTTGACCCCTTCGCTGCCATTTTGTGGCCTATATATTTCTTGGAAGTGCAGAAATCCATGTCCAATTGTTTCAGAAAGTCCTTATAACCCGTAATCTACTTATAAACGGGCCATATATAGAAGCAATAATACCAGTTGTACCCTACCATTTTTTGTTGGTGGTGTACTTCACATGCACTGCGATTGACCGCGATGATTAAACAATCTCCAATGGTTGAAGATGGTGCTAAATGTGTTGTCCACCTTTTCCTGCTATCCAAAATTTTCCCGCCCCTGGCGTGCTGGGTCATGACCAGTCATGACTCATGGCGCCCAACCTGCTCCTATATATTGGATTCTGTACTAGTATACATGCCTGTACATATATTTGGGTGAACTAAAACGACTCTAACCTTCCTTCAAATTACCGTGAAGACCCCATGCAGTACCGTGCGGGCTGCAGTTTATAACTTCATCGTCTGTCCACCTTACATCACGTTTCATCATGCATGAATGGAGCTGACGCGGGCACGAGCAGGCACGCCGCAAGAGTACTAAAATGAGGGCGTGATTGGCGGCCTTACATCAGCTTGTACCAGCTTGCACAAGCAAAAGCCTCACTACTGTTCTGTGCTGTCTTGTCCAGATGCTGTCGATGCAGAATGTGCGACCTCATCCGATACGACGGGCGGTCACTCAACCCTTGACATTTGATCACGGAAATCCATGAAGAAACCAAAACTCAGCAGCATTCAGCTCTCCCGGACTCTGACAGAGTCGTGCCTATTCGCACGCACAAATAATCAGTTGATGTCGGCCCACTTCTACCGCATAGCAGCCTAAAGCTCTTGTCCAAGGTCATGGCCCACCATTTAGGCTGAATCATGTTTGTGCAAGAGGCTGGTACATTTTTGAGTTGGTTCCTTGCCTTGTATATATGCCCACCTTTTTCCGGGGCTCACCTTCATGCTCCCATTTCCTTGCTCTTTCCTCGGGCCTATTCCTCCCGCCTCCGCCATATCTGCGTGGGGCGCTACATCTGTGCTAGGTAGAAGAAGGGTCTACGCCCTTTAGGTCATCTAGTGGCTTCCTTCCTCCTAGTAATGTGCACATTGGCTGACACCGACAGCGTTGAATCCCCGATAGGAGGTGCCATTGCGTCATCGTTGACCAATATAGTCATTCCATGCACATGTGTTTTAGGATTGATATCGATTTTGATTTTGAAGACGAGGCCAACTCTTTGGCTGCAAGCCGTTCCGAACTGCTTACAAACCTCATGCGTGAGTTTAATGATGGCTTGATTGATGCACATTTGAATACTGAATATGTATTGCGAGTTGTTGTGCTGTCGTACTTTTGTTATTTACTTGAGTACCAAAACTACCATAAAATGACTTGCTGACTTGAAGATCTTTTCCAAGTCATCTATAATTAGTAAAACGCTTATTAGTGATTCAATTCATTTCATGCATCCAAACTTTGTGAACAAAGAACACGTTCATGTGCGAGCGCCATGATGCATACTTATAAAACTTGTAAAATTAGTATACTCAATAACCTACGATATACGCAGAACAAAGCAACTACGAAGCATTAACCATCCAATTTTCCATTACAAAGTTGCATGAAGGTGAGTTAAGCACCCCGTTGACTCGACCCTATCAAAAAGATATCGCGCCAAAGCATTTGTGTCGGTTAAGAAGTGGTGCACTTTTGGCCAAACCCTCATTGCAAAACATCCTTGTGGCTTTATTTAGACGTTCAATCCAAACTTGTTGACTCCACTCACAGCTCCTTCATTCACTTTGCAAGAAGCATACTAGATTCAAAATGGTCTTGTCATAGGTTTCAGATACTTCAAGCAATACCAAAGGTTGGCACATGGGCCGAGGGGCAAACGTGAATGTTCTTGCCTATCATCGAAGAATCTCTAGAAATCATATAGAAAGAAGTAGAAGCAAATTTGTATTGATGTGTCTGCATAGATTGAGACTCATATTTGTATGTAGTGGCGATAAGCTATGACATCAAAAGACAATATGTGTTCAATTTGCCTGATTTTGAAAGAAAAGGTGACGGTGGAAAGAATAATAGGAGTAGTAATATGCATGTTGAAAATCAACAATTTTCACACTTGTCAACCTTTGGTTTGCAACATTTCATGTCGCAAACCTTCAACTTGCATATCATATGTCCAGCACCCATATTACATGTCAGCGTTCGCAAACGAATGTTGGTTGTTGCCACGGCGTCACGTTTAAAGATAGTGCCAGTGTGCAAGTCCCCTGCAACCGACACTTGGCTCCACGCAATGATTTTTCAACGGGCACCTCATGAATCACAAACACAGCCCAATACACACCGCTGCTCTTCATATTCTGTTCACGGCACGTTAAGTAGGCCAAGACGTGCAAGGAGAACCATGACTGCTTGATTCTTTTCATCACCGCACGACCATGCCACCGGCTTGCACAGCGCTTTCATCATCTTACCCACGACACAATTCCTTAGCCTTCCTATATCTTCTTCTAGAGTTCACTACTCCATAGCCCCAAGCCACCTCTACCAAACGATACATATCCAAAACCAAGCTCGAGACAGCTGCCCCCGAAGAGCTCCATGCGCCATACAAGGACGTACCACGCCTTCTGAGCCCCCACAGTGGGCTGGCCAGCTGTGCCCCCCCCGACTTCCCCACAGCCACGCCGCATGTGTGGGGGCCACATTCATGAAACCGGGGGGCCCAGAATCCGACATCAAGGAAAGAAGGAAGGGGGGGGGGGGGATTTCTGCTTGCACAGTTAAAAAAAGATCTCACTGATCTCAAGGAAAGGCATGCCACCATCAGGTGCTCATCCCAAGGCTCCAGCCTTGTCCTACTTCCTAGGAAGCAAAGCCTCTTGCAGAGAGGCGGAGGCCTGAGGCGGCAGCCGCTTGCCAGCTGCAGCTGGCGCCTAGCAGGCCCCTCGTGTCAGCCAGCATTGGCCCACTCCTACTCGCCGGCGTTCCCGCCATCGTCGCCGTCACTTTCTGTTTCTTGCTCAGATGGGCACTCCCATCTGCCGCTGCAGCCGTCGTCGCAGCTGCCGCTGATGCTGCTGCTGTCGCCGCTGCCGCTGCCGGCACAGCCGCCACTGCTGTTGCCAACGCCCCGCAGGCCAACCCGGCCTGGCCGGCCTGGCGCTGGCGCCGCAGCAATGCCAGCTCGAGCAATGCTCTCTCTGTTGCCCGCCACTCTCGGGCAGCTGCAAAGGCCAGCAGGCCTGCCAGCTGGCGGCCATCTGTGAGCTCCCGGTTGGCTGCCTTGGCCGCAATGCCGCAGGCAGCAGGGACCGCAAAAGGAGCAGCCCCCCCGGGGCCTCCCAGCGTCCCACCTACAGCTGCCACCTGCCCTTGCTCAGTGCTGCCACACGCCCTCAGAGCCTCCAGCTCCTGGAAGGACCAGCCGAGGTCATGCAGGACCTGCACAAGTGGGCTCTCGGCCCAGGGCTGTCCCGAGCCTGCCGGTCCCGAACCTGGAGGGCTGACCTCAGAGGCTTGGGAGGCTCGGAAGGCCCAGGATTCCGAGTCTAGCTCTTCCTCGAGCGCGCAGACCTCCTGGCACACGTCCGCGTCTGCCACAAGCAAGGGCCACGCGTTGCTGCCCTTGCCCTCCCCTGTCACCTCCACCTGCTCACCCCGTGCCACCTCACAAGAGAGCAGAGAGCAGCAGGACAGACCAAGGGGGGGGCATCTCCCGTCAGCCAACGAGCAGCTAACACCACCCCGAATGCCCGCGCAGCGGGAGGCCGGCGCACTGCCAGCTGTCTGAGCCTGCCCATGAGGTGAGCGGCCTCCCTCTCAGGCCTCCCTCCTGTCAAAGTGGGCCAGTTAGCCTCCTTGCCTCTGGAGAACAGCATCCCCATGCACACCATTGCTGGGACAGACACCCACACACCCTCACACACGCGCACACACGCATACACATATACACACATGGACACAAAGAGAGAGACACTGTGACCTCGTCTCCAGGCTGCAGTGGAGTTCAGCACGCGCACGACCAAAAGGAACATGCACCCCGCTGGGAGAGCAGCAGGGCAGAGGGCAGTCAGACTGGAGCCAGACAGCAGCAGCAGCAGCAGCAGCAGGAGTGGGAGGAGAATGCAGATTGTCTGCCAGTTCCTGACCTGCTTGTGAACTCTCCACTTCTCACCTCTCCCTCTCTCTCATACATGCACAGACACGAGCGCTCACACACGCATACTCTCTCATTCTTACGCACAGACACACTCCCCTTCTCTTGATTTGCCCCTCAGAGGGGGGGGGGGGGGTAAAAGAGCTCACCTCGATGAACACCCGGCCGTACGACTCATGCACGCCCACCCCCCCCGCGCCTCCAACCTCAATCCACGCGTCCTGCATGGCAGGCGCCCCGCCGCCAGCCGGCGCGCCGTCCCAATCACTGTCGCACGCCTGGCTGCACCCCTGGCTACCCCGCGGCGCCCGCAACCGCCCTTGCGGATCCGCTGCTTGGCTCCGCGGCTCCTTCTGGGGCGGGACCAGCAAATGCAAAAGCGGCTGCAAGAGGGGGCCTCCTGCCAGGTTTGCGCTGACAAGGCCCAGCTCGGCTAGCTTGGCCCCCGATTTTGACGCCCCCACCCCTGCCCCTGCCCCTGCTACGGCTCCAGCTCCGTCTCCGGCTCCCTCTTCAACTCTGTCTCTGTCTTTGTCTCCGTCCTCGGCTCTGTCTCCGGCTCCATCACTGGCTCCGGCATCGTCCCCCGGCAGCGCACAACAGCCAGGTAGGGCAGGGCCTTCTCTCCAGGGTTGGGGGAACGTCCGTGGCAGGGCCAAGGGCAGTAGCTGGGGCAGGCGCAGTGGCTGTGCATGGATGGGGTGGTGCGAGTAGGCGCCCTTGTAGAGGCACACAGCCCTGCACAACCGACCGCCCGTCCACCCACCATCCGCCCGACACATCAAGCCCCGCTGGCCCGTCAGCGAGTGGCACGTGGCAGGCGGGGGCAGGTCGCGAGCGTGTATGTGTGCAAGCATGCACGCCTGTTCGCACGTCCGTGGGGACGGCGAGACAGGGGACGTGCATGCACGCGCACGCACGCGCATGCAAGCTGAAGGCACAGCCATTGTATCCCACTCACAGGGGAGAGAACCAAGAGAATGGAACTTAAAAGGTGCAGCAGGATTGTGTGCGTGTGTGTGCGTGTGCGCGCACGCGTGCGGGCCCGCAGAGGCGCACACGTGGCATGGGCCAACAGCAGCAGGCGTGCAGCACCAGCACCGACAGCAGGGGTATGAGCGAAAGAGAGGGTGACACACGCCCCACGCCAGGCCTTGGTGAAAAGGATACGGTGGAGCGGGAGGGGGAGCCGGCACCGGAGGGGGGGGGAATACACGGGGAGGAGGGGCAAAGAGAAGGGGGGGAGGAGGAGGGAAGAGGGAGGGGGGGGAGGCAGAACAGAAGTAGTAGGAGAAGTAAGGAGGAGAAAGAGAGTCCTCACTGTGTGAGGGAGCCTGGCTGCGGGAGGAGGCAGTGTCCGTTCACACAGACCCTGGTGGCTTGCCCTGCAGTGATGCACAGGGGCCTGACACCTGCGATGCGCGGTAGAGCGCCAGCTGGCAGCTGCACGGCATTGCCTACCGCCCCTGCAACAAGCCCCGCAGCAATTTGTCCAGTGCCCCAAAAGTTGAGCAGGTGTCAGTGCCAGGGAGGGCCAGCTGGCGGAGGGACCCGACCCCTCTCCACCAGAATGAATATTTCTGCACCGGCAACTAAAAACTATATCGAGGCGCAAAATTCTGCTCGATACAAAATGCAGACAAGCAGCAACGTGGGAGAGCCGCCAGGTGGCGTACCATCGCACACGACCACGAGCTGGCAGTCCAGCTGGACGAGGACGGTGCCCCGGCTCCAAAAGGGGCGCCCGGCCCCGCTGACGAGGCGCTCCACACTCCCCGCCAGATCCTCCTTGAGCTGCCCACAGAGCACAGTTGCACCCAGAAAGACCAAAAGATTGAGGCTCAGTTTAACAATGAAGAACGACAGCCAGGGGAGTGGAGCCCACGCCCCTCTATCACAGGCGCCCAGTCTGGCCCACTCAGAAGCCTGGTTGACTTCGGGAGTGAGAGCAGGAGGCTGGAGCACGCGTTCGTGGCATAGTGCTTGGCAGCTCTCCCCTTGTGAGTGCTGCAGTATGTGTGAGTGTGCGCCTGCACGTGTGTGTGTGTGTGTGTGTGTGTGTGTGTGTGTGTGTTTATGGGAGCATCGTGTCCAACTCGGCACGCTGTACGCCCCTGTGCCCGCCGTCGTCCGCAGCAACTAGGGCGTGGTCGAGTGTCGTTGGAAGGAGGGAAAGCCTGAGTGAACCGCAATGTGTGAATCTGGTTGGCACCCACCACAGCTGGGTCCATCTGAGACTCCCTCCCCTATAGCGTCGAGCGAGCTCCCTCTCAGTTGCAGCTTGCGCTAAGGGCGGTGCAGAAGAGACGCCACATTTCACCTGCCAGCAGCGGAGGCGGCTTGTGGGCAATGGGGTGATGAGGAGAGGGAGAGCAGGGTGAGCAGTCACCCCCTCAGCGCCCACGAGGGGAGAATGAGTTCTGGCGTGCAAGGTCCCACACAACAAGGGCAAGCGGCCAAAGACCAGCCCAAGCGCCAGAATCATCACAGCACAGCCACCCAGAGCACAGCAGAGCAGCGACGATGCGGGGAGAGGGGCAGAATAGAGCGGGCAACAGCAAGCAGCAGGCATGCGGCAGCAAGGGAGTAAGCGTCAAAGGACCAGCCCAGACGGCATAGCATAAGCACAGCAGAGCAGATGAAGCCAGCAAGCGAGGAGGAGCGGACGGGAGAGCAGGCAGCTGGCAGCAGAGAACGAGAGCACAAACGGCTCAGAGCACAGCAAAGCAGAGCAGAATACACCGGCGCTACGCTCAGAGGAGACCAGAGCAGAACGCAGCAGAACAGGGGAAGGGAGGAGAGGGAAGAGGAGGGGAGGGGAGGGGAGGGGAGAAGAGGGGGCAGAGGAGAGAGCAGAGGGGGGAAGGGAGGCAGCAGACCTGGCGCCAGGCGGCGGGCGGCATGCGCGCGTGCAGCGTGAGCAGGATGCAGCCGGGCCGCATGTAGCTCTCCATGTGCGAGGGCTGCTGCGCCAGCCACTCCATCACCTGCGCGCACGCACAAGAAGAAGAAGGAGGAGAAGAAGGAGAAGATGACGACAGGTGCAAAGAAGGGAACACATGTCTCTGCTGGGGCCATATGCGGCGCAATACTGGAGCAGCGCCGTTGCAACACGACACACCACGGCATACGGCATGCGAGAGCGTCGCCCACCAGCAGCAGACCGGTCACCACAGCACAGCATGGCAGCATCCCGCAGGCGAGTGCCGCAGAGTTGCATGCCTCAGCTCACCACAGCGCAGCACGGCAGCAGCTCACTGCAGCAAGACATGTGGCATGCCACAGCACAGCACACCGCAGTGTAGCGAGTAGCAGCATACCAGCGGCGTTCCACAGAAAAGCAGCACATCACGGCAAACAACAGCAGCACGCTCGGTCCCGCAGCGGCATACTCCAGCATATCACAGCAGAGCACAGCCGAGCACAGCCGAGCATAGCATAGCGCAGCAGCATTCCCTGGACTTGCAGCATGCCCCAGCATAGCACAGCACTGCACAGCACAGCAGCACACCTGGTCTCGTAGGTCGGCGGGGAGGTCTTCGGGGCTGCGGTCAAACAGCTTGAACGACACGCGCGCTGTCTGCTCCTGCGCCATTGCCCCCCCCCCCCAACAAAACAACCGTCCATCCCTCCCTCCCTCTCCACGACTCATGAGTGCCACAAGGAGTTTGAGCGCGAGCCAGCCCTCCCTCCCCCCTTCCCCCCTCCCCCCGGCGCATAAGTGCCACGAGGAGTCTGAGCGCAAGGGCACGCCCACGCACGATCTCGCTCCACACACTCGGTGAAAGGCGGGCTTCCCGGTGGCTTGTTCCCAACAGCAGTAGGAGCAGCACCAGAGTCTATGGAGCTTGAGCCAGGAGGGAAGGCAGCAGGAGGTGAGACAGCAGCAGGAAGGGAGGCAGCAGCAGATGGGTAGATAGCAGCAGGAAGGGGGATAGCGAGGTGGCAGCTGGAGGGGAGAGAGCAGCAGGAGGGGAAAAAGCAGCAGCAGAGGAGGGATGGCAGCAGGAGATGGAGATGGACTGAGGCAGCCTAGCAGATGTGCATGGGAGGAGAAGTGGGAGCTCACTGCAGCCGCTGAGGGCGCCGCATTGGGAGGAGCAGCAGCAGCGGCAGCAGGAGCAGGAGAAGGAGGAGGATGAGTCGCTGCACCACCATTGCCACCACCAGCAGCAGCACCGCCGTCACCAGCAGCAGTAGCTGCGGATGCGGCAGCGGCAGCAGCGGCCTCCTGTTGTTGCTGCTGCTGCTGCTGCTCCTGCCCAGGCCCAGGGCCCGACGCCCCTCCCTGCTCGTTCCCAACGCCCCCTCCTCCTTCTCCTCCTGCTGCTGCTGCTGCTTGCATGCCCTCCCCTGCCGCAGGAGGAGCAGCCTCTCCCTCCTTTACCGTCCCGCCCCCCTGCGCGCTGGAAACGGCGCCCTGCGCTAACGACAGCATGGTCTGGGGGGGGGGCTGGCTGCTGTCAGGGGCAGAAATGGGGGCGGGAGTTCCCAGGGACAGGGCCAGGCCAGTAGGTGAGGTGCCGCTGCCAGGTGCACTCGTCTTCTTGGCGTCCTCCTCCTTCACTGCCACCTCAGCTGCGGAGGCTCCACCAGCCGGCGGCTCTCCCCCTGCCACGTGGCTGCTCCCCCCCAGGGTGAGCGCGCCCGCCCCAGGCGACCCCCCCGCCTCTCTTCCGGCGGCAGACGGGGCGGACAAGCCAGCAGCACCAGCACTTGCCGCAGCGGTAGCGGCAGCGGCAGTGGCGGCGGCGGTGGCGGCAGGGCCAGATTCTGCTGCCGCAGCAGCGGCGGTGCCAGATGGCGGCGCCAGAGCGCCCGACCCCGACGAGCCAAGCAGGCCAAGGAAGACGTTTTGCGTAAGGTTCCGCGAGAGCTCTGACGCGCTCTGCTGCGCCAGGGACTGGGCGGCGGCCGCCTGCAGCTGGGCGGCCTGACGCAGCAGCGTGGTGGCGTCGATGTTGGCAGGGATCCCGCCGCCCGGGGCGCCGGCGGAAAGAGGGAACGCGGACCGGTGAGGGAGGAGCAGCGCCAGCTCAGCAGGCGAGATATTGGGGCGCTCGCGGAAGGTGGGGACTGGCGGCAGGCTCATGGGCATGTTCATGCTGACAGGGCGGGCGGCGAGGTGGTAGGGTGCCGCGCCAGGTGGCAGGCCCGCGTCCAGCTGCGCTCTGACGTCCCACGGCGTCAGCCCCGGCCTCATGCGCTTTGCTGCCGCGTAAGCTTCGGCGCTGACACCTGCCAGTGCACCTGTCAGCAATCAAACCGACAAGTGGACGTCAGCTTCATATGACATAACCACTAATAATGCCCCCTCCCCCTTCTTCCCCCCCACCTCCGCCTCCGCCCCCGCGCCCCACAAAGAAAACATGGTGCAAATAGCGAGGCATGTGCTCAGTGAATTTTGCAGTGGAGGCCAGCAGGGCGAGAGGAGCGGAAGAAATGACACCCAGGCAGCAGCATTCCAGAAGCACTGCAACTTGAAGACTGCTCCCTCGTATGGAAGTGCACAGGTGTGTTCAGCAGCAGCAGCAGCAGCAGCAGCAGTATAGGTAGAAAAGAGGAGGAGGAGGAGAAGGAGGACGCAAAGGGAGAAGGAGAAGCATGAGCTCCAGCCAGCTGGCACACCCATCAAGGCAGAGGAACAAGTGGAAGACGAAGCTTAGCACGGCTCATCCCCAGCCCACCAACAGCCAGCCACAAGCGTTCAAGTGGAGTACGCACATCAGATAAACTCCCTACCCACCCCCCCCCCTCCCAGCATTGCTCTTTCCCTTCCGTCCCTTCCGTCCCATACCCCTCCCACTTTTCCCCTCCCCCCTCCCCTCCCTTTCCCCCTCGTACGACAAGTGGGGCTCAGGGAACGCACTGTCATAGAGCTCCTCGCCAGGCCGGGCACCGAGGGGGATGGGGCCATAAGCGGATCCCATGGCGCCATGTGGAGGCATGGCAGCTGCAGCGGCAGCAGCGGCAGCCTCTGCTGCCGCCAGCTGGCCCTGCTTCCTCCTCCTCTTGTTGTGCCCCAGCAGCCTCCTCCTGCAGCTCCTCTTGCCCTCGTCAAACTCCTCCAGCACGTGAAATCTGCCCCCCACCCCTCCCATCATTGCCATTATCACGTGAGACACCATGGAGCTCACAACCATGGCCTAATTTCTGACGTGAATGCAACTGAGGGTTTCTCTCAGGCACTGGTGGCACTCAGTCTCTCCCTGCTCGTCACGCTGGCAACACACACATATGCCACGGCCGACACGCATGCATGGCGTATATACTACATGTACATGCACACTCGTACATACATTTGCATTAATGTTCTTACACACATACATACATGTTGTGTAGGATATATGAATATATGCACACACATTAGGATCACAGACAGACATGTATATGCATCTATATACAGACAGATGTACACGTACCTAAAATATATGTACACTCCACACACTTATTTTTGAATGGCATGTATGAAAGAATGCATGTACATACATGACACGAGTGCATCAATTGACGCATTCGGCGGTGGCCAGCGCGTAGTGATACGTGTGCTGTGGGCGCACACTAATACCAAGGATATTGCAATAGGTCTAGGTCTAGGTCACAGCTCACGCAAGCTGCAGCTAGTCACCACACTCGCAAGGGAGCCTTTTAAGGTCAAGCAAGAACAGCTCCCTATTCTTGTAGCAGATGAAGCAGAGGCCAACCCTAATAGGACTACTGCCCTTGGAACTTCAAGGAAAGGGGACGAGGATGAAGACAGAAAAGGTGGAGCCTTTGGGAGAGAGCCAACGCCAAGCGCTCTTGGACAACGGAACTGGCGACAGTTTCAGTTCAACATTCTTCAAAACCCTAATCGCCCCATCCAGTCCTCAACATTCAAACGCTTTCTCCATGAGACGACCCCCCCTCCCCCTCCCTTCAATGAACAACTTGCCATCGACCCCCTCCATCCCTCCCATACATTGATATCTTCCTGCTATGCTTTACCAGGCGATTTTGAGTGCTATGGAAGTAGGTCCTCGGTGTTCCTTACAATGTCAGAGGTGGTTGGAAAAGTCTGACGCACCCCCATGCCATGCTGTGACTGTGCAGCCTACCTTAGAAACAAATGCCGCTATGCATAAAATTTATATGTATATATACACATATATATATAAAAGTGTGTATGCACCATTATCCTATGTAATATATGCCTACATGTTACATGAGCAAGACGTTCACCAGCCTGCTCCTCTTGCAGACATTAGCATTGACATGATGCTCCTCTTTGCTTCCCTTCTTCCTCAGTCTTATTTTCCTTCCATTAGTCCTCATATTCCGAGTCCTGCTTCAATTATTAGAACATGTGCTTATTGGCCTCCTACGGAACACAGTAGCCTATTTCGTATTGCAAAACGTCAGAGGAGCTGACTTTCGCAACATTCTCATCAACATTCCTCATTCCTCTACCTTCCCACGTTACTCCGTTCCCTTGGAATCAAAGGAAAGCTCTATCTTCCTTGTTAAAATAACAGTCAGTTCTTTGAAGACTCGAGCTTGAACACAAGCAAATATCGTAGAGGTTCTGTGAAGAGAATGACAATACTTTCAGCAAAAAAAGTGGCCTACTATGCAAAGTCTTTCAATGTTTATTGACCTCCTGACCTAAAGGAGGCACTGGAAGAGGTCATTGAAAGCTCCCACGACCCTAAACTTATTAATTTATTAAATATAGCGAATTAAGTATACCCCAAGAATGTTGTAGTATATCTGATAATAAAGCAAAATGCAAGATATCATGTCAAGTTGCATGCATTCAATCTGGGCCGCTGCACCTTCCAGCTGGCCACAGCTTTGACTGAAGGAGTCAATGCAGTCAATGTGTACAGAATGGTTGAATTAGTCAATGCCGCTAGTAAACAGACACACTAAGGAGAAAAGACAGGCAGCAGAATGAAGACTCATACATAGGCTGAAGGGAAGAACATGTGAGGTCCAGAGGATAGTGAGTCTGCTAAGGGCCCTCAGAAGAGTCGTAGAATGAAGGGAGAAGGAACACCTGCTGCACTGCTGACAGAAGCGTTGTTGCTGCCCGTTGTAAGATGCACTCGTTGCTTTTGCATGCATTTCACAGACTCGGTGCCTTCTGTAGTATTCCTTATGGACTCCCAGCTCCGCAGTGCAGTCGTCCACCTATTATGCAGCCACAGACGGGGAAAAGGCTTCAAATTTGCATCACAAACAAGGATAAAATGCTTCAAATCAGTTGTCTCTTTTTGAAATTAGCCACTTTGAAACAGGCAACATGCTGCATGCTGCATGCAAGTAATTGTCAGGAGGCCTGCAGCAGACGAACCTGGCAGATTGGCGTATCCGGATTGGGTGGAGCCCGAATTTGTATGATAGTTAGGCCTTGCTCTTCGGGTAATGTGCCCTCGCCTCTGCTGGTGATAATGAATTCTCCTGAGACTTTCCTAACAACTAGCTCTTGTGGGCCCGCCACTGTCCCTGTAATTTTCGGGACACTAGCTGGAACTGGTAGAGTTACCTCTAACTTCCTTCCCTCTACCTCCTGTTGGCCCGCCACAGCAACAACGGTGCTTCGAACTGTGGACGGGGTAGCTACATCCGCAGGGCCCTTTGAGCTTTCTAAGTGCTCGTCAATAGTGGCAAGAACTGTGGCCACTCCTTCAACTTTCTCAGTTGTTTCTCCCGAGCCCTTAGGGACTGCTAACTCCTGCTGGCCACCTATGGGACTAATAGAGCTTTCGCCCCTATCTGTTGTACCCAACTCACCCGAAAGATTCTCAATTTCCACCTCTTGCTGCCCCAAGACGTCACCAACAGCATTTTCATCTCTTCCTGCCTTAGCCATGCCTTCTGAAGGTTGAACAATTAACGGCTCTTGATCTACAACCACGGCATCTACATTTATTTCCCCGTCTGGCACTTCGTCTCCCTTGTCTTTTGCCTCTGCCTCTTCCTGGCCACTTTCAGCCATATTAACGTCACCCATGCCTGTCGACCTCTGGCCAGAGGCAGGACTCAATGGACGCAAACTCTGGTTAATACCTCCTTCGCTGACTGGTTCAGGACGAGCTTCACTACTCTTGCTTTCCACTTCCTGTTTGGGTGGTGTCGGTTCTGCCGTATCAAAAGTAAGCGAAGGCGCGGAAGCGGCCATTGCACGGTGTTGCACGGAGTGAAGAACGACCTCCCTCTACCTTTCCTGATTTTTCCGTAAGCTTCACTCGACTCTCAAGTACAATACGTGCATACGGCTGCAGGAACTCATTTACGTACACATTCAGTTTCCTTCCATTTCGCCAAAAGGGAATGGGAAGCTGTGCACGAAGGAAGCTCAGCTTGGGCTTGGCAGTGGTACTTTCTGACCCATTCTCACCGGCACTGCAGAGTACACCGCGGTACAGCGGCTTGCAGCTGCTTACAGCCGCTCATCGTCCAACAACGTTGCACACGTCGTTTCCACGTGGTTTAGGAAGTCTCTAAGTCATTCAGTGGCTGCTGTCGATTGTTGTCGACGATTGTCGACTGCTCTGTCCACTGAAGTACCTCTGAGAGTCTGACGTGCTCTTACGCGGGATCCTGAAGTGCGCATTTTGAAATCGAAGCTCGAATGTTCGGACGTGAACTTTTTTAAGTTTTGACGCGCGGCTTGTCCTGGCTTGTCCAGCATGTCCAGCCCCGTTTCAACTCACCTAAATCATTGTGCCACTTCATGCCACTTCGTGTCTATCGATTGGGCATATGATGCTACTACACCTTTCACCACCTTCAACTCTTGAGCAAAGAACTTCCATGGAGGTCAAATAGTGCTTGTAAAGTTGGCGAGATTTATTGGCCTCAGAAGTTACAACGTTCTTTCGATATAGGGGGTTGCGATGACACCATGCAACTCTTAAAGCTCAAGTATTGTAACTTTCATAATATAAGAAGGTGGATTTCAAAAAACAAATGCAACAATTTGAGATTTTGTGTTGTATAATACACCAAATAAATTTGTGGAATTAGTGTAGGCTCACAACAACACCTCCATGTTCTAAGGGTGATGTTACAAGCTTAACTCTCAATTGGTACATGTCTCCTTTAAAATTGCATGCTCTTGCATGCCAAGTCAGCTTTTTTTCAGAGAAAATGCTCACCATCTTCATGGGGGAAAAATTGCTCTCTTCTTCTAAGTTCGAGAACACCTTGAATTTGTGCAAGTCACAGAACAGACCCGATCGATCAACTCGAGAAGCAATAGGAATCGATCTTATTTTGATTGGGTAGGACAAATAAATGGACCCACTGTGGGATTCCCAACGTAATAAAAATGGTCACTCTAGATTTTCACATTTTTAGCAGGCCGAAATAGCCAAGTCTTTTAAAATCGCTTAAAAAGTCTCAAATTGCCAACGATCTTTATAGTTTTTGAAAGTTAATCACGAGCTCTACCAATCAGGTTTGTATGATTGTTGGAAGTCAACTGCATGTGTTGGTAGCCCGCCTTGTGTGTTCAGGATTTGAGGTGCAAGATACGTGGTGCTTGACGCATGTGAGGATTTTCCTGTTAAAAGTGTCTTTTGCATATACTTACGTTACATGGTCGTTCACCAATAGGTTAATTCCTATTTTGGACTTTGCCAACAAAGGGGTGATTATCCATCCCCAAGTTTAAAATTCACATACGAGGATGTGAATTCCCATATAGGGACCAACCCCACCGCATATCCTACGCGTTTTCTAGTAACGGGGTGTGAATTATCACGCCATTCCTGACCGCGTTGGTGGACTCTTTTCGAGGTGAATATGACCACGTCAACGAAGCTAAGCACCTTAAACTATTCATGCTGGGCATTATCTCGCTTGAGCCTTGGAGTGTCTTGAGATTTTCTTGCGCTTCAAAATTTTCCCTTTGTGAGTGTGTCTAAGCTTTCAACTTTTTAGCCATGGCTTCAAATGCATTTCAATCTGACATGCTTGTTGCAAATTGTCTTGAGCTTGCTTAAGATCAAGAATTGGCTAGATTTTATAAAGATATTTATTTCTTTTTCCTTCTAGTCTCTCTTAAATAGCTTCCTCAAAATTGTGACGCATATATTATTTGCGTGGTTACAAAAAGAGACATGTGTCCCCCTAACTTGCGAGCCGCCAATGCAATGCAATTGCATTTTCCCTCTTCCTCGTGGGCTTCGCCTAACTTGGTTCATGCCCTCAAAGAAGTCAATCTCAACTTTGGTGTCCATCTTGGTTGGCCTCCATGACGCTCTTTCCTGTACCTTGGAACGTGTCGGTAAGCCCTTCAAGAGGGCCTTCAAGTTCTTTGATAAGGCCACAACATGCACGTTTGCCACTCCAAGCAAAAACTTGCCTCTTCATGCATAGTTGACACGGCCTACAGTTATGGTTCCTCACGTTCGAATTTCCTTGCAACATTTCACATACTCAAGAGTAGGTCAATTCTCAAGCTTCAGAGGTCGAGACTTGATAATGCACGCCTGGCTTACTGGTTCGCGCGCTTTGAATTAAGGCTTTATATGCTCAATTGCCTTGCTGCTGAAATGAGTCTCCTCCACATATGCATTCATCAATTTGGTGTAACTTGGTCAATCGATAAGTTTTCACTTTGGAGGTGATTAAGGTCAAAGTTATCCTTCTATTCCAGCTTAAATGAACACATAATGATTTCCTTCGGTTAAATATATAGTAGGATAATTAAGTAATTGGGAAAGTAATGTTCTTGTCAATATGAGTATGTATGTATTGGCACATTGAATCTTTGTTTTTACTACCAAGCTCTTGGTAACCTCCATGAAGATATAGATCTTTCTATTGTTGCTCAAACAAACACCACTCATAGAGGTAACGGCGCACCTTGATATTACTTGGCATTGTAGTTTTATCGCTATTCGGGGGTTGCTAGCAAGTTACCATTGACCCAATAAAGCTCGTTACGTGCAGACCAAACTAAATACAACTACTATAATCACCACCTAAAATAAGCAATTTGTCAACTTTAGCATTATCCTCACACA
Source organism: Mesotaenium endlicherianum (assembly GCA_009602735.1). Taxonomy (NCBI): domain Eukaryota; kingdom Viridiplantae; phylum Streptophyta; class Zygnematophyceae; order Zygnematales; family Mesotaeniaceae; genus Mesotaenium; species Mesotaenium endlicherianum. The sequence goes on from WELA01006442.1 coordinate 766,233, forward strand.
ATGTGCAATTTTGGAAAAGTGCACGTCAATCATTATTTGCAAAAGGAGGCAAAATGACGTTGTAGGAAATGAATGGCAATAAAACAAGCATAGTCGTGGTAATTTAAGATGATAAATCATGAAGGTTTAGCAAATAAAATTAAAATTGTTCATGTTATCAAGAGGAAATTGCATGAAGACACCAAGTGCTTGTTCTATGGAACAATATTACTCTCTTGTGTCAACCTTTAGATCCACCACATCAGGAACACGTGCCAAGCATTGTTGAGGTTGTAGAAGGCTTGCAAGCTTTTATGTTGAACACCTATATCTCATTCATCTTAAGCATGTTCAGTTCACGGTACACCCAATCATACATCATCATAGCATGCACGAGAGTTATTGTCGACGCAAAATTGACTTTCTTGCAACCAAGTTACATTTATTGACAGCCATTTTTGACGCAAGCTAAAAGACCTCCGAACACAGCCGTGACAGCAATGACCCTACTCAAAAATGACTTATGAATATTATCAACATAGACCAAGCTCAACTGCACCCAACTGCTCCCGTGTCCTACCACTCCATGGTCCCCACTGCATACACAAGCGACACCTGCACATGCGCAATGCTTGCTTGTGAAAGTGGGATGGCTCTAGTAGAGGACACAAGAGAAGTCCCAGTTGCATGTTTGCTATCTACCAAGACACACTAACCCAGCTCGCAATCAAACCACCGTTGGCTTCTTCCCGGCACAGGCCCTGAGTCACAATTGCCTCCCCCCGTGCCACCGCTAGCCCCATCCTTAACCCTAGTAAAAACAAAGCAGCGAACTCAATAGCGAATTCACTTCAACAGCATCACCTACGGTCCCCCGCTGTCTACCACCAATTCTAAGTTCTTCACTTTACGCCTGCGGAGTGGTCAAGCTTCTTGGTTGACTGCTGCCGATCAAATTGCCGCCAATTGGCGACAAATTGCCGCCAGTTGCCAACCACCATCAGACAATACCACCTGTTGCCCTCGGCTCGCCCTCTGCCATTTCCTATAGCAAAGAAGCAGCGAAATGGGCTCGATTCGATCAAATTGCATCAACCGCAGCCACCTGTGGGACCATTACACCACAGGCGACACCGCCGCCGCCGATCGTGAGTCCCGGCTCCTCACATCATGTGGGGCCCGAGCCGCTCGATGCTCGCCAGCTGGTCCGACGTGAGCCAGTACCACTTCTCCTCGCGCAGCTTGCCAGCGATGCAGAAGAAGGTGCACTCCGCCTGCCAGGTGGTTTCCGCCTCCACGGTGCCACATGTCGGGTACTGGTACGTCGCCTCCTTGCTGTTCAGCGGGACCACTTCCAGCACGGCCTTCGGAGGCTTCCCCCCGCAGAGGCTGGAGGGGATCTCCACCTGGGTGGGGTCCTCCATCACCTTGTGGTGGTACTTGGCCAGAATGATGGCCCAGTATAGCGTGCGGCCCTCCCACGTGCATATGTAGCTGCGAGCCCCCGGGCAAGGCAACAACAAGACAATGGGGCAACAGGCAGCAGGCAGCAGGCGACAGGCACCGGCAATTGTTGAGAGTGAAGAAAAAGAAAACAAATGAAGAGGCGCGCGCACAGGCGGCAGACAACGACCGAGTCGAGAGACTACCACAGAGGAAGGGGCACATGCACAGGCAACAGGCAGCAGGTGACAGGCAACAGGCGACAGGCAACAGGCAGCAGGAAGCTTCTGAGCAGAGAGACGACAACGGACGAACAGGCGCGCACATAGGCAGGCATCAGAAATCGAATGAGCGGAAAGACGACGACAAAAGAGCAGGTGCTGCCAGCGTGCCCGGTGTGTGCACGAGGTGGCAAATGCGCGTGCAAGGGGAAGGGCAGCTTGTCCGGAGATCAGACGAGGCGGCAAGGAGGCACGCGAGAGAGGGTGCGCCCCGATGCACAGACGAGGGGCTACACACACGCGGGCAAGGAGGGGGGGGGAAGCAGGCGTGGCGCGCGTGCCTACACCAACACCAAAATAAGAGGCCGTTCCAAAAGAGGTGCACGCGGCGCAATTCATCAAGGGAGAAGAACGAGGAGCCCCGCTGGCTGGCCAGGAGAAAGAGCTGGGAGGCAGGTGGTGCCCTCAGGCGCCGGGCCCGCTGCAGGTCCCAAGACTGCTCACAGGCGCCCTCAAGTAGGGCGTCAGCTGCTAGTGTCGTCAGGCCTGAAGTGGGCCCTCTGGCGCCTGCTGCTCCTGCTGCTGCCGCTCCAGCTCCTACTCTTGCTGCTGCTGCTAGTACTACTGCTACTGCTCAGGGGAAAAGGCAAAGATGAAGGCGGTGGCGGTGGCGGTGGCGGAAGCGCGGGGGGGG
>WELA01006442.1:775507-785689 GCA_009602735.1 Mesotaenium endlicherianum
GGGGGGGGGAGGTGGCCAGGTGGCAGCCAACTCAGTCCCTTACACCAGAGAGAAGTCCGACCGGGCAAGCGGGGCCCGCAAAAACCTAGTGACACGACAGGGCCGACTAAAACCTGGTGCGGTGGGCGACGAGACCGATGTCTGTCGGAACTGAAGCTCGACAACTCCGAAGCTTCTAAGTAGTCAGGCAGTCTGCCAGCGGAACGAGACGGAAGTCGGTCGAGACCATTCACCCTTGACGCCTCGTGGAGCCCCTCACTCGGACCGATCATGTCATGAGACGGAAGTCCGTCGAGCCGACACACTTTGACACCCCTCGGAGCTCCTCTCGCAGCTCCCAAGTCAGCCTGCTCGTAAGCGAGACCGAAGTTGGTCGAGCCGATAGAATTTGACACCTCTCGGAGCCCCTACGTCATTCTGCTAGTGTGATGAGACCAACACCAGTCGAGCTGATACACTCGGACACCTCTTGGAGCTCTGGCCGGAAGGGGCGCCAAAAAGGGCAGCTGCCGCAGCCTCGCCATCGCGGCGGCGCGGCAGAGGCTCCCCCGATGCTCCACAAACCCTGACAAGGTGCTCTTCTCGTGCAAATTCAGTGGTGCTTCAATATGCTTTGATGTGCTTTGTTACGTTTTCTGTGATTTTAAGACCCGGGGAAAAATAAAAGAGAGAGAGAGAGAAGGAAAAACATCTGCAAAATCAGCTGGGGGCCTACCTACCTAGCAGGGAGGACGAGCTGCCGGTGAGCTTACTCACTAATGCCCCAGCAGGCTGGGCCCCATCATTGAGCTCGCCGCCCACCCTCACTCCACCTCCACCCCCCCTGACTGCGTCTCCCAACAGCATCAGGCAGTGGCTTCCCCCAAACCCACCCCGCCCCCGGCTCACCCCGCCCCATCTCATCTGAACTACTCCCACATTGCCATGCCGTGCTTCAGCAAATCCCACCCTGAATCGGTTTCTGTTCCCCTGTGGCAGACAACTGTTTAGGCAGCAATTTCTTTCTCCCCGTGGCTGACAGCAGATGACGAGAGCGGTGGTTCCTTCCTCCCTGTCGCCGACAGCTGCCTGGGCAGGGGCTGGTAAGGCATGACGAACACTGGGCAGGTTGAGATATGAAATCTGCCCGCCACAAGACGGACTCCCCAGAAAAAGGAGAGCGCACTCACGCTGGGCAGGCCGGCCATGAGGTGAAGAGCGTCGTAAGACACCAGGCCCCTGCTCCCCATCCCGTTGCGAATGCCCGGAATCGTCGACCAGGGGAACAGGGCCTCCTCGATGTGGCTGGCAAACTGGTGCGTCATGGGGTCCGAGAGGTTGAAGGCGGGGTTGTCCTCGAGAGCAGATCCGACGTCCCTCCAGCTCTCGTCATAAACCCTGCAGCCGTTGATCACCAAATCCGAGGGGAGAAGAGTGGATGCGTTTGATCAGCGTGGCAGCGGGCAGGGGTAAGCTGTTAGAGGGTCCAGGCGACATCTCATGCAGACCCTGCAAAGAGCAGAGAGACCTCCCTCTCTGCTCCCTGCAGAGCAGAGAATAGATAAAGCTGGCAGCCATGTGAGATGTCTGCAGATCTCACCATCTCGAATGTAAAGAGTTCAAGCGAATGATTGCCTTCCATGCAGATCAGACTCTGACATTCTTATTCTCTCACTTGACAGTAGGCTTGGTTGGTGCACAACACGAGGGTCCATGTTTAGAGATCGAGGGGCAGAGAGAGCGAGAAAAATCTCCTGTCGGCAGACTAGCCAGTCGGCACCTACAGTCTCCATCCCTCCATTTTTTCAAAAACTCCCACTCTCCATGACACATTCAGGATATTTTCCTTTAGTGTTCAGTCCGTCGTAATCTTCACCTGCAGAGATGTACTACGGTTTTAAGCCCGTAGACATTGCTGCACAAAGTGTTCAGGAGTTGTCCACCAGACAACCAGAAGTATGACCTGCGCACAGACCTGCGTTGTTCATCCATGCTCATCACTTGAGAACTAAAGAATGCAAGGTGAGAGGCACAGGCCCTCAGAAAGTAGCAATGTGTCATTACTGGAAAGAGCACAGCTGCACGCTATGTGGGCCATGTCAGCGATGCGAAATGCATTTGATCCGTCCGCACCTCTGTAGTCATCGATACGATCCAACTGATTAAGCATGCAGATATGTATAAAGTGGGACAGAGTCGAGCAAATAAGATACCCAGTTGTGGTGCTCATTCCTGAGATGTGTGAGCAATGAGGGAACATCAGAAGCCACAGCCCGTCCTAAGTTTGAAGGCAGAAGGACGAATTTCAAACACAATCTTACCATGTAGGTTTTGGAGCATCAGTTGCGGCCTGCTGGGAGGATCCTTTCCTCAGGCCATTTTCATCCACTCCGGCAGAACTCAATAACGCCCTGTAATGAACTTCTCTGAATACTAGAACCCCCAATACTAATAGGAGGTAAATAATGCCAACTTTTGCTCTGATGAAACCTCCTTGGGTACCTTCAGCACCTCCCAGACGTGATAGAAGCGGAGCTTTCTTCTTTGTATTCATAATGATGGTAGATGAATCTATACACAGCCGCAGCAACGACCTACTGTCAAGAAGTTCTCTACTCTCCCTATATGCCGGTAACCGGCTGCAAGAGTTTAGATGCCCACGTTGAAGGCATGACTATATACCGCGCAAAAACTACTCCGCATACTAAGCTGCTGAACACATTGTGGGTGTCGACAATGGGTGTCGACAATGATAAGTCTACCTTGAGCATGCGATCTTTCAAATAAGATAGCGAAAAAACAACAACTCGAAAGTAGCTGCAGTATACATCTTATTAAATGCAAGTGCGTTCGCTGCTCCGGGTTCAAAAAGTGTCTATGTATGACATGCTAACAATGGCACCTAACCGAGACCGTACGAGCACTCTGATTCCTATTAGATCATCGATACCAAGTCTTGCACGTACGAATCAGGACCTTGATGAGTAGTGCAGTAAAATCTGCATATCTTCCACGCGAATGTGCTTTTCTTGTTAACCCCTGCAATACACCTGTGACATAGACCTGCACTTGCCCCAGTATACACGACTTCCTGCAGGCTTTACACCAGTGAGCTCTCACATGCAGTAGACTCGGTCGCAATAAACTTCCATACGTTGCACCTAATTTAAGTGGAGCCGGACAGATGCTAATCCGCACTCCGGGCGTACGCGAGTGCTTAATCTCTATATAAGCAACTGCTGAAAGCAACTGAAAGCAATTATAGTCTTAACGGTAATAGGCTTGCGCGACGCAGCATGAAGTCCATACATTATTAAAGAAGACCTGGAGGCACATAGAATGGTCGGTAGTCAACTTCGAGCGTTCTTCGTGGTTATGTCCCAGCTGGTCCCGGCAGGTCCTGGCTGATCGTGGCCAATCGTGGCTATGGACACAAAAAGCTTCCCGACAACATGACAAGCTGCCGAACTTGGCCTGTGGGTCATATCAGGTCATATGAATGGGCATTGGGCGATGGGCAGGGGTAGGCATAGGCAGTCAACAGATGAAGCCGGTCCTGGATCCAATGGTCTCAGGGCTGAATAGCACTTGTTGCAACTCGTGCTCCGCCGCAACCGCGCCTGTCATAGAACATCTGAATGAAGTAATCTGAAGGCCTCTATTCGTCGATTTCGAAAACATCCTCTGCCCGACGGTCGGGTTTCCGGACACATTCGGAAAAAGAATTCTTGCAGAACATATGTATAATTTGAGGGAGTTTACGGAACATCCGACACACTACGAGACATTGCGCGACATCTTTTTTGTCTGACCTTTAAAAAATACCAAATAGCAAACAATATCAAATTTATTTCAAATCGAGGGGCCTTCTCTGAAAAGCGCTGAAGGAGCAGATGGTGGCGGTCGGTCACAGATGGTGCCTGACTGCACCTGGCGAATCACGCTGCCCGATGCCCTCAGTGGACCAGGGTGAAGTGGGGTGGAGCCCGGGTGGAGCAGGGTGCAGCTGGGTGCAGCAGCCTTTTTAGACGCTTTAAATGCAAGTCATCGCATTTGAAAGAGCGAGATAGGCGGACCACAAGGGATTGGAAGTGAAAAAACAAAAGTGCATCCGAAATTCATCAGGAGGTTCTTACCTTACCGTTGTCGGCGTGCAGTGGCCGTCTGGCCGATGTCCAGCTAGACATGTCTAGCTGGCCGATGTCGATGCTAGACATCGGCCCGACCAGGCCAGTCGGCCACTGCACGTCGTCACACAGAGTATGGTATAATTTCTTGCTCCCCTTGATAAGTGGGCAGGTTGATCATGCAATGGCGTCTCTCGACGACGAAGTTGGAACGTCACCAGTGACGAGTCATGCCATGGCCCACCGCTCATAGCGACCCACCGCTCATCGAAGCGCCAAACGCAAGCTTCCCAGGAATATATATTATCATGGGCTGATAGCTCTTTTGAAAAAATTTAGTCCTAGGAGCTGCGCAAAAAATCAATAAAACGCGTACCTTTGTGGCACGACTTGCAAGTTTGGCGAAAAAAATCAATATATAAGTATAGGCACTTCCTTGCCAAAGTCAGCACCCCATGTGTACTATGGCCACACTGTAGACATGGAGTACGAGCCAGTGCGGCCACATAGTGCATAAATAATGTGGTGTACAAGCCACACTGGCTCGTACACTGGCTCGTACACTGGCTCGTACTCCACATTAATTTATGCACTAAGGGACAAAGCGGTTGGATCTGACCAGAAAAGCGTAGGGCTCATATACATATATATACAGCCTTTATCTTTTGCTCATATTGCGTGTTGTTTTCTGTTGTGTCTGCTCGTCTGTTCTTCGAGTACGGTACATTTGACCTCAAAATAGACACTCTCAAAACAGCCACGAGACGGACGTCTCCTGCGCAAGAAAAAGGAGTAGCGAGGACAGGACACCGAGGAGTAGCGATGAGCAGTGCGAGGTGCCAACACATGCTAGCAGGTGCCAGATTTCGACGAGCCTGGTGTTGACACCTTGGAAATGCCGATGTTAGACTGGGTCATGAATTCGTCAAAGAAAAAGGCACTTAGAGGACCATTTGGGGACCACTAGTAGCAAATGGGGAGCAACTCCGTTCAGCTCATGCTCATCAATGCTCATCACTATTTAGAACTGTCTGTCAGTCTGAGAATGGGCGAAAGGTAGGACCACTTGTCGGCTATCGACTCTCGCGAGCAGCTGTAATGAGAAGTCCCCAATCTGGCCTCGGTACTTACTTGGCACCAATTGACCTCTGCTTGGCATGCATGCATGAGCGGACGTTTGCAACTCCTTGCCAGCGCATGGGCCCGCTGTGTCAGATGGGTAGCAAGAAGGGTTAAGAGGAGGCAATCAGAGGCCCGAGATCTTCCCGAGTGTGCCTTGAGGTAGCGGTAGTATCGAGATGAGACAAGGGTTCACATGTCTTTTTCTCCTCCATGACCCTTCAGCTGGTTGCAAGCAGTCGCAAGTGATGTTCCCCTTGCATTTTTCCACCAAGCCCCACCCAGCTCCATCTAGCTCCGCCACAGTGTCTGGTCAACAAGCACCCGTGTGAGATTTCTCGGTTACTGTCATACTCAGCACGCACAAGTCCTTGTGTTTCACTTTTATCAAGTTACTGGAGCCGAAATGTCGAGTTGTGCAACCTTTGATGAGGGGAAATAAAGTCAGCGCTGCGTGCTCATGTGCCTTTATTGTTTTCTAATTGCTAGCTTGCACATGTTAAAGTTTCACACGTAGAAGGTGCTTCGCCAGACTGTAGTTTCACGTAGAACCTACAGAGAAGGGTAGTGTCGAAGCTTCAGGCTAATCGAGGCCTGCTCTCTTACGTTCCGGCCTGCTCTCTTACGTTCCGTGCACCAAGGAGACGAGGGTTGGTATTGCCTGACAATCGCTTGAAGGACGCTGAGTAAGGAGGCACGTTCATGGAAGCAGAAGTAGGCTATCAGATGAATCCTGCCCCTGTTGACAGGGGTCAGGTGTACTTGTCACGAGTATGCAGCCTCGTGGAGTTGGTCGTGTGTGCTATTGCAGCACCCTTGCTATTCTTTGTCCGCCATTTTCCAGACTTCCTTCTTCACTTTCAGTTGGTTAGAGCACTTTGTGCTTTCATACTGATGCCTAAGTGCTGGCCTCAGATATCCAGAAGGGTCATCTGGCCTTCTCAGAACAGGGCTCACCTGCCTTCAAACAGGTAAGCACGCCTTGGTCATGTCAAACAGGCTCTATGTTAGTGGGACTACTAGTGTCATGAGGGGAGGATAATAAATACTTATTGCGCGCCCAACTTAGCTCTTCGCCGCTGTTGGGTCTTACGCCCACCGCTCTCGCGTGTTTTGGCAAAACTTCGTGTCCCCCATTGCACTCACACCTCTTGTTCGCCACATGCATGCGCATCTTCCACGTCTCACAGTTTCCTCCATCCTGGCCCCCCATTGTTTGTCCCTTGGAAGTCTTACGTCTTGATTATCCTTCTTTCTGTCTGGTCTATTCTTAACACGTTAATGGCGGTGCATTTACCACAATATATGGTATGGAAAACGGTGGGGACCCTTTGTGAAATCATCATGGCGTGGAAGCCTCCCAGTGCAGTATTATCATACACAGCAATCCTTGGTCGTATATTGTTGTGGTGGAAGCTCACCCTGCAACTTTCTGCGAATTTTTAGCTGAGAAGATAAAGAGTCACATACGGCAAGCTCTGTAAGAATCTACGGGATGCTCTAAAGCTGGATATGAAAGACTATGTGATAGGCCATATGTCTGTTACTCATGTATGAGGTTCTACTTCGTGATGTGCTCAACTTTAAGAGCCGAGACAATGATGAGAGGAGTGGATAACTTCATGTGTGCAGGGATGACGGCAATGAGAGTGTGGAAGCTGTCATGTCAGCAGTCAAGAGTGCCCTTGATAGCCGACTTGCCACCTTAGCAGCCCCCCTCAAGGACCCTCTTTATGAGGATGAAGGCAAGAGCAAAATGGACGGCCGGATTCTCCTCACATCAGATCCGTCCTGTGCCCTCTACCGAGATCAAGTGGTGGCTTCTATTGCCAGCGAAGCAGGTGCAGCTCTTCTGAGGGTTGACAGCATCTTGCTGGCAGAGCTTGCCAAGGTGCCACTTGGCAGGCTGGGGGCTCGTTCTGGCAGAACTGGGCTTCCAAATTTCTTCTTCTGGCTGTGCGGATACCAGGGGCGTCTGCGCTATGCCATGGATGCTCTGGCTCTCATCAGCAGCGAGGTGTGTGATGGGAAACACATCGACCCTGGCCCCCCCTCCCTCTCTCCCCCTTATGCACCCTCTTGAACCTGTCTTACCGAATTTGTTGAATGTGTTAAGAGTGATAAGTTTTACCGCCCGTCTGAATATGTGGCTGTTCAAGTTGTTGGAAGTATAGGCATGCTGTAGAGGTGTATCCTCCAGCCCCTTCTCCTTGAAAGCAGCAATTCCGGGTGAGTTGTGAAAATGAAAATCACCTCGTGTCAAGCATACGAGATGCAAAAGACTCCACATAATAGGTACATGTCAGCAGGAGGTGGGACTTGTCACAGTTATCATTTCATGTAGATTCATTCTGGATATCCATGTTGTGTAGGTCCTTGTGAAGCTAAATGCTGCGAGCCCCCCTTTCCTAGCCCAGCCTGCCCTTCTTCTCTTTCCCTGTTCTTTCTTGCACATCGGCCATCTGCAATGCCAGTCAGTTATTCTCTTTACCTCTGCCATGATCAACAGAAGCAGTAGAAGAAGGTTTCTCTGAAGCACAAGAAGGAGAAGGGAAGGGACTTCACAGCCGCTTCTTGAATAGCTTCGTGTCAGTCTAACTTGTGTTGGTTGGTTTGCTCGTTCTCGAAGTTCCACATTTTCACCTCATAGTTCTCGAGGCCTTTTCAGCCACTTAACGAGTAGTAACATGTCAGTACGCATCTTTCACCTGACTGATCTGCTCGTTACCAATGACGATCTTTGCTCACTTGGGCTTCAAAGCTGCTCGTGGGTATTGCAACGTCACTTACTTCAAGTCACCCAGTTTGGTATTCTTGGCAAGTGGTCTGCTTGTGTGGATGATTCTTAATTTCTGGGGGATCTGCCAGCTGCTTATGAAGAGTATCTGTCACTATCCCATGTTACTGCTCGATTTGAAGGTGATTGGTCTGCTTCCTGGGGGTCTTGCCGGCTGCTCATGAACAGTATCTGTCACAGCTTCTTGTTGCTGCTCGTTCTATATGTGATTGCTTTGCTCATTACGAAGAAATCGGAGTTTCTGTATTTCTAAATTGCCGGTGGGCTTGCCATTTACTTAGATACAGTGTCTATCACTACTTCATGTAATTTCTCATTCATTCCAGTGGATGTGCACTATCCTTCATGAACGCGTCTTGTTCACTCGAGCTTCTGGATTTTCCTTCCCCTTCTTCTTTTTTTTTCCCCCCCTTTTTAATTGTTGTTTTTGGGCTCTTTTCTTGTCTTCTTGTTTTCTTGTTGTCTTCAATAAATAATTACAAAATATAAAAAATGAGCAGCTCGCGCAGTATGGACCTCTGGTGGTGTACATACCCGACACAGACAGCACATTGCTGGAGGATATGCGCTCGTACGACGCCTTCCGAGACGCCTTTGGGCCCTTCTCCTACGCCCTCAAGCCTCCCTCCTCCCCCACCCTGCTGTCGGGTGAGCACCATCTCCTTCTCGTGGTTGTCTCCTCGGTTCTGTCTTCGTCAGCATCATTCTGTCGGGTTCTTCAGCTGTGGCAGCAGCCTTCTTCAGCGGAGAACTCGTGGTTCACTTGCGAGCATTCGTGTGAGGGATTGAGTGTTCCATGCCTGTGAAGAGTGGAGTGTCCCACACACGTGTAGAGTGGAGTGTCTCATACATGTGAGGAGCGTCCCTTGCATGTAAGGGGTGTCCCATACATGTGCATGAGGCTTGTTTCACATTTACATGTGAGGTGCGTCCCATACATGCATGTGAGGGATAGCCATTATTTTGCAAGTGTCATAAACATGTGCATGAGAATGTCTCACACATGCATGCGAGAGAAGTCCACTAACAGCTGCAGGCACGCAACAGTAACTGGATACATGCCTGCACTTTTCACTTGAAAGGATATTTTTGTCCTCACCCGCAAATGTGTGCGTCTCATGCCCGCCGTCCCTCGTTGCGTCTGCGTGTTGCTCTTGAGCTGGGTTGAACTGGGCTGGCTGTTAGGTTCGCTTCCCTCTTCCTTGTGCCTGCTCACACATCTGCCTGGGTGGGGCTGGGGTGGCCACTGGTCAGCTCTCCTCTCCTCTGTATATGCTCATACGTCTATCATGATCGGATGTGGCTTGTGTCTCCCTTGTACTTTGCAGAGGCGCGAGCGCGGGGACAAGTGGCGGTCGTTGCCGGCCTGTCTGTGGATCCCAGGTCCAGCAGTGGGGTGAGCTGTCGCGCCGTCGTGCTGTTGAGCTGTTGAGTTGTCGAGTTGTCAAGCTGTTGCGGCAGGCCCCCTGCAGCAGGAGTGTCACTAAGCGGCTGAAGCTGCTTGCTGCACGAGTGCCCTGCTCTGATGCGCATGCAGCAGACGCCTCTCTCGCTGGCTGGGGCAGCGCCAACACTGTGCATGCAGCCAAGTTCTCTGAGTGACAGTAGCTGCATGCTGCGCTGGGACCCTGGCGATGTAGTCTTTGTGATCTGCATGCGACAGGTATCGCTCTCAGCTACCGGAGGTGCATGCTGCTGCAGCGCCGCCACGACGTTCCGACAAGCGTGCAGCAGGTCGCGCCTACATGTGGCCAACATCATCAATGCTATGCGGGTGCTCTGTCTGTGGGGGTGCATTGTCTTGTGGGGCGCAGTTCTACTGCATCGTTGCCCTGTGGTGCGGGGTGTAGTATACGAGGGTTTGTCATTGTCCTCATCGGTCGAAGTGTAGTTTGAGATTCCACCCCCTCTGGAATTGGTGTGGCGTGAGACATGTAGTCATCCCATGGGGCGTAGTTTGACGTGCTCGCCTGGGTTGCCCGCTGGTCCGGATTGCGTGCGTACGTGCAGAAGCGCGCCCTGTCACACACGCTCACTGGCGACCTCTTCACGGTCCAGGTACGAAGAGACTTACTGTTAACAGTATCTTGTCTGGAACGCACGCACACCATCGTCGTACCTGTGTGGGGTGGGGGGAGCGGGGATGACAGGGATGTGGGT
>WELA01006442.1:786278-805300 GCA_009602735.1 Mesotaenium endlicherianum
GGGGGGGGGGTGTCTCCCGTGTTGGCTCAAACCTGATGATATGTCAATGAGAAATTTCCCGTCCTTGGTGAGGCTGCCTGTGGTTGTCTGTGGCGTGATTTCTCGCACTCGTGAGGAGGCAGAGGGGTGACTGAGGACAGTTGCTTTGATTCTTCTGCTATGCTACGTGCAAAAGCAGCAGCAACTGCAGCCGCAATTGCAACCCATCCTAAAGCTGCTAGGGGTGCAGGCAGTAGTAGGACAGCGCACTCTGCTTACGTGGATTTCTGAGTGGAGACGCTGAGCACTCCCTCTGAAGCCTCTGCCTTCTTCAAGCGTCCCGGCGTCCTTCTGTTGAAGGGGCTTTCAGATGCTCAATCATTTGTGCCAAAATGCATGTTGACTTCGTTTCCAGGTGCTTAGACACGTCATACGGTCAGTTTTCCATTCAGTCAGTCACTCTGTCTTAGAGTGGCTGCGCCGCGGTGGGAGATGTGCGTTGGGAGAGAGAACGTTCGGCATCCACACGCTTGCTTGCGACACGGGTAGGCCTCCGGCGGTGCTTTGCGTATTTGTCGCTCTTGCCCGGGCCTCCTGTCTGCAGGCGCCTGGCCGGAGGAGCAGGGGGGAATATGCCCATTTTTTCGACTCGTACTCTCTGCTTGACAGCGTTGACAAGTGGCGTGCTTGCCCTCCGTGCATGCCTGGCTGCAGGTGCATCTGAGGCAGAGTGCTGAGCTGCCACTGCCGCTGCCGCCGCCCCTGCTGCCTTCCTCCGCCCCCAGTGGGCCTCAGCCCCAGCTTGCGATAGGGCAGCAACAGCAGCAGCAGCAGCAGCAGCAACTCCAGCTGCAGCAACAAGAGCTACAGCAGCAGCAGCAGAGTGAGGGCAGTTGCCCCTGCTACTGCAAGCAGGTAAGGGCTGTGCCCCTGGGGCCCCTCGTCTCTACGGCCCTCCCTCCTTGCTGCTCTCTCTTCTGCCCGCTGCTTGCTTTTGCACGCCTACTCTGCATTTATGTTCCTGTATCTGTTGCTGTCGGTTTGCGCCTTTCCCTGGTCACCTTGAACCCGTATGACTTGGGGTGGGCGTGTGGAATCTCTGCGTTCCTTGACTAGTCAATATGTCGTTGCGCGGGGGCTGCAACCCGCTGGGAAGCTGCCAGGCTCTCCCATTTGTGGCGTTCCACGTGTCGCTTCCTGCATGCCCCGTCGATCGAGATGGGCTCTCTCTCTCTCCCCTCGATCAGTGTGCCTCTCACAGGGCTGGTTTTGGACGGCCCTGCTTTCTCCCTGCACGCTCCTCGTGTGACGGCATTGCTGCAGATCGGGAACCTCTTGTACACATACCGGCACAGGGAGAGACGCGCACGCCTTCCCACACTCTACGCCTTCCAGCACGCATCTATGCACGCACGCATGCAGGCTTGTATGTAGGCACGCGCGCAGGCTCGCATGACATCCGCACGCACGTACGCACGCACGCACAGACGCACGCACGCGCACCTATTGCTGCCGTCTGTGGGCTACTTATGTCGCAAGGTCTAAGAGGCACAAAGTGTGGAGAGGCGTACGGTGGCAGCAGCGCGCTGGCGCAGGTGGCAAGCGGCCTCTGGTGTCGCCGCGAGCAGCGATGCCGGCCGGCCGTTGGTCACCATCAGTTGCTCTTGTGCGAGCGTGTGCATGTGCAGATCCGTGAGGCGTTTGAAGCGGGGAAGGTCCCCTTTGAGCTCTGGCTGCAGAGGTACGCAGCACTCATTGGCACCCAATAGCACCATCATGCGGCGTTCCTTAGCCCTCCTCAACCAACATCCTACATCTTATGCTCCTGTGGTGTCAGAGGGTGTATCCAATGAGCGTGCGTGCGTGCGTGCGTGTGCGCGCATGTACGTGTGTGCGTGTGCGCATGCATATATGTGTGTGTGTGTGTGTGTGTGTCATGTGTGTGACGTACGAGCTATGCTCCTGCCCTTGTTGATTACGTACCCTGTTGAGAGGCCTGAACTCTGCTCTTCTTATCTGCCCGTAAAAAAACGTCTGCCACGACTCTCCAGCAAGAACAAAACACATGCACTTCACTTGCGTTGCCAATTCTGCGGCCAGATGTTCGGTGCCCATCTGCTGTGCTCCATCCAACTATCTTCTTATCCACCCCGCTGTCCATCCACCCATCTGTGCGTCCATCCACCCGTCCATTCATATGTCCGTACGTCCCTCTGTGTTTTCATCTGGTCATTTTATCAACCTACCAATATGATTGTGCATTCATTCATTTATGCTTCTTCTGACCTGTTGTCGATTTGTTTGTCCATCCACCCAGCATCCATCCATCTATCATATTCCACCCATCCATTCATTCAGCTTCTCTGCAGATCCCCGTATCTTTCGGCACTCCGATGCCACCTCCTAGTGCCACGTGTCCGAAGGGAGGAGGAGATCAACATTCAGGCCCTGGGACTAATGTTCACAACTTTTGTGACCCCCTCTCTGTCGTGCAGCTTGCAGGCGGCAAGCCAGGTGGCAACATCGGGCGGCGCTGCTGGAGCCACTGGTGCCGCCCCCGCCGAGATTCCCCCCCTGGCCCCCCCAGTCGCAACAGCGAGCTCTGGCTCGCCCAGTCCTGTTATTACCAGCGCAGGCGAGGCAGACAAACATGCGGGCACAGGCGAGGCAGCGGTCGGATTTACGAGCACAGAGAAGGCAGCCGTTGAACTTGCGAGCGCAGGCAAGGAAGCCAGTTTTGCGAGCCCCACGAGCCCCAGTGGTGCCTGCGCTGCTGGCACAGGCATATCACCCGGCGCAACGGCGGAGGTGGAGGGGGGCAGTCTGAGCCTGACGTTGGCCGACTTTGAGTTTGACTCACCCTTTGTCACCCCCGTCTCCTCGCCCCGCCCGCCTTCGCCCGCGCCCACGCCCGCGCCCACGCTGCAGCTGGAGCAGCTGGGGAGAAAGAGGGAGCTGAGGCTGCTGGCGCAGCTGCAGCAGCGGCAGCAGCAGAGCGAGCCCCAGGCAGAGGGGCTGCACGGCCAGCTGGGGCAGCTCGAACAACTGGGGCAGCTGGGCCTGGTGTGCCAGCTGTGCCGGGAGCTGGAGTGGCGGGCGGTGCAGGCGGAGGAGCGCGCGCGCGCCGCGCGCCTGCAGAACGGCAAGGCCCTGCGCGCGCTGGAGCGGCTCCAGAGCGAGATCTCGGCGCTGCAGGAGAGCGCGCGCGCCGCGGAGGTTGGCGCCGCGCAGCACCGCGCGGAGAACGCGGAGCTCCTGGCCATGGTGGAGAAGGAGCACGCGCTCGGCGAGGGCCACCAGGCGCGCGCGCAGGCGGCCGAGCGCGAGGCGCAGTGCCTGAGGGATGAGGTGGCGATCATGCGGCAGGCGCTGGCCGCGGCGGACCTGCAGCTGCAGCAGGAGGAGTACTACGAGGCCGTGGACAGCGCTCTCCAGAGCCCGAGATCACAAGACGGCGGCGAGCAGCCGCAGCAGCCCGCCGTGCCGCGGTGCATCTCGGACCGCTCGTATCTCGTGAGCCCTGCGGCGACGGCGGGAAAGCGGTACTGAACAGAAAGCGTGGCTGTACTGGTACTGAAGAGGAGGCGCTCGCTGCAATCCCCTTGTGTTGCTGGGGTCAGTGGGTGGGTAAGCGATTCCTGGAGTGCGCAAGAGTGAGCTCATTCTTATTGGGGGAGGAAGCGGTACCTAGGAGGAGGTTGCAAGCCGAACTTGAGGAGAAGGCATGCCAAGCCTTTCTGAGTTGGTCCTTATTGGGTGAGCTAGCTTGTCGGTGGGTATCTAGAGACTCTACTGAAGCGTCCTCTATAAGGTGAGCTCATGGGTAGCAAGCAATACTGATATCTCCTTAGGTAGCATGTTAATGGTCTTGTTGGTGGATAAATGCCACTGGAAGGGTACTTGTCTTCTCAGTAAGCTTGTCAGTGGGTAAGCGTTCCTTCCGAAGCGGAGGCACTCTCAGAAGCCTGTTGCTATTGGTTAGTGCTCTCTGTTGGTGAGTGGAGCCGTGGAGCTAGGAGTGGCGCACAAGTTGGCAGTGACGAGGCATTCAAGCAAGCCTCTGTGTTGGTAGGGCTATTGAGGGAGCTATTACGTACAAGTTGGCAGTGAGGAGGCACCCCGGAAAGTCTATCTGTGGCGCTGAATGCTCTCAAGGAGCTAGTTGTTGCATACGCAAAGTAGGTCGGTATTATATGTTTGGTAAAGGAGCTAGGTGTCGCGTATGCAAGTAAGTAGGTATGGTATGTGTGGGGGGGTTGGTGTGATGCGGAGGTGTCCTGGCCGTTGGATCTGGGGTCAGTGATGTGGTTGGTGGTATGGCGCTCTTCAAGTGCGTTCATCTTGTATGTTACTTCGTACATGGGTTTTAGTATTTGTCTACGTCCCCTATATAGTATGTGTAGATGATATGTGTTCAATATTCTACCTGCTGGGGTGCTGCTTATTGGCAGGACCCAAGACACTGTACATTGTCCATAAATGTTTGTTATATTAATGTATATTCAAGAAAATCTCCGATTGCCTTCACAAATGCTGTAGTCAGATCCTGTGTGCATCAAAGTTGCATTCACTGCGTCCCCGGTTAATGTAGGTACGTTATATTTAGTGCTTGCGACTTTAAGAAAATTCAGTATACAGCCTAGAACCTTAAGTTTGTCCATACAATCACGGATTAGGGTGATAATTTGGCCGCAATATCTTTTAGTCAAACTTCATATCGGCCCCTCGAAAATCTTATTAGACTTTATTTCAATATGTAGGTTGGTGCAGCTTGGTGCTTTGTGCAAGAAAGTCCCGAATTGGACTTATTGTGTCATCACCGAAGAGATTTGCCCCACTTGCTGGAGGTTTTCCAGCAGCAAAGAAGTCAGTGCTCTAACTACAGTACAGTGCATACTTTGCCATTCTCACATAACGTTTGCATTACATCAAATGTTTTGGACACATGAGGGCTTCTGAAGGAGCACCAAAGTCTCGTAGTGACAGAAATTCATCAACCCTGCTAGTAGGTTCTCAAGTATGTCCCTGTCAAATTTGTGTGACTCATAAGACCACTCGTCACAAACGCGTGGTTGTGGAGGCAAATGCAGAAGCAGCTTTTTGCAATACATTTGCCAGGATCATACTCTTTCATTGTCCCTGTTAGGACGTATAGAAGCTTCACGACACTTCAAGTTAAACATGGGAGCTGAATTTGGCAACGATATGACAAGCGCGGAAGTGTTCAAAGGATCAGAAGTCTACCAGAGCGACGAGCTGCAACTGGTAGGCCATGCGCAGCTTCAACTCCAACAGATGGTTAAACAAGTTCCACTTGTCACATGCAGGGGACAGCAAGGTGATCCAAGAGTGGGCCACCGAGGGGCTTACAAGGGGGGCAATGGGGAGCAGAGATGGAGACAAGAGCACGATGCATGACCTGATGAATTACATGATGAAAATAACTGGACGAGAAGGGGAACATATGAACAACGCGGCAACAATTAACTGCCACCAACCCCCAGCATAAAGAGTTTCCAACATGCTCAAGGCAGCAACTACAAGCTTACTGTAACATAAGGTGCACTAGCATCAGAGGAATCTACACCGAGGCCAGGTGTGTTACATGGTTGATTTGTGTCCCGCCGAAGTGCCATGTCAACCAGCACGGTGTAATGAAAGCGAATGGAAAGGAAGATGCAACAGCGGTCTGAGTGAGCTACTTCTTTGTGGGCAAACTCTTTATGCCACTTCCAGCACCTGGCATACCGCCCTACCAACTAGCTTAGCCACCAGCTATCGCAGTGGACATGCAATAATGTCTCAAAGCGGGCTCCTTTCACTTGTACGCCTCTGCAAGAAGAAACAAGACTCTATCAGTGTAAGGGGCCATTATTATACAACAATTAAGAAAGAAATTAAAGGCTAAGAAAGAACTCAAAGGCTAAGAACTTCCCCTCCAAGCCCTGGCGGCAACGGCTTCAAAGATTAATGCCATGGAGAGAAATGGAAGCAAGAGGGGTGCAGCGAACTATGCATGGTTATCGGCTGGCTGGGAGCTATCTCATTAGGCATGACTGTGGAAGCGATGGCGTTCAAATTACTGGTTCCGAAACAGTTAATACCTGCAGGACTGCAACGATAAGGTCTCCTCCAACATCTTCCTCTCACATTCTTTCAGTAAGGTGCAGTGACCATGTACTTATAGTATGTTCAGTATATTGTAGCGCGAATTTTACTAACGCATCTTTGATTCAGTGAAGAGAACGTGCTGGTTCACCCGTGGGTCATACTTGCGGAATTCTAACTTCCCAGGAGTTTTCTTTGGATTCTTCCTCGTCACATAGAAGAAGCCAGTACCGGCGGCTGAAACAAGCTTCACTAAGATGGAGCCACCCTTAGCCTTCCCCATTGAAAGCTCCACTAACTCCCAGCCTGACGAAGGCCCTAGAATATCATGACGATGTTAGCTCATGCAGCTGCTCATATAAGGGTGTACAATGGCGATCGAGGTTCAGACGTCGAGAGCCTCGACATCTGCAAACTTCCTCTGTGAAGGACAGCCGGAACTCACGTCAGACGTCATGACCGTGAAAAACGTCCAACACCAGGGATAACGGCGTTGACAACGTCTTATCGACGCGAGCAACAATCAAGTCCATTTGCGGATTGTAAGCTGGATACATGATCTCCGACTCCGGAGTCTGGCATACACCTGAAAGCAACAGAATGCACAAGCTTGCTAGCAAAGTGTTTCTGACTTTCACGTTAATTATACATCCCCTCCAGCCTCAATCCTGTTTGTCTATTGTTTCTTATGATAAAGCTGCAGAAATTGTATTCATCTCACGTGGACGAGGGACATCCTGTTCTCCTGTTAATCAGAGGGGTTGTACGTCAACAGTTTGAGAACGTCCTGAAGTATTCTTTCATTCACGAAATGTCTCGGACCATATTACTACGGGGCAGCTGCATTATCAATGGACGTTTTAACAATTATACAATTATGCGCGTATTTGCCAGGCGCTGGTAGTTAAGGGCTTGCTCCACATAGGACCGCATTTGTTCCGCATAATGTCGCGTACTTCTGCAAGCAAATTTTTTGGATGTGAATATTTGGAACTGCCAGTCAACCCACCGGGGGGGTCTAATGCACTTGTCCGAGAATGATCCTTCAGCGGGTCATCAAGCCTAAAATCTGCAAGCTTCGTGACCAGCAGCATGCTGAGTCCCTTTTTCAAAACTCCTAGCAATAAGTGACATGACCTCGACCTCAGTAACCAATACACGCTGTGCTTTATTTTTATCTCCTCAATGTCACTTATGGCTCTGGAGTAGCAGTGTATACACATCCGTGATCCCTCCACTACGTACTGTATCTCCATTTTCCGATACCACCATTCCACTGACGCCTCAGGCCTCACTTGGCAGAACTATCGCCTAGCCAGGCTGGTAGAAAAGCCTGTTTTGGCTGCGTGCTTCTCTCCCTCAAGCACTCTCGTGCACGCTGAGCTGCTCCTGCAATGACAAGTGGCACGACTTCAAGTCGCCAGCTGCTGGGTCAAGCATGCAGGCTCGACTCACACCCTCTTTGGCTTCCATCATTTCCCTCCGCTTTCACCAGCCTGCCATCTCCTGCTTCCTCCTTGGACACGCTGCCACCTGCCTAGCCCTCACTGCTTCAGCCCGCTGGTCCTGCCCTGTCTCTATTTGCTTCACTGCGTTCATCCTCCCCTACCTCCACATCCAGCCCCACTCCCACCTCCACCCTGAACTCGACCCCACTCCATTTTTGCGACAGCACAATCCCCCCGCTTCTTTCAGGTTCAATCTCTCGGTTCACTCCTGCAGAGAAGCCTTTGCCCCGATCCTCTAGCTCACCTGCCTTGTTACACGCGCTGACACGTGTGCGCTTCTCGCGCTGCATGCCTACAAAATTGTGCGACCTGCCCCACTCAGCTGTGCCCCCGTTAGCTGCACCCCCCTTCCCGCTGGGGCTAGGCGTATCCAGGGGACAAGAAAGCCCCCACAGGATGCACGAGCAAGTTGGGGGCGTGCACTTGCTGACGAGGCGAGCTAGGCACTCGCAACCTGTTGGAGTCCTGGCCACCAGTAGTGGGCCACTTGCGGCGCAACCTGGCTGACATGCTGGTTAACAAGGGTTTCGCTTTCTATCCTTTTCTTGGCGTTTCTTGTTCACCTCACCTTCCTCTTCATGTGGCTGCAGTTGCGGCAGCTCTTGCCCCCCCGCTGCTTCTACTGCCGCTTGAGCACCCACTCCTGCCCCTGCCCCCGCCCCTGCCCCTTGCCCTCCATTCTCAGCACCTTCCCCAGCGCCTGCTCCAGCTCCTGCTCCTGCTCCTTCTCCTGCTCCGTCCCCCCATGCCCATGCTGCTCCTGGGGCCCCCTGGTTGGCGAGGCGCAGCTCTCGCATCAAGCTCGTCCCCTCCAGCACAGCTGCCCCGTCGGGAGGCGCCGAGATGCCCATCTCTGATCTGGCAAGGCCACCAGCTTGCAGAGACCCCCAGGGCTTCGCTCTCAGCCTGGCCCTCACGCTGGCCCTCTGGGGGTCTGGGGGTCTGGGGTCCTGGAGGGCTGCTGGAGGCTTGCGAGGGTGGGAGCTCATCCACTTGTCGTATTTGTCGCGTGCCAGCTCAAGTCTCAAGTTGTGCCTTGGGGTACAGCTGTCGCACGGCTGGGTGCTTCACCTTCTTCGGTTGCCGGCATGCTCGTTCCGCCGCATGAGAGGAACAAGGCATGGACTCTAGAGGGACTTCTGACAGTAATCCACTGATCATTACAGCTGCTTTATATCGTACCTTAGCATCCTACAGCCTCTTGCTGGCCTAGGGTGAAAGTGTGAAGGAATCTTGTTAAAGCTTTGACGAGCATGATGCATTTTGCGAAAAGGTAAGAGAGGATCACTGTGCATGAGAGCCACAGCAAGGATGCATAAAGGTCTTCAACGTGACGCTGGGAGGCTGGCCAGAATGTGTACCAGTGCTTAATGCGCTCTCAATGTATGGTGTGATCCAGAACCGCTTGGCATCGATTCCAACGATCGTAGTAGATTCACAACTGGTTGTAATTATCATGTTCGATGCCTGATTTTTCTTGTGCATTTAGATGTTACAAACTCAAGAGCATGGCTTCTGAACCTCAAGCACAAGAGATACCCTAGGCGTTTCCACATGACCCATACCGTGAAATGTATCATGCAGTCTTGGTTGTGTATGACTTATACCGTACAAAGTCATCAGACAGACGCCATTTTGTCATCAGCATGATACTGTATATTACAAACTTTAACAATATGTTGGTCAACTATGCATATGTGAATATGTAGAGCTTTTTGTCCAATCAACACTACATGTTATCTTCGTCATGCCTAGTCAGACATATGTCATGCGCATGTGAATTTTACTTGGAAGTACTTTTGTGGGTAAATTACAAAACTACCACTTCAAGTTTCGTTTATTACAAAATCTACCACTGCTCTCAAACTCATTACAAAACTACCACTGCTCTCAAACTAATTACAAAACTACCACTTACACATGTAAGGCTAGTCCACATAGGCCTTAGGCAAACAACTGACAGGCCACACGAGAAGTGGTAGTTTATGTTTGTAAATTAGAAGAGTGTGAGGATGTGTTTGCTCACAAATTTCACAACCTAAAGCTTCGTGAATTGATGCTAAATTCACGTCTTCTACATCCACATCCATAACATTTTTCACGAAGCGAAGAGGTGGAGCTGGAAAAAAAAACCATCATCTGGTCCAAAACAAGTTGGTGTATTGACATCTCCTGTGATACTCGAGAGCTCTTTGTACATCAGCACGACATTTGCAGCCACTTTAAGCACTCAAACAACAATAATTTGATATCCAAACTGCTCGCCTGTGACACATCTGGGACATGAAAATGTGATAATGTCCTCAACATTGTACATTAAGGTGGGACAGCAGAGAGCTATTTTCACAAGGCGGGTGGTCATACACGAATCCAAGAACGAATTCTCACATTGTGTTAAGAAAAACTCATAATACGAGGGACGTTATAAACAGCAAGAACACAATGCTACCAAATCAGTCAATTATTGCACACTTTTACGGCCACACAAACAGTGAATTGCAAATGGCGTACCATACCACTTTGCCTTGTATACTGGTGATTTAAAAAATCCGTCCATTGCTCATCAGGGCACAACACATGCGACTGTCGATGCCCCACGAGCATCGCACAGCCAACCAGGCAGCCCACTGTACAGAAGTAGTAAGCCTCTACTCTTCTTCGGTTGCCCTCTACTTCGCCCTGCACACACCATAGAGAAAGCCCCTTCAGAATGAAATTTCAAACAGCCAGCTTCTGTTCCCACGAGACATTGACAAGATGGAGAGGTTTGAGTCGTAGCAGACAACCTTGCCCCCACCTTCATGGTCCAGAATTCTTCTATTGCAGAAAGCCAACCAGGACACTCACTCATCCCCCCAAGTCCTCTCAAGTGACTCTTACAAGCTGGCTAAAACTCCGAGTCAAACTGTGGCTTATCATGCGAGAACAAAACCGGAAGGGCGCTAATCTTGACCATACAGCAAGGTACCCACTTCGACCCTCATCATGCTCGTCACAGTAAACCCACAGGTCTCAGCAGCACCCGTGCAACTCACAAACATCATACTTGAACACCCTCTATGCTTCCCACCGGGCATCATATGCTCTTGTTATCACACCCCCAAGCTCTCTATAGCTGGTTGTCAAGGCATCGCAAGATTGTCAAGGCATCGCAAGAAGTACTTGTCCCAGCTAGAAGCTCCCTCGGTCCATATATGACAACATTATGTCCACCTGTCCCCAGCTCAAACTTGTGCCTTGACAAATATTTGAGTACAAAACCTACAGACATCGTACATGCGCCACGAGCAGACCTGTGTTTGATGCATTCAGTTAATTCAAGGAGCCAGCCTTAGAGCAAATGCACTTAAAACCCAGCAACACTCCTGCCCATTCACTGCCTTCAAAGAAAACGACATGCTACACCTTACAAATGTGCAGGTTTTCCATGAATTATCATGTGCCAACAAGCTATCCACCTTCGTTGAGTAACCATCATCACTTGAGAACTCAAGATGGAGGGTTCCCTTCAGCTGAGTGCATTGAGTGTTCCCATAAGAGAAATGATCCTAGTCCAACCCCCTTGAACAATAACCCATCCACATAGCCAATACCACCAGAAGGCATGCTGCCCAGGCGATGTATAGCGATGTCACTAAAGTTCCTTTGATGCAAGCATGGGTATGAAGCAATCACAGGTAATCTCCTGTATTTTCTTCAAGGAAAAGTCAAGGACCAAAGACAAGACTGAGTGGCAGGGGAGAAGTGCGAACCTCATCTTGCGGAGGACAGAAGTCATGTCCTCACGCTTCCTCTTGGCCCTCAAGTGCGTTCCCAACTTCCTCTTGGCAAGCTTCAGGGCACGCTTGTCCTTACCGACCTTCAGCAACTCAGTGATACGCTTC
The DNA here is from genome assembly GCA_009602735.1 of Mesotaenium endlicherianum. Classification (NCBI taxonomy): domain Eukaryota; kingdom Viridiplantae; phylum Streptophyta; class Zygnematophyceae; order Zygnematales; family Mesotaeniaceae; genus Mesotaenium; species Mesotaenium endlicherianum. The sequence goes on from WELA01006442.1 coordinate 797,758, forward strand.
TCATAGGGAGCAAACCCAGCCACCTCACGGATCAGACCGCGCACAAACTGCACTCTCTTGCCTAGCGCCTGCACACCATGTCAAAGAAAGACATTCATCATCAGCCCTATACCACCCTAAAGTGCCTCCTGACCTGCTTCACAGACGTCATTGCCTGCACAGAAACTTCATGCAGCTACAGCTTCGCTGTCCACCACTCCTGCCGTGTCGAAATGCACAATTCGCGAGAAAGTGACCAACCACTTACCTCCACTCCCACTTCCTAAACTGCATATGATCCACAGCTAATGAGGATGAGATTAAGAAACAGAAACCGCTCCCAGAAGTAACCCCCTCCCAGTCATGCATATCGTATGAGCGGTTTACTGGACAGTCTTATATAATGAGTCAGTTTGGTTCCTCAAGATGCCATCTGAGCCCATAATCCCGCATACATTTGTAAAGAAGCTACAAATTGCAGCTGCCATTAAGCGTACCCGATACGCGAAGGCCAGCCACTAAGTGCAGAAAGGAGTTAGTCTTTGTGCTTACTACAGAACTGTAAAACCTCAACCTCTTTAAACACTATCTTTCGTCGCACCAGAATAGTAGGGATGCCGGGAATATTATAGCTCCTGTGGAAGCAATTTAGTCCCAAAAGGAAGATTTATGGACATTCGTGATGGGGTATCCGTTATAGACATCAATAACAAGGCTTTCAAGGAGGTGCCAAGTGCTTCCGCATTAAATGCCAACCTTATTGAACTATGGTCTTACGTGAATATCAATGGTTCCCCCAGGCACCCGTCACAGCGAGGTGGAATCAACTACCCGGAGTTCAATAGCACACATGCAACACATGAGACGGAACTTAAACTTACACCCTTGCGATGTGCGGGGCGAGCAACCTTCTCGCGCTTTGTGACGGCATGGCCCTTGTTAAGGCCAATGGCGATGCCCGACATGGCTGCAAGAGATTAGAGAGCGCAGGCGAGAGAAAGGAGTCTGCTTGAAAAGGGAGTGGTCAAGGGCCAAGAGCAAACCCTAAGAAAGTCCTGGTGGCGCAAGGAATGCGAGAGTGAATGCCCATTTGCGACATCAATTATTATAATATTTGCCCCTTACAGCCAGTAAATATGCTGGGGCCGCCTGATTACGACTGTCGGCATTTGCAGCAAAAACAATCTGACGTCGCCGTCGATTTTCCTTGTTGAGATGACATTTAAATTTTTTGGGAAAAAACATCACAGTGTGGAAAAGCAATAGAAAGTCAATGAAAGCGCTAACGCTATACTTATTACCTCTTCACCAATAGAGGACTTCAACGTTGACACCACGTTGCACCGGTCGCCGTCAGCCATCACAAGCCTCCCTCCGATTTGTTGACCTCTCAGTCAGCTCCGGCCGAAGGAGACCAGCAGGCTTGGGCAGGCAGGCTGCTGCTGCAGCCCTTCTCTGCCAGTTGACGCACCTTACTGCGCCTCACTGCCCCTCACATGCCCCCCGATCAGATTAGCAGCTAGGAGGTCGAGGGCGTGGGCTAGACTTTGGCTAGACTCTTAACGTTAGTATCATAGTAGGATCAGGGGCGACAATTGTGCAGACTTTTCTGACAAAGGCAACAACACATCTTCGCTTGTGCATGCAAGTTTGTGTTGCTGAAGTTCAGTAAGGTACGGGAGAATAAGTTAGCAGTACTTGATTATCTCATTTTCTCTTTCTGTCTACCCACGAGAACCCGTAAGACACCTGAAGGAAAACCTTGTTGCCGTGAGCTAAAGATAAGAAATTGCCTTAAAATTTCTCACCGGAATGGAGGGTGAAAAGGGAGTAGAAAGTCGGGAAAAGGATGCAATGGAGGAAGAGGATGAGGAAGAAGAGTTGACGTTTGAGAGTATGGGGCTTGACCCTAGGCTGCTGCGTGCTCTTTCCAAAAAGGGACTAGAGAAGCCGACACCCGTCCAATCCAAGTGCATCCCTCTTGCTCTTGTAAGTGCCTGCTGATCTCTCCAAGTATAACCTTGATACCTTAAGCTCCAAACCACGGGTGGCTGTTGAGGAGGCCATGTTCTGTAAGTTTGTATTCAAACTGAAACTCACACTTTCATGGGCTTTCTTACCCAACAATACTTGTGGGAGCTCCAAAAAACTTGTGCATATTATGGTGGACGCGCTTAAGAGGGTCGATACAAGGAGTGGCTTGCACACTTACGCACTTAGTGCAGTTCCTCGCCACCTGGTTAACGCTCCTCGCCTGTTGGTTAATGATGCAAGCCTGTACCTCCTTTTAAGTAATATTCACTTTAGTATATAAAAATATCGCTCTAGTATATGTAACTAGATGAAGAAAATACACATAATGAAACGAGAGAGCAAGGGCCGTGCAGTGACCTAGAGGTTGTCTCCCCGCCCTCACTCTCTCCTCTCAGCTGCTCAATCATTTAGATGCACGGCCTGGACCGTTGGATACTCTCTGGCAATCCAGAGCAACAGTGAGATGGCCCTGCTGGAACCCACCCCTTGATTTGAGAGCCAGCTGTTACCTCTAACAGACCGGGGAGCCAACTGCTCCTTCTGTTAGACTTGGGAGCCAGTTGTTACCTGTTTTGGACTTGGGAGCCAACTGTCAACATCTGTTAGACTTGGAGCTGGCTGCTCCTCCCTTTAATTTAGGGAGTCCGCTATTCCATCTGTTGGACTTGGGAGCCAACTGCTCCATCTGTGGGTGTTCAGGGGAGGCCCTTTTGTGTTGCCCCCCGCACAACACGCAGGCATATGTGTATACATGAATGTATGTGAGTATGTTCACCTATGCATGGATTATGAAGATATGTATTTACATATAATACACTACTATTTGTAGGCATATGTCCACATGTATGAGAAAGTGTACATATATATATTAACGCACCTCCTGGGGGCTGTTACACCTCTTGTGGCATTGAGGAGAAAAAAGTGCGCATGTTTTTGTGTCTTGCCCCAAATGAATTGAAGCTATAATTTTAACTGTGAAGAGTGGAAATGTAGCAGCGATTGCTCTCAGATCTGAACTCTGGCCGAAAGGGGAATATGAGAGGCCAGCTGGCTGACTCACGTTTCTTCTTCCCCCCCTCCAAGAGCCCCACCTGGCACTGCAAGCAAGCCAAGCGGGGCCTGGGCCACCCTCTCGCCATCTGCCACCATCCACATTCACAGTCTCTCACCAGGTGGCACCACTTACGGGGCTTTCCTTGTCCCAAAGTGGGTGGGGTGGGGTGGGATTGGGATGATTTGACATCCTCTGACTCCCGACTGCTCATCATCTCTCCCCCCCCAACAGCAAGTCAACTCGCACGCTGCAGCCCCTCTGACTTGCTTTTACCGGCTGCTGCTGCTGATCAGTGGTTGTGGTGCTGCTGCTGGTGGTGGTGCTGGTGCTGGTGGTGCTGGTGCTGGGCTTGGTGTTGGTAATGGTGGGGATGGGGGGGAGTGGGGGGGGTGGGCCTGTTTTGACTTGGCTTGAACCTCCCAGGGGGGGAAGGACATAGTGGCGAGGGCAAGGACTGGCTCCGGAAAGACGCTGGCGTACCTGCTGCCACTCCTGCAGCACGTGCTGACAGCTGGCGCCTCCGGCGGCAAGCCCAGCGGCATTGTGCTGGTCCCCACGCGCGAGCTCTGCCAGCAGGTGCGCTTCTCGCTCTCTTTCTCTCTCCGCCCCTTTCCTTTCTCTCCCCTCTCCCTCTCTTTCTTTTGCTTCCTTTTGCCCATTTGAAAGTTTTGACCTCTTTTTTCAATATCAAGATATAAGAGATTGCCCGTACTTGCGCACCATGTAATGATGGGGTGATGAGGGGGGGGGGGCTTAGCTGTCAAACGCAGCCATGGATAAAAGCTGTAGAGCAGTTGCAGCAAGAAGAAGTTGCGGCGGCATTGCCTCCTCCATCACAGTCTCATGTGTTCACCTACTTACACGCACGCACACACACACGCACACACACACACGCATGCGCACACACGCACGCACACACACACACACGCACACACGCACACACACACACACGCACACTCACACACACACGCACACACACATACACATGCACGCACACACGCGCACACACAAACACACGCACACTCACACACACACACACGCACGCACACACGCACACACACACACATGCACACGCACGCACGCACACACACACGCACACGCATACACACACACACACACACACACGAACGCACGCACACGATACTGATACACACTCAGACACACACACACACACTTGTAGACACACACACATTCACACACACCCGTAGACACATACATACAAGCCACACACACACACACAGACGCACACACACACATTGCACACCCACACACCCCCACACACACGCACGGACACACACACACACACACACACACACATACACACACACACACAAACACGCACATGGGTCGCTTGTTGGTGCATGTTAGCACACACCAGAGGCACTATTACTGCGTGACACTTTTTTACTCGAGAGCAGAGACTGGGTCCAAAACTGAGCTTAAAAAGACAACGAAGATGAGGATATTGAAGAGGTGCTTGATGATGATGATGAGGAGGAGGAGGAGGAGGAGGAGGAGGAGGAGGTCAAAGAGTTCAGCCTGCGGGAGAATGCCCTCTGCTGGTGCTGGGGTCGAGCAAGAGGGCGAGCCGGTGGGGCACCGGGAGGAAGAGACTTGTGAGAGTGGGATAGAGGGAGACAGAGTGGGAGGAGGAGAGAGAGGGAGTGAGAGAACAGGGGGGGGGAGCGTAAGGTGTTGTGGGTTTCAGGGTCAGGGGAGAGGNGAGGGGCTTGGAGTGCAGCTGCTGTGCCTGCACTTGCACCTGCATGTGCCTGCATATGAGGGGGGCAGCTGGAGCAGGGTGGCGTGGAGGGGCAGAGACTAGCTTGCGGGAGGTGGGGGGGGAGGGAGGGGCTGTTGTGATATATTTGATGTGTATATTTGATATTTTTTCAAGGACATACATGCGTACATATGTATATACATGTGTATAAGTAGGCGTATATGTGTATACAGTTACTTCTGTGATGCAGACGTATTCGTATACGTAGATCTGTATGTATGCGTAGACGAGCACATATACATAAATGATATATATTTTATGTACATACTATAATATAAACATATACTTTTGACAATATGTGTAAAAGTACTTGTGATGAAGCATATGGTGTAGGTGTTAAGTGACCCCACACGTCTACGTGAAGCCGGGAGCCGTGGGCAGGGAGTGACGGTGCGTGTCACTGTTCTGAAACACACCCTGTGGCGTCACGGGCGTGCAGGTGAGGGACGAGGTGGCAAGCTTGGCGGAGTTCTGTGGTGGCGCGGTGTCCGTCAGCCAGCTGGCGAGCGGCATGTCGTCCCCCGCCATGGTCTGCCCCCGGTCGCCCCCCTCCCGCCCCCCCCCCTCGCCCGTTCGCCCTCCTCCCCCTCGCGTTCCGCCCGCCCGCCGCCCGCTTGCATTCCTTCAACCACACACTCTGATATGATGTACTTATCTGAGATTCTGATGAGGTCGACGAGGAGCAGCCGGGAGCCTCAGAGAATGTCATTCTCGCCAAGAACCCCCCTCCCCTTCCTCCCAAATCCCCCCAACCACGCCGCCTCCACACCCCCCTGGGGCCCGAAACTAGTGTAGTTGTGAACCGTCTTTGACACCCTTTCACGCCTTTTTGTGTGACACCCTTTCACGCCCTCATGTAAGTATAAGAACGAGGAAAAGTAGAAAGAAGGATAGAGAAAGGAAAAGGAAGAAGAAGGGTGATGGCGGTCGTGGGCAGCCGTAGCTGCGTGTCTCGTTCCGTCGAGCAGAAGCCCTCTCTCTCCCGGCTCCCCAAATGAATGCGACCAGCCATGGCTGCCCGCTTGCCAGGCTTGACTCAGCACTGTATACTACCCCCCACATCCCCCCCTCCCCCCCTTCCCCCCACGTCCGCGCACGGCCTCCCTGTCTTGCCTGCTGCCTGGTGGTGTTGAGGAGGGGGCAGATGGTTAGACGTCAGAGGGTTAAGCAGCAGCAGGCGTGAGCGGCAGAGTGTTGTGGTCAAGTTCCTCTCACCTCCCACTGGGGAGGGCGCTTTCGGTGCGTCCTGGCTAGCAGGAATGGTGGTGGTGGGTGGGTGGGTGGGTGGGCTGCCTCTCTTCCTCCTCGCCCTTGATGTGGTGTGTGCTGTGTACGCGTGTGCACGCGTGTGCGAGCCTGCTTGCGTGTGCGTGTGTGAGCATGCGTGTGCGTGCGTGCGTGTGTGTGTGTGTGAGAGAGAGAGAGAGAGGGAGAAAGGGAGGGAGAGAGCTCCCGCATATGTGAGCCTGCGTGCGTGCGTGCGCGCGTGCGCGCGTGTAAATGTGTGGGTGCGCGTCCTCGCGCATGTGGTTGCGTGTTTGGGCGGGGGGGGTATGCAAACACACTCTGGTGCGCATATCTGTCATGGAGTGTATGCGCGCGTGTGCTGGGGAAAGCTAGTAAGCACGTTCTCTGAATATTGAGTACCTCGCACGCTGGCCATACATGCAAGCACGTGCGCGTGCTTTCTGCCGCTGCGTTTTCCAACTCTCCGCTGGTCTGTGTTTGTGATTTATAGATTATGAGTGGACAGGTATACCATGGGTATGGACATCTAGAATGCTCTTGTTCATCTTGGACTACAATGGGTGTAACCTATACTAGGATAACTACGATGCCGTGCTCGTATAGTGTAATATTGGTTGCGGATGTGCACAGGCAAAGCTTTTTCTGTTTGCCTGTTGTCTCGCAAAATCCAGAAAATGTTTTGCGCATTTTTTGTGTCAGCAGGTGCAACGCATCTGGTCACTGCCATCCCCCTGCTTCTCATCCCCTGGGCTTCCCACCCGGCCAACCCTCTGCTGACGTGTCGCTCCTCTGCTGACGTATCATGCTGACATCGCATGCTCTGATTGGACGTGCACAGAGAGCGGCGCTGCAGGCAGCGCCGGACGTGGTGGTGGCGACACCTGGCCGCATCTCCGCCTGCCTGCGCGAGGGCATCATGACAGCTGGCGCGATCGAGCAGGCGCTCTCCATGCTTGTCCTTGACGAGGTGAGCGCAACTCCGCCTCCCCCTGAGCGCCGCTCGTTTCCTCGTGCTTGTTTCCCTGTTCCCTCTCTCTTTCTTCCTGTGTGTGTGTGTGTGTGTGTGTGTGTGTGTGTGCGTGTGTGTGCATGTGTGTGCGCGTGTGTCTGTGTGTGTGTGTGTGTGTGTGTGTGCGCGCGCCCAGGTAACTCGTGTTGTGTGCACTGGGCGTGCTGCGACTAGCGTGAGGTAGCTCCGCGGGGAGGAGGGGTGCTGGCTATCCCCCGGATCTGACGGGGGATGGCACAGGGAGGGGATGTGCAGCATCGCCGAGAGGGGGTGTGGGGCAGCTCAAAGTAACGACCTCGAGAATGAGGGGGGTGCGGGGCAAGCTCAACGTAGCGCCCTAGGAATGAGGGGGGTGTGGGGCAAACATAGTCAACGATGCGGATGTGAAGAGGGGGGCTATGGGGCAATCACAACTTAACGACGGCCGGGGCGAGGG
>WELA01006442.1:820814-842976 GCA_009602735.1 Mesotaenium endlicherianum
CACACGCTTGCTCACGTCTTGCTCTTGCCCCCGCCGCCGCCGCCCGCTGCTGTCACTTTCATGGCCAAGGGAGAAACCTGCCCCCACTTTATGCCCCGCAGTACATTCACCCACCGGCCCACCCGCCCACCCGCCCAGCCATCCACACAGGGAGAGAAGCGCAAGCAGCCGGCAGTCGAGAGGAGGAAGGAGAAGTGATTCAGCCTTATGCTAAAAAACTGTTTCGTCCCAAGGCACCATCCCGCCCACCCGCATACCCGCCCACCCGCCCACTCACCCACACAGGCAGAGCAAGGGAGCGCAGGTCCCATTCCATCCTATCCCAGGGGAAGGGAGGGGGCAAGCGTGTGCCTAAGCGTTCTGCTGGTCCCCTCCCTCCCCGCGGCCAGAGCTGAGAATCCTATTTGGCCCCAAAGCATCACACATCACCCACCCACCCACCTACCCACCCAAGCCGATGGGGCGGGCGCAGCCCTGACCTTAGGAAGGGGAGTGAAGAGATATTCCCAGGCCTCAGGCAGACTGGAGGAAGAGGAGGCGGGGTGAGAGAAGGGAGAGGCGGGGTGAGAGGAGGGATGGAGGGGGAGAGAGGGAGGGGGTGGGGGAGTCTGCCTGGGAACACGCCGTCAAGCTCGAGTTGGAAATAATTTGCACAGATGGACGGGCGGACGGGCAGGTGGACGGGCAGGTGGACGGGCGGAAAGGCAGACGCACAAGTTGATACATCAAGATACATGCCTGGAACGCGACCCACAAAAGTCAGATGAAAGAAACCCCCTCAAACCCCTCCCAGCTATATTGTGCATAGTAACCAGTTATGTATCCTAGGACCAGTCAATTTCTTCTGCATACACATGTTTAAATATATATATGTATAAAAAAAAAAAAAATGTATATATATATATATGTCTCTATGAAATTGTGCACACACAGACACATACATAAAGATCTTCAGCTAGCCACAAATGCCTTCAATTTGTTCAAATTTTCAAAACAACTCACCGCGAATGCTGACCACGCGCCGCCTCACCGCCTCGCTCAGCGCTGCCATCACCTTCTCTGCTGCGCTCTCCAGGGAGGGGGGCGCTTGAGGTTCACCTTCTCTGCAGCAAGAGGCCTCGCCAGCGCCAGCACTCTCTCCGGAGCGAGCCTCTCCAAAGTCCCTGCCAGGTGTTCCAGGACATCGATCTGCTGCCGGGGTTGCGCCACTTGGCGCAGCGCGGCGGCTGGCCGACAGGCGGACTAGCAGGGGGTCCTGCCACGCGTGCTGCCTGTGAACGCCTGTAAAGCAAGAAAAGCCCGAACCTGTTCCTGCATCGGTTCCAGTGTGAACAGCGCCGGCCCCAGAACCTAATCCAGGACAAGCAGAACTGGTTTCTGCATCGGCTCCAGTGTGAACACGGCTGGCCCCAGAATCAGTCCCAGGAAAAGCAGAAACAATTCCCAAATCGGTTCTACTGTGAAGTTCTGAACGGGTTCCAGTGTGAACAGAGACAGTCCGGGAATCGGTTCCATTGTGACCAGAGAGGGCTCCGGAAAAGGTTCCAGTGTGAACAGAGACGGCTCCGGAACCAGTCCCGGAGTGAATGGAAATGCTGAACAGGCCGCAGGGCACCTCCTTCCAGTAATGGAAGGCATAGCCCACAGCACCCTCCTCCTCCGCTACCTCCCCGCCGCCTCCTTTCTCCTCCCCCTCTCTCTCCTTCCCCCCCTCCCTCCGACCCCGCTTCTCGCCCTCGTCCTTCGCCCTCTTCTCTGCCATCTGCTTCCAAACCTGTTTCTGCCTCTCCTTCTCGCCCCCTCTCTTTCCTGGCGGCCCTCCCTCTCCATCCCGCGACCCCTTCTTCCCCTTTCTCCCTCTCTCCATCACCTTCTCCCTCTTCCCCGTGTTCCCCTCTCCCTTCCTGACCTCCTCCTCCTCCTTCTTCTCCTCTATTGCTCTCTCCTCCTCGCTCCCCTCCCCCTCCTGCTGCACCTGCTCCTCCTTCCCCTCTCTCAGCTCCGCCTGGCCCTCCGGCCCCTCTGACCCTGCCACCGTCAATTCAGCCCCAGGTGCCGTCAGATCACCATCCCCAGGCACCGCCAAACAGGCCACAGGCCCCGCCAGATCAGTGGCAGGTGTCTCAGGTGACCTCAAACACGCCCGGGGCGCCGTCAAATTGGTCCCCAACGCCGTCTGATGGACTCCAGACGCCACTGGATGGGCCACCGGCCCCGTCAAATTGGCCCCAGGTAAGCAGACCCCAGGCTCTGTCAAATCGGCCCCATAAGCTGCTGTGGTGCCGGCCCCAGGTCCAGCGGGCGTGGCGCGTGCAGCCGAGGGAGGCGTGGGGAAGATTCGACGGAGGAGCGAGGGGGGGGAGACGGAGGAGAGGAGCAGGCGGGGGTCGCGGGCAGAGGGCGCGTGCAGCAGCAGGCTACGGCGCCCCATCACGTCGCGGCCGTACCAGACCCTTCCCGCCTCTGCCTGGCCCGGCCCCAGCCCCGCACACGCCAGCTGTCCGCGTGAGCGTTGCGAGTGCATGAGCGCGCACCTTGTGCCCCAGAAGAAAACACCAACACGTCGCAGGAGAGCGAGTCGAGCCAGAAGAGAGACCTGAAGAACTCGAGGAGGAGAGACCTGTGCCGGCAGGAGAGAACGAAGTGTGCATTTTGTTCTCCCGGTGGGCCAAATGGACGAACGAGCAAGAGGACCCAACACCGACGGGGGATGAGCAGACGGCACGCTCAGAGGCCACTCTCAGGGATGCGAGGCGCAGCGTCGTTTTCGGCAGAGCCTTTTTTGGCGTCTCAAGGACGCGCCTCAGACTCGTTATCGTCAGAAATTGGACATCAGACGGCTCGTCGTCTTTTTTCTGTGGCTTCCAAGCGCTCGCGTGGGGTGGGCACAGTCCGAGGCTGCAGACTCAGAAAATTATGGGCAGGCCCTGATACAATGTACGTGGACCGGGTGCCTCGGTTCATATTCTGCGCCGCTTTGCTCTTCTCTTTTTGGTTTCTATCGTACGCAATGATCATCGCCAGCCTCACTCGGCAACCACCCCCGGCACGCGTGCGCTCCCGGGCGCATGCAAATCCTAATTAAGCACTCCAGCTTACACCTCCTGTGCTCGTCTGCTCAATCCCGTCTGCTCGGTCCTGTCTGCTTCGTCCCGCTCGCTTGCTTGATCTTCCCAATCTGCGCTTCCCAGTGATGACCCTGGCCTCGACCCAACTCTTGCTTCTAAATGCAGGATTCCCACCCCAGCTATCTGAGGCAACCCCGATAAGTCAACCTTGATAAGTCAACTTCAAATAAGTCAACCCCAATAAGTCAACCTCAAGAAGTCAACCCTGATAAGCCACGCGATTAGCAACCCCGATAAGTCAGTATATGTGCAGCATATGCTAAGGTTTGTGGTAGACCTCCATAAGCACGCAAAGGTTTCGCGTTCGGCTGGCCTGGCAGCCCCTACGTGGATGCTGAGGTGCCAGCTGGAGGCTGAGGTGGGAATGCCACGGCCCTTACTCGGAAGCAGCCAGAGATCGACAGGTGTCAATCGTTCAGACTCCCATGACTCCAGCTGTTGAGCAGTTTGATTAGGGTTTCAAATTTTGATTGATGCTACTTATATCTATGTGCTGAGGTGGACGCAAGAGAGCCCACTCTTTGTCCTTTTCTGTGCTGACTGTACGTACCTGCCAGTACACAAACGCCCAGGGCCCCCGCAGGCGCGACATGACACCTGGCACGCTCCTGTGCACGCCACCTGGCAACGCGTCATCAATTCCGCCGCCACAACCTGGCGATGTGGTAATGATTTTGGCGTCGCCATCTGGCGATGGATTGGCAACGGGGCTTTCTCCATCACCTCTCCCTATCGTGCCATTTGGCTGCAAGATGTTGTCCGCTGGCAACAAAGCTGAGTCAGCATCATTTCTATCCGGAACGTCTGGGCAGACAGGAGCCGGGTCGCCCGCCTGGCAGAGTGGGCAGCTGCAACATTTGCCAAGAGCTGCCAACAGAGCCTGCCCGTCGTTCTCCTCAGAGTGCACGGGCAGACCTCCAAAAATTTCACCTGCCCAGGGCAGTACATACAACAGCATATGTCAGCACAACACCGTGTTATCATTATAATCACGGCACACATCATATTTGCCAACCGGCAAAGTTCTTTTCTTTTTTTTGCCGACAGAGGTCCACAAGAAGACACTCTTTTCACCCATCCTGCCAATCACAGAGGACTCATACCTGGTTGGAATAAAAACCATATTTTAATTGGGAAATATATCACCGGACGATGAGCACAATCAAGTCACAACAAGGTCCGCCCTAGTATTGTGTGCTTGTTGAGAAATTTCTTATCATACGTAATCATACACAGAACCAAACTCCTAAAGTCCTTCAGTTGCCAAGCTGACCCTCTCCCTTTGAAGCCAAAAAAAAAGTGAGTGCATGGTCAGTTGCAACGAGAAGAAATATATTTCAAGACCTTAAACCCTAAACACCTGATCCCGGGTGTCGTCAAAGCCCTCCCCCTCCCCCCCCGAACTCCTCTCCAAAACCTCAGAGAGAGCTGAGCTGGCAGAGAGCCGAAAACAAAAACACGAGTTTCCACTGGGCCCTACCCCCTGAACCCTCTTCCAAGACTCTGAAGCCCTGCCCCTTAAACCGTCACCCGAGACCCCCTCAACGTTTTTCAGAATAGATCCCTACCCCTTCAACCTTTCTCCAGAAACCCTTGAGAATTTCCTGAGGACATCCTTTTCCCTTCAACGCTCTCCCAAAACCCTCGCTGGTTTTCCTGAGGAGAGCCCCCCCTCTCCCTTGAACCCTCTCCCAAGAGGGATTTGCTGACAGAGTGTGAGAAGGGAAGCTCCTTCACAGTCCCAATCTCTTTTAAAAAATAAACCTCTTAGTAAAACATCTTTACAATACATTTCTCTGCCCTGATCCTGCTGCTACTGCCAGGTGGCACCTCCCACCAGATCCTTCTCTCCGCTCGCTTGATTGCTTACCAGCGCGAGATCGCGGGGAGCCATTTTATTTTTTGTTTTCATTAAAAAAGGTGGTGCCTCAAACGTAATGCACCAACAGAAACCGATTCCCCAATGACTCTACAAAAAGAGTTAATTATAGGAGGGGGGGGGAAGAGTAAAAACAAAAAAACAAAAAACTGCAGATGCCAATATGACCTCCAAAAATATCGGCCCTCCAACGAGGAGGGGCCGTGCGTCACCAACTGATCAACGCAGGAAGGTGCAAAAAGGACCATTGACAAAAACAAAACAAAACAAACAACTGAACCGGAAGATTGAGCAAGGAGAAAGTGGAGCATCAACGTTCCCGTCTCACATTCACAATGAGACCAAATTGACACCACAATATAACATATATATGTATATACACGCACACTTCTATATACATATATGTACATGTATATAGACATAAATATATAGTATATCTTGCACGTAATCAAATACGTATACTTACCATTAAATAGAAGGATATTCCCCAGGTCGTCGACAAAAGGCTGCCGCACCTGCTCCATGCCCTGCAGCTGCAATTCTGCCCCTATCAAGTGCAGATGTCCACCTCCCAGGGTCCCCCTCCTGTTTCCCCCCTCATCTGCATAAGCCTCACTGCCGCCACCGCCACCGCCACCGTCACCACCTGTCAAATGCCCCCCACCGTCCACCCCCACCCCCATCCCCACCCCCAGCTTCTCCACTTCTTCCTGCTGCGATAGCACAGCTGTGCTGACATGGCTTCTGTCGCCATCGCTGCTGCTGGTGGAAGGAGCGGGCAACGGCAGAGTCAACACCTGGCAGGCGTCTGGCCCCCGCCTGGATAGCACCTGTGCCAAATCGCGGACACTTGGCCCAATGGGATCCTTGCCCTGCCTGCCATTTTGCCCCGGCTGCCAAGAACCAAACGACGAGCAAACAAAATCTTGTTAGACGAGACAGAGATAATAACCGCCTGGAACAACCTGGAAGGGGTTTAAGGGAAGAGCTTTGGAAACAGGGGTTTGGGCGAGGGTACCTGCAGCAGAGCACTGGGCCAGGACCTGAGAGAGCTGGGGGCTTTGAGTTTCAGAGTTTCAGGGGTTTCATTGGAACCACTAGCAGAGCTGGCTTCTGGTGTGTAAAGAGGTAGGACATTTTGGGGTTACAGATCAGTACAAATAGGACCAGCATGCCCAGGCGGGCTGTTTTCAACTAATCTCTGGGTCCAATCGAGAACCCTCCAAAACCTCCCCAGACTCTTGCACTCTTCCAGGCAGATCTCGACCAATTCTTTGGTTTCGATAGAGCCCCGCAAAACCCTGATCCCCCTAGCCGGCATTCACCTCCTGTCCCTCTTGACAGACTTGAACCCTGGACTCTAACTTGAACCCCAGCCCCTGCTCCCTAAATCCTGTCTTAAAGATTAAAGCCTTCAACCCTGTTAAGGTGTGCTGTAAGCTTCCCAGGTGGCGGCACTAAGCATGCTCTGCCTGAAGTGGCAGAAGATTACTGATTGCTTGCACCCTCCCAGGAGAAGCGTAACTCTCTGCCGCAACATGCCCCCTTCATCCAGAAAGAGTTTGTCACGCCATGGCCCCAGTCAAGCCTCACACAGTTGTAGTCTAAACCCTACATCTCACCCCCTAAACGCCTTCAAGCGCGAACACACGCTACAAGTTTGTGTTTGTCGCCAGCGATGCAATGCGGCCTGCTCCTGAGGTTACAGAAGTGGATCATTCTCCACACATGCTAGATTTGAGTTGTGTTCCAACAAGTACGGAGACAGGACAAGCTGCGGTGAGAAATTGGAGTCCGTGAAGTGCGCAAATATTAACATATGATCTGATATATGCGTATACACTGACAAATACCCATACATACCCATACATACCCATGTATTGCCTCTGATTTTTCTGATTGAAGAGGCAGCAGCGATGCAAGTTGTGAAGGAGCTCATTGAAGGAGGCTTGGTCCTTGAGCACTTCCAATTCTTGTTATTGGCACTGCTGCTTTGAGTAGGAAGTTGGTCGCAGAGAATGTCAATGCCTCGACTCTTTACATAAGACAAAGCAAACCCTAGCCCATGTTTTGCACACCGTCGTTCTTGGCCATGGTGTGCTCTTTAAGCCTTGGACTAAGTGATTGCAACCTCGTTCTCAATGCCAGTCAAAAATTCGGCACAAAAAGTATCTATTGCTTATTCCAAGAATGTATGTCTTCAACCACCAGTCAGAAACAAGCAAGCGTTCCGTTTTCAGCAGAGTTAATGCAACTGCAGAGGGTGGCTACGATCCTACCTGCTCTGACGTCCCTGAGCTTGTTTTCTTTAGCTCCTCCTCGGCAGCAGAAGACAAGCAATCTGCATTCTCGAACTTTATTTGCACCCCTTCAATCACCAAGCCTATGCCGCACATACTGCTACTGTTCGCGCGTATGTTCGTCCATAATTGCAACTACATAGCTGTCATTTTCGTTTTTTATACAATACGTCTGTACTACTCAATCGCCCCATCCGATGGCATGATCATCCACGCGGAATCTTCAAGAACAATATATATGCGCATATGCTAGACAACAGAAGCCTCTAACCAATGTGCTTCACTAGAACTTTAGACTCGTGACTCGGCACAATCAAGTCCATGGATATCATACGAAAGCTTCGTTGGCTCTGCTTTTTATTTCGGCCACATGTATCACACATATTCCTGCATGGCTGACTTCTATGCTTCAAAGCTGTACTAGCTCGTTTATCATGCTCTGAAGTTCGGATGTGTATTGTTTGAATGTAACTTCATGTTTTAATGCATGAGATCGAGTGATATCAATGGTTCTCATTTATAATTGCATCTGCAGCGGCCAGCAACAGCAGACTACATGCCTCTAACAAATCGAACGTTGCACTCATGTGTGGTCTTCGGCTATAATCAAACGGCGTTCTTCAATTCGACGGTAGTAGTGTATTGCTCCAACTTCCAGCTACCCGTCTATAACACGTGTAACAGTCTCAGCAAAAATCGAATTGCTGGCAGGTGGTCCGCGGGTGGCACTGTCCACTTCTCCCGAAGTCAGTTGAGAATCTTTGGCTGACTCCTGGACTTTCGCGATCATTTTAGAATTTGAATATTCAAAGATTTGTGAATTTCGTGTTGCACATTTCTCGACATGGCTAAAATTAGTGTGCCGTGGCGGGAAATGGCCGTTGCGCAAAACCTGCCAGCAATACGAGCCGGGGGGACCATGTTGCGCATGCCGCATCTTCTGCCTGCACTCGATTTTCCGAAAATGCTTATGAGTCCGTTAGCCAGGGGGACTAAAGAGTAACCAGACTCCAGAGGAACCAGAGCCGAGAGGGACCAGATTACAAGTCATGTGTGTGTGCTTCCGCAAGAGCGGATCCTTGCTGTGACTAGCTGTGACACTAAACCTCCATCATTCGCTACTTTCTCCTTTAGCTGAGTTGCGTTTGTTCCGAGCCTCGTCTCTAGCCTCCTCTTGTCGCTAGTGCCGTAGGCTTCTCGAAGAAAGTGCAGCCGGCACGGCCTCTTTCCGTTCTCGACAGCTTAGCTCCTGCGAAGCAGAGGTTGAGATTGAACTGTTAGACATCACTTCTTCTTGCTGGTGGCGGAGGACATACTGAAGAGTGGACAGGTGCTATCTGTACTTATAATCGAGTCATAGTATTATCTTTAAAATAGCGGAGCATGTCCGACTATATTAATCAGTGGATCCTGTGCTGAAAACTACTGTGATATTGTTTCACATCGAAATTAAGTTGCAAACTACAATGACTACAGTCGCATCAGCACCTGCAGTTGCTGATTCATTTGTGTCCCATATGCCGCAATATACCCAAGTGGAAGATGTGTCCAAGTCCAGAGAGGAGAAGAGATGGAGCTTGGGCGATTTTGATATCGGGAAGCCTTTGGGCAAGGGGAAGTTTGGCAATGTATACTTGGCCCGGGAAAAGAAAGTAAGTAAAGCTTCTGTATGACGATTCTTTATATGTACATACTGAACACTGTAGCTAGTGCATGATGAGTATGAAGTTGTACGTAAACTTCTGAACGCCCTTGACGGATAGCAATTCGTCCAGCTTATAGGCGTGAGTAATTAGTTGGGGTCATGTACAAACTTGTTTTTGTTTTGAACTTCTCGACTCAGTTGTGATGAAGTTTCTTCGGAAATACTAGGTACTGACATGTTCTGAAGATAATTTGTCTTCTGCTGTTTTAGCTGGTAAGAGGCATGGGTCAATAAGCCATGTAGGCTAGCAGGCTTGTCCACATTTGTTGGTTCTTTGTTGCCTGACAGCAAAATACATATATTCTTGATGCTTATGGCTGGACAGTGCCGAGCTTTTAAATTTTCAGCTTGAAGCTTAGGCTCATTTATGGTGCAGTGTTGCATTCTCGGCATGAAAGCTGCCTCTGACCTTCAGCATGCTGCTTTGGCCTGTGATGTCATCAGAGCAAGTACATCGTGGCACTGAAGGTACTCTTTAAGAATCAGCTTCAGGAGTCTCAGGTGGAGCACCAGCTGCGAAGAGAGATAGAAATTCAGAGCCATCTCAGACATCCTAACATCCTACGACTTTATGGGTACTTTTACGATCAGGTAAGGCACGAAGCTTGCACGAAGCCTTCACCTCACCAGCTGTTCGGGGAAGCAGGAAGAATGGACTGGTGTCACCTGCTCCAAGCAAGCTGTTGCCTGCGGAAGCTTCTGATGTACTTCTTTACTTATGGAGGGTGAGCTAGTGTGGAGAATATACTCATCAGAATCAATAGAGAGCATCAACCATGTTTGAAAATCTACAAGTTAGCATGACTTGTACTGCATTGCAGTTTCGTATTTTAGTTATAGGATATACATGTGCAGAGGAAGCCAGCCTGATCCAAAATGCCCCAAAGCCTACGAATTCTGTGTGCCAGCATCCTTCTAGTTCGATCTTTGCGGAACCTTGTCTTTCTTCAGGTCATACATCACATTAGAGCACCTAAGTAGAGCACCCATGGCCAAACTTAGGGAGGTGCAACTATGAACAGCTTGAACCATCTCCCTCTGCCTACACCGCTGTGAAACAAGGTTCTCAAGCAGAAAGTATATGACAGGTTGCAAAATGGCGGTACTAGAAAGTGTGATTGACTTGAACTGCTGATGTGATCTTCACGTGCAGTTAGGGGAAGGAATTTGCTGCTGGTCTTCAACCCTTTAGTCTAGTGCAAGAGCTACATTCACCTAAGCAATGCTCAAAGGAAGAATGTGCCAGAACGATCGAGCCTGACAAGATGCCCGCTGTGGGTGTGTGTGTGTGTGTGTGTTGTGTGTGTGTGTGAACAGAACCGAGTGTACTTGATCCTGGAGTATGCAGCCAAGGGGGAGCTCTACAAGGAGCTTCAGAAGGCGCGCTACTTCAGCGAGAGGCGAGCTGCCACTGTGAGCTTCTCTCTCAGCTTCATTCCTCGCCTTTCACCTTCACCTTCTTCTGCCTCCTGCAGAAGCGACCTGTCAGTAGTTCCACTCTTTTGATATCTGCTGCAGTGATCTATCAGTGGCTGTGCTCTTCTGATCTGCAGCAGCTACCTGCCAGCAGCTGTGCTCTTCTTCTCCCTTAATTTGGACTAGTGATTTGTCAGTCGTTGTGCTCTCCTGATCTGCAGCAGTACCGCTAAAATACGTGCTCTCTTAATCTGCAGCAGTACCGCTAAAATATGTGCTCTCTTAATCTGCAGCAGTTACCTGGTGAGTACCTGTGACCTTTTCATCTGCAGCAGTAATCTGTCGATAGCTGTGCTCCTTAGAAATAATTTGTCAGTGGCTGTGCTTGGAAGCCAGAAGGGGAGTTACTTTACTGCACCAAGTCAGAGCTTCAGAGCTTCTATACTTCATATAACAAGGACACAGGAGCACTGTCTGTCTTCTGTTTGCTGGGAGATGCTTGTGAATTCCTGTGTAGCCTGTGAAGTAGCGTCATGCAGTAAGGAGGTTACAGCATTATTAGAAAAAGCTGCGTCGTGATGCGTGTTATATAGCCTCTCACTATATAAGACTTAGGAAAGGTCTGCACATAAGAGGCTCTTGTAGAAGTGATTGGAGCAAGACTCAGCTGCCCTACTGCGAGGTGAGCTGACCTGGGCTGACCTGGGCCGAGCCAGGGGGACCTAGACTGAGCTTGGCCGAGCTAGGCTGACATAGGCTGAACTAGGGTCCACTTCCCTTCTGCCTGGAGCTTGGAGGTGGAGCCAGCTGTCGAATGTCCTCTTTGGACACTTTAGACCCACATAGAAGGAGAGAGAACCAGCTGAAGGGGCGCCAGGACACTGGTGAATTTAATTGCCCTGGTCGGCTTATCCTATGCACTGAACCCATCTTGGCTGCCTGTTTTGCCCCCTCCATACACATGTGTGTATGTGTGTGTGTGTGTGTGTGTGTGTGTGTGTGTGCATACAGTACGTGGCATCGTTGGCAAAGGCGCTGGCCTACTGCCACTCAAAACATGTCATCCACAGAGACATCAAGCCCGAGAACCTTTTGGTGGGCATCAAGGTGTGTGTGTGTGTGTGTAGTGCACGCGTGTGTCTGTGCGCGCGCGCGCTCCTCCCCACTTTCTCATGCCAGTCATCCTTCACATCCACTGTAGCACATCTGTAGCAAATCTTAATGGCACTTCAGACCCCAGCAGAGCAGCACTCCTGCTTCCAAGGGATGCCTGCCAAGAGACTCGCACTCAGCACACTCAGCGCTTTCCGCGCGGAGAGGAGCAGGCTGCTGCCACGCTGGCACGGGGTTTCGCTGTCTTCCACCTTTGAAAGTGACGGGGTGTCGGTTCTAAAAAGGCAGCTAGCTTCTGCTCTCTACCTGTGAAAGCAGCCAGAGGTGTGGCTGGGTTAGCAGGAGCGCACTGTCTGGGTGTCAACTGTCTTGCCTTTTGCTGCTGCTCTAGAGGCGTGCCAGGGGCAGGAGGAGCTCACAGCTGTCAGCGTGCCAACTGATAGCAGCAGCCGGGTGGCAGTCCTTCTGCACCTAGCTCTCTGCCTATGAAGGGCAGCCGGGAGGTGGCACTGTGCCAGGGTGGGGAGGAGATCACAGCTAATCCACCGCTAGCAGCAGTCGCGTGTTAATTCTTTCGCATTCACCTTCTGCTCTCTGCCTGCAAGGGCAGCCAGAAGTGTGAGGGCAGCCAAATGTGGCTCTCTGCCAAAGGTGGCTCTGTGCCAGGCATAGGAGGAGCCAAAGCGCTGGAGGACCTTGTAGCTAAGGCCAACCGGTAGCAGCTATTCCCTGCACTGCGCTGTCTTGGGGGGGAGATGCTGTGCTAGTGCTGGGCTCTTGCAATATCAGAAGTAGCAGGCAAGCTACCAAGCTCAGATCTTTCCTGGGGGAAGTTCTCGCGCACGTGCTTCCTTTTTCTGCTATGGGTGGGGCAGGCGGGCAGAGTGTGCAGTCTTCGCCTCCTCCTCCTCCTCCTCCTCGTCGTTGTCGTTGCATCCTCACGCGCATGCATCTCTTGCCGTGTGTGGGTGCAGGGAGAGCTGAAGATTGCCGACTTCGGATGGTCGGTGCACGCGCCCAATAGCCGGCGGCAGACGCTGTGCGGCACGCTGGACTACCTCCCCCCCGAGATGGGTACGCACGCATACGCCGTACCTCCTGGCCCTGCCTCACTGCTGCTGCTGCTGAGGTTGCTGCTGCTGCTCTAGCTGCTATTGCTGCTGGTAGTACTGGTGGCGCTGCTGCTCATAGTGCTGCTGCTGCAGCTGCTAGTGGTGTTGCTGCTTGCTGCTGGTCGTGGCACTGCTGCTGGCCCCTCCCCTCCTCCACTTTGCCTGATTCTCTCTTGGGCTACTACTGCTTGCTGCTGCTGTTACCGCTGGTGGTGCTGCTGCTGCTGCTGCTGCTGCTGCTAGTGTTGCTGCTGCTGCTGCTGCCGCCGCTGCTGCTCCTGCTGGTGGCGTTGGATGGTGGCCGTGGTGCCAATGCCGGTGCTGGTGCTGGTGCTAGTGCTGGCGTTGTGGCTGCTGCTGCTGCTGGTGCTGGTGCTGGCGCTGTCGCTAACAGTGACGGTGGTGGCGGCGGTGTTGCTGGTTTGGGGGGGAGCAGTGGAGGGCAAGGAGCACGACGCGGGCGTGGACGTGTGGAGCCTGGGCGTGCTCTGCTACGAGTTCCTCTACGGGTCACCGCCCTTTGAGGCCGCCGGCCACACGGAGACCTACAAGAGGTGTGCCCCTGCCTTGCCTGCCCCTGCCTTACTCCCCAGCCTACCTTGCCTGTCCGCCTTGCCTGCCTGCCTTGCCTTGCCTGCCCGCTTTGCCTTGCCTGCCCGCCTTGGCTGCCTGTCCTGTCTCTCTCTATCTGCCTGCCTGCCTGCCTTTCTCCCTCGCGCTCTCCTTGCCCTAATGTGTGCCTGCCTGCCTGCCTGCCTGCCTTGCCTTGCCTGCCTTGCCTGCGTTCTTTGCCTGCCTGCCTGTTGCCCTACTTCTCTCCCTCTCTCTCTGCCTGCCTGCCTGCCTGTTTCCTCCTTTTCTTTCTCGCGGCCTGCCTGCCTCTCTCCCTCTCTCTCTCTCCCCCTACGCCTGCCTGAATGCATGCCTGCCTGCATCCCTGCTAGCCTATGTACCAACTTGTGCCTTCTTCTGGGCTTGGCCATTCTCCATATGTACGACCACCCACTCGAGCACATACACACACGTTCAAGCTCAAGCACACATTGTACGCATCATACTTGCATATGCGTAACGACATCTGTCTCCCGCGCACACAAGCAGACGGGACCGCGTAGAACCAGGCAGGCGACCATTGCGAACACCCTCTCCTCCCCCCGCTCACCTTCCCCAGAAAAAGAAAACCACATCACATACAGGCATACGCATACACATACATATACGGGCACACGCACACACACACACACACACATACAGGCACACGTCCATGCACACACACGCACACGACACAAACACATGGAGACAAAGAGAGAGAGAGAGAGAGAGCGGGAGTGAGCGGGAGACACGCACGCACTTGCCACGCAGAGGCAGTGACAGATATGCGTCTTATTCGTCTCGACATTTTATTTATCTCTGGCATCATCTCATCCATCGTCATGCAATTTTCACACCTGGCAGGATCCTACAGGTGGACCTGATGTTCCCACCCAAGCCGGAAGTGAGCGACGAGGCCAAGGACCTCATCTCCCGGGTGGGTACCCACCCTCCCCTCAACCCCATACCCCCTCACGCCCCCTCCCCCCCTCCCCCCCTCCCATACGCTGTGCTTCCCCACGCACTACATACTTGTACGTGCACATGCACGCGCGCACACACATGCGTGCACGCGTGCACACACTCACTCACACATCCACTCGCATGCATGCATGCACGCGCACAGGCGTGCGCACACACGCATGCACATGCGTGTCTCTATCGTCCCCCAAAACATAATGCAAGAGGGGAAGAGTGCTTACCCTTGTGCATGTGCGTCTTTTCCTGTCTATTGACACGTGGCGGCTCCCCGTCCCTGCATGTCTATGGCAGCTTCTGAAGAAGGAGGCCACGAAGCGGATATCGCTCGCACAGGTGCTGGAGCACCCATGGATTCTCGCCAAAGCAGATTTCACCGGGAACCATCTCTGCTGACCCTCAGCACTCCCTCCTCCTCCTCCTCCCCCCCCTCCACCCCCTGGTCTCCCCAGTCCCCCCTCTCTGACACCTGGCGGTTTTCTCCCAAGCAAATCATCACCCACTCATGCCCAATCCGCGCTTCTCCCTCTCTCTGTCAGTCTCTCTCTGTCTCTCTGTTCATATCCACCAGCTCCCCCCGCCTCCTGCCAAGAGGCACCGAGCATTCCTTTTTTTTGACGAGTTGCAATAAGTAGCGGCTGATTACTGCCCGCTCCTAGGGCCCTCCTCATACCCTATCATATATGGCCTCCCTCCTCTTCCTCTCTCCTCTCTCCTCTCTCCTCTCTCTCCTAGCTGGTCCCCTCTTGCCCCTCTCACAACTCTACGGCGCAGCACGACCAGTCCTCCGTTTGTTTCCCAGATGTCAGAAGAAGAGCCACAGGCCCCGCTGCAACCTCCGCGCCTTGTGCAGGCTCACATCTGAAAGCGGCTGCGCAAAAGTTTCGTGAGCAGAGGGAAAGGCAGTGGCAGATGTGGAGGCGGCAGCAGCAGCAGCAGCAGGGGGCAGAGGCAGAGGCAGAGGCACAGGCACTGGCTGAGGCTGCAGAAGCAGTAGCAGCAGCAGCGGTAGCGGCAACTGTAGAAGAGGTGGGGGAATGGGACCTCTCGTTTGTTTTGGGGCACCGGCCTGCTCGGCCTTGTTTGCCTTTCCAAAGGGGGGTCGGGAGGGACGAGACCGAGTTTTTCTCCTGTGGCCGATCAGAAGAGCAGTGCGGGACACAGAGGGAGGAGGGGAGCAGAGACCTCGCAGTGGCTCGAGGCGAGCAGCTGCCTGTGGGCCCCAGTCCTCCATTTTCCCATATTTCCTTGGTCCCTCGGGATGATAGCATGCATCGTTTTTGGGGGTCGTCCTCGGTTGAATTTGACGGAGGAGAAGTCAGCAGAGCAGGGGCGGGGCTCCCGCTTCTTGGATAGAGAGCTTGCACACTCGTGCAGCCTGCTGCAGCCCCCGCGCGCTCTCCCGGAGTCTCGGCCAGCTCCCCCTCGCCCCCGTTGGCGCGTGCACAGAGGCAGCCAAGGTGGGAGGGCGGGCGAGCCTCAGCTCTTCTCGCTAGCGTGCATAGAGGCAGCGGGAGAGGGAGATAGGTCAGCTGCCGGTAGATACTGGAAACAACCTCTCTCTCGCTCTCTCTATTACTTTCTTTCTGCTTTTAATTTACTGATTTTTTAAATGTTGACGGGAGCGCAGAGTAGAGCTGGATCGAACACGAATGAAAGTGCCTATTCTGCAAAGCTTGCGTCATTGCCCTTTTCGTAAAATCCTTTGTGGATTGGAGTTAATTGGGCAGAAATTAACTTCATAGAAGCCAAGAACTTCAGATGTTAGAGGTAGAGTTGATTAATGGATGGCTAGTTAGGATAGGGAATATGATGCACGCCTTCCCTTCTTGTTCAGTAGCACAGCTTACTAAGTACTAGCTCTTGCAGAGGGTCTACTATTTTGCTCTTCAGGGTTCGATTGACTAGGGTATAAGGTAGCAGCAAAGGAACTCGCAGATCAGGAACTTTGATCGGATGGGAGACACCAGTGGGTATATCTTCAAATTTACTTCATTGGTTTATGACGTTAATATAGGATAAGCTTCTAAACAATCAGCGCCAATATGTCTCTTTGTAGGACATTAATCTCCGTGGACAATAGAGCACAGGCAGATGCGGCGAGAATAAAAGTGCAGGGCGCATACACATGTCCAAACGAAATGAAAGAGAAATAAATGCCTGGTGCGGTGCTATCCGACTTCCTCATTTCTCATTACTGACATGCAGCTAGTTTGCGCTTGATTTCAAGTGCTTGTCCAATTCTTCGCCACATGCATGGTAGCACACTGTTGCGTGATTGCGATTGACTCTAATTCATGCGTCATCTAGTTGCCCGGCCCTTCTGTGTTCTTTCCAACAGCTCAAAATTTACAGTCTGCAAGCACGTTGGGACTGCCTCGATCCAGCTCCCAGTTATCCTAGCTTGATTAACAAAAAGTGGCTGCATGAAGACATTCTCCTATGATGTACTTTTGTTCTACCAAAATTATCCCCCTTCTTTTCATTTCTCTTGTTCCTCGGAAAGATCAATTCATGTAAGATATTTTGATTTTTTTTTTGCGATTAGTTTGACATTCCTTGCTTATTTATTAGATTAGAAGAGGAAGGTGCAAAGCAAGAACGCTTTTTGGTTCATGACTTGACTCATGTAAGCTATTCACGAACACAAGATTGAAAATTTTAAAGAACAATGTGAGAAGTTGTGATGATAATTGCACATTATACATTGATTGCATACAAACTAGGTTAAGTACTTGGCCGAACTTTGTCGAATCCATCCTGAAATTGTGCAGGTTACAAAATCACAGGAAACAACCCAAAATGATTGCCAAAAAAAAACAATGGGAAGTGATCCCATGTAAATCAGGGGGTGGGTAGAAAATGGACCCACTCTCAGTTTTCCATCTAGATCGAAATCCCACATGGATTTGTTCCTTTCAATATTTAGATGTGGGATTTGTTGAACAGTAGCCATAAGCTTTTGTACTTGCAAAGTTTCAAACTCTCAACAAAAGATGGATCTTGTTGACAAAAAAAAAAAATCTTGAAAGTTGTCAAGCTAGCTTTGACAAGTCAACTTTGTTCATTAAGCGCCTGTTTGCCGTGTGAGAGTTCACATTGGATATGAAGTTCAAAAATGAGAACGACCTGCTTGTGCATATATTTAGAATAATAAGGGTTTGTTAGCTGCAATTTTTTAGAGAACCCATTTAGTACAACTTGATCACCATAGATTTTGCTTTTATGTCCCTTGAAGGGTAAACCAAGGCAATTGCAAGGAGTAGATGGTAAAAAGGAGAAAGATACAAGTCAACAATCATCGTACCCTGCCATTTGTGGATTATGTCCATTGTTTTCATTGGTCCAATATCCTAATTGCCTTAGGTCGTCGAAAGTCGCATTGCACGTCTTCAAAAGTCATTAGGAACCTAGACTTCTTCGATGTTGACTTCTCCACCTTCGCAATTACAAAGAAACCAGTTGCACTGCACATTTTGTGGACCAATTAGAGACATCCACAAAGACAATCAACAACCACATTTCAGCACCTTTGAAACTTATTGTTGTTCAAATGTACGCTTTTCAAATTAGATGTTTCAAATTGACTTTCCATCACCTGCTTGCTGTTCACCTGATGCCCACTATGATTATTCTTTCTCTCCTCTTGGCCCTACGCGCTAGATTGACCAAAAGCACTACGATCTACCTGTCGACCTGGAAGTTAGCCGCATTTTCTTTTCTCCTGTCAATTCAGGTCAATTCAGGTCGTGTGGGTGGATGTTTTCTTGCGGAGTTGCATTAATAGAATTTTGTGAGTATTGTACTTGTTTTTCATGTCCATTGTATTTCATAAACTCTCTATAGGAAGTTGTGTCATGCCTGCATCTTATGTGCACATGGTCAGATCTAAGGTTGGCAGGAACGTGAGGGACAACATCTCCTGGAAGAACATTTTAGAAAAGTTGCATGTTGATCAAAGCCGCCGATCAATGTGGATCGAAGCATTCTATGAACTGTACCATTTGCGGGCATGTGCCTTTAACTACTTTAAACATGCATAAATTCAGCTTAAAATCTTTAAGCCTCGAAATTGACACGGATTGTGCTATCAACGTTCTCGGTCGTACATCTTTCTCAACGGCTAAGCTCTTGCTGAAATGCCGGGTATGCACGAGGCGTAACCCCAGGTTATTGCGCCCGCTTGCCACTCCCGCTCCAGGTTGGTTGCCTCGCCTCGACCGGCCTCGACCTGGCCTCGACCTTTCTGCTCGTATCCAGGCTCACGGTCATCCGTACTTTCTGTACGTTTGCTCTGAAGCAGCCCAACCAAGCCCAACTGCTCTCTCGCCCTCTCTCGCACTGCACAGTGCACACTCGCACTGCACAGTGCACACTCGCACGCACTTACACGTTGACCGCCCTTCGGGACTGTCTGGGGCTGCTTCGCGCCCATTCGCGCCTATTGTACCCAATTTTTGGGCGAGAGCAGTTCCGACAGAAGAGATGGATACCCGCAAGGGGTAGAAAGTGGAAGAAGTAAAGAGGCCTGGAAAGCAGTAGCATGCGAGGACTTGTCTTTCTTGCTCTATCCCGTGTGGGGAATTTTGGAGCAGGTTGCGTCCAGAGGCCAGAAGGCATTGAGAAAGCTCATTTTGTGGCTTGACCCACTTGAACGATGTCTTTCCTCTTTCTCGAGGAAAGTTGTACATACGATTTGCAGTTTCCTTGAGTCATGTGAGATAGTCACTGACCACCCGAATTTTGGTTGACATTCTAGGGGCTGGTCCTGTATGTGGTGTTCCTTCAGTGGTTCTTTTTTGGAGAGAGATTCGAAATGATGGGCCATGGATATGTAGGCAGCTCTTAAGTTGGCATGAGTCATAGTCATGCCTGCTTGCCCGTCTAGTCTCTATCAAACAACAACGGCAGTGGGGTGATTAGAAGGACTTGCCTCATTGGGACGGCTATTAGAGTTTATAAGCTCTTTTGTGACGAGCTCACTTCCAGAGAGAACTGGCCAGCAATCCTGATGAGTTTCCTCTAATGGGGAAGACAAGTAGGCTGAAGGGAGTGAGCAATAATCTAGCGTCACAAGACGTGCTTATCCAGTGAAGAACGGGACTTCTATCTCTCTGTAGTTACTTATGTCACGTCAGTTGGAACGAGAGTAGGTGGAGGAAGCCTGCATATTGTCAGCAAATTGGCTTCTAGCTATGCAAATTTTAGGAAGGAAATGACATCAGGAACATATCAACTTCCACTTCAGCAGGACAGTCTATAATGGCGAGGGTTTACCAAGTGTGGAAGGGAAGCAACGTAAGTCCCTCCTATAGCTCATGAATCTTTCACGGATTCTCACACAACCAAATGTCGAACTCTTCTATTGATTAGCACCTCTTTTCTGGAGGTTACAGCATGAGGAGCCTTTTCTGCGTATTTGAAGCACATCAATGCAAATAGTTGCCTTCTGTTGCAGTAGGCAGTATACCGATGTCGAGACCTCTGTAAAAGAACCTCGCTGAGAATCAGGCTCCAAGACATGTCTCCGACAAAGTAATCTAGGAAGTCCTCTCTGCTCATTCATCGTCCGGAGTGATGAAGCCAGCTCACTTTTCTATCACTAGGATCTTGTGTTGCCAGCTGGCTATTGAATTCTGGATGCCAGTTGGTTGATGCCAGTTGCTGGATATTGGACCCATGTGTTTGTGTGACATATCACACCATTCGGTTATTATGTATATTGGGACCACCCAATGCATGCAGATAGTAGTCTACCAACCTCTATTCATGCTCATGGCAATCACACAACAGCGTTTAGGTAGGTCAACAGTTGGTCACTAGTGGAACGTCATGCAACTGGCTTTGGGCTTCTTCCTTCTCGCACCACAACCTACTCAGTCGTCAGCCATAAATGGGAGGTGTCGTAAATGCGAGGGGTCCCTGGGCTCCCAGATGCCGAAGCTGAGACCCTAGTTAGTGCACCTGCATAAATCTTCCTGCCAAGTTCCGAAGAATTCCTCTTCTGGTTCTCTGTGTGTTCCACTGTACACATACCAGTGCCAATCAAGCCCTCAGAATCACTGCCTAGGTTTCCTTTTCGTGGGCCCCTGTGCCCCTCTGCTCCACCGCCTTGTTGGGTGTTTGCTTGAAACTTGCATGTCCGTGGATCATCGCGTGTGCCTGCAGAGATTTGCGTGCGGAGGGAGGTTCATCTTCGGGCCCGATGTCCGCTCGCTCATCATATCGCTCTTCCTCATATCGGTGCCGGGAATCGTCTTCTCCGTGTTGGTGGCGAGGAGCTTCATCGGGAAGATCACGGCTGGCTATGTCATCCTACCCATCTCCATCGCCTTCTTGATATGGGTAAGCACGGCACTCCCTTACTCAGAATCATCACGTCTGGCAGGCTTTGTCACCATCCTACCCATCTACTTCGCCTTCTAGATATGGATAAGCACGGCGGTCATTGCTGGCAGTATCACGCCGGGCAGGCTGTGTCATCTTGCCCATCTCAGTCGCTTGCTTATTGTGGGTGAGCATCATTTTCTTGACGGGAAGAACTCGGCTGGAAGGCTATGTCATCTTACCCATCTCGATGTGGAAAGATATTGGCCGGCAGGCTATTTCATTTCGACGCTTCCATCCTCGTCAGGTCTGACTTGACATGTGAACACAAGTACCTGGCCAGGCCTACGGATGTGTGTCTGGAGAAATGAGGAATTAAGTGGCCGTAGGTATCATCTCTACTGGTATATCGCAGATCGTTGCGACTAGGGCTTCCCTCTACGTGAGGCTTGTTGCGATGCGAGGCCAAGCTCATTCACCCTCCTCCCTCTTTCCCTCTCTCGCTCTCGCTCACTCCCTCTCTCCCCTCGCCTCTACTTCTCCCTCTCCCTCTTCCCTCTTCTCTCTTCCCTTCCCTCTTCTCTCTTCCCTCTTCCCTCTTCTTTATTTCTCTCCCTCTCCCTTTCTTATGGTTTGGCGCCCGCGTTGCTGTTACTGTTGCCTTTATCCAATCATCGTTGCCAACCTTGGCTAAAGTCTTTAGAATTCGGTGGCTTGCTGGTGTCAATGGGCATGTCAGTGCCGAGCTTTTGAACCGGTGATTGGTGACGGGACGTGGCGATACCGTCAACGCCGTCCGTTGTCACATACCGCACAAATGCTTCGAGCTTGCCTGCCCCACGCCAACTCGCTCTCACTCGTAATGTCGTTACGACACTCCGTGGTGTCCGTAGGGTTGATGGCTGGTTCCCTTCAGGTCGAAACAAGTTTGTCTGGTACTGACATCCTCGGGCCTTTCAGTGTCGCATTGAACCTTGCATGTCGCCTGCCCGCCCTCCTGCCATGGTCGCCACAGCCATGGATGCAACGGATGCCAAGCCTCCTCCGCCCTTGGCTAGTGCTGCAAACCCAGCCTCTTCTACTGCTCAGAGTGGCAGGCTGCTGGGGGAGTTGGCCTCAGATGGGAGAGTTTCCCTTAGCTTTAGCTCTGGGGGGAGAGTTGGCCTCTGCTTGGGGGGGAGTTGGCTTCAGCTGGGAGAGTTTGCTGGGAGAGTTGGCTGCAGCTGTGAGAGTTGGTCTTCCGTGTACCCACTCTTAGGCAGCTGCTCTTGACAGCAACCCTGGGCATCTCGCATAGGATTCGCGCAACCCTCCCTACATAGACGCACGCCCAGCACACAATCACTCCGTAGCGAGAGAGCGAGAAAAACACAAGCGAGGCAAGCAATCGCACGTCTCGCCCGGTCCCCCCTCCTCTCGACGCTTCCAAGCGTGGCCATCTCACAGTGTGCCGGCTGAGAGGTAGGGTGGCTGGGACCCAAACAGGGTGCAAGGGGCCGGTCTCACCAGGAAGCCCCAGACAGGGCCATCTTAGCCCGAGAGGCCATGAGCGCCACGCCCACGCCAGCTTGCAATGCGGGTGGGGATGGGGACGGGGGTGGGGGTGGGGCTAC
>WELA01006442.1:860051-879672 GCA_009602735.1 Mesotaenium endlicherianum
GGGGGGGGGGGTGTGTCTCCCATGCGGACCGATGAGGCAGATGCGAGACACCGCAAGTGGCAGCTGGAGGTGCAGGGGGTGAGGGAGAAAGAGAGGGAGAGGGCCAGGCACGGCAGCGGCGGCGGCGGCGGCGGAGGAGTAGGAGGAGAGGACAACAGCACTAAGTGGGTGGGGCCCCGGCCCTTTCTGGGCGACACAAACTCTCTCTACAAGGGCGGCAGCAGCGTCGGCAGTAGCAGCGGCAGCGGTGGCAGCCTCAGTGCTGTGAGGGATGCAAATAATTTAACGGCGTTGAGACGAGACGCAGACACTCTGGCGGGCGGCGGCGGCGGGCATGTGTCGAGCGGGCCCTCCGAGCGGGGGGGGCTCTATATAGACAGTAGAAGGGGGGCGGCAGACATAGTCGCGCTCGAGCACCGCTAGCTAGGGTGTGGAGCAATGTAGATCCGTGTTGGCAGCAATATATAAATAGCTAGCGCGTAGAGTAGAGCTTGCTCTTGATATATCATTGATTCGTTCCACAGGCAGCCACCCAACCAGCCAGCCAGTCCATGTGTAACTTGCTTCTTCTATACCCGTAATAGATCATTAATTTGTTCCTTTTCATTGTAACCCCTTGCAGGCTGTCAGGGCTTGCGGCGACTGGCGGAATTTTGCTAGCTTGCTCTGCTCCTTTGTCTTGATTCCTCCGCATGGTTCAGTTCACCACTGCGTCTGACCCGCACCCTCATCGCTATCCCTCACATGAGAGCCACCCTCGTCATTGGATTCTCACTCCTGCTTGCCTGCATGCCTGGTCGCTGTCTCCTAAACTCGACATGGTGGGCGGCCTGCGTGCACAGTGCTGAAGAGCGCCGATGATGCGGCAAGCATGCATTATTTGTGTTGATGTATGATGTTAGTTTGCGGATTGGGAGCATATCCAAAACCACTTTTTTTTAAAGTACTGATATATTAACATATGACAACAACTATTTTGATAAACTTTGTAACGCATAAAAGCACCAATAATACCAATAATACCTACAGATATTAACATATGATAATACAAGTATTTTAATAAACTTTGTAACAATTTGTGCGCACAGATGTAGCTTGCGCTGCGATAGCGTCATGGCACACGCAGTTCCGGTCTGTTGTATAACTTCTGAAGGATGTGGAGGAACTTTGGGGACCAGCAGGTACAGCAGAGGCCTCGAAGAACTAGCTAAATTTTTAGTATCCGTGTTACATGTGTGTATGCATGTGGGTTGGTAATTAGATAGAATTGCCCAGCACATGATAGTCGGTCCAATTTCAGGTCAATGAACATGCATTATCTTGAAGTGGCTGACCCCCCTGTAATGTCTATGTTGCGGAAGTTACTCTGAAGATTGTTGTCCACCGCATGCGCATGCGGCTACAAGAGCAAGTGCGATATAGGTGTGGTGTGACTGTATGAACCAGCTGGTAGGGCATGCAGAAGTGCCACTTGTCACCTTTGAGAGGTATAATAAGTTGATGAAAATTTACTAATATTATTTCCAGCCATGCCCATCAGGTTCTTGTACTTGTCTGTACAATGTTTCAACTGATTATGCGTTTCCAATGAGGCTGAGTAACTGCATCAAGAGGTCCAAAAGAAGGCCCAAGAAATGACATACTTAAGAACGGACAGCCCAAGAAGGCCCTAGGTGACAAACTTGTAGAATACGAAATAAAATTGATCACTTCACACGATATTGCCTTTGCCAACATGAGCAGTAGAGCCATTTGTACCTTTAAAGAAGCACCTCCAAGCTTTCCGCATAATCCGCCTCAAATAGTGCTAAAACCAATGTTCAAATGTCCAAAAATAGTGAAAAATAGGCAATATTGGGGTGGAAACAACAGAAGTTTGACGCATGTGACAATAAACTGGAATAATTAGCTTTGAATACAGTAGTCCCCGATTCACACTGTATACCAAGATACCCCTATATTCCTGCGTATTGTCTCCAAATATATCAATCAATCAATCACTTGTTTCAGAGATATGCAATCCGTACACAAATTTCGGACTAGTTGCTGCTGTAGTGGAAAATCACGATCTTCAGCGGCTTCCCCACAGTCAGGTAGTAGAGCAAGCAGCTAGATATTCAAGCAATACCGGCTGCAATAATATGGTTGCACATTGTACCTTGGAAGGACTTGCACCGAGGAAGGAGTAATCAACCAGGGCTAGGAATTCATTAGATGACGCAGAAAATCAAAGTCATCAACAATTAAGCAACAGTGTGCAACCATGCATGTGCCAAAGGACAGCCACCCACAATCACAAGCAAATTAGCTGCATGGCAAAATTGAAAAATGAGGAACTGAAAAGCACAAAGACAAGCATTGATGTCCTTTTCATTTAAATTACAATCTCAAAGACACGTGTGCATGCGCCTTCCTCATTCTCTCAGATTTGCCATATCTGCATGTGCTTTATTATGCAGTGAGAATTAGTCTCCTACGAAGATGTATAATGGCACATGTTTGATTTGCTATTAAACCTGGAAGAAAGCAGCTTATTACCACCCACCGTCCACAAAAGCAAGTTGGATGCAAGATGATTTCAGGATTTAGATACTTGAGAAAAAGATGAGCATTACAACTAACTAAGTGCCTTTTGAAGCCAACTAAGTACTCGGTCTTCAAAATAAACGAGTTTGAAAAGTATGTAACGAAGTGTTAAATGTTGGTGATATTTGGAGATGGCAATTTTCCCTTTTCAGGTCACAAGGACGTTTCACCAAGTCTCACCAAAGTGGGTGGGAATGTAGTCAATGATTAAGCAATATTTCGCAATAGGCCAATAAGAATGCGGGAATATTTATATCACCAAAATAGTATAAGGAGGTAGCTTTAATACCAGTGACAATGCCATTGTAAGCAATTGCTCATGTGAGTGAACAAATAAACCCGGGTGCGACTTGCATGTGGGCATTTTGAACCTCAGATAGGCAAGGAAGAAAGAGGAAGCAAGCAACAACCGAACCTCGCGTGCGTTTCGGTGGCAAACTCAAAGTTGGGCCCCTCCAAAATGGCGTCGACGGGGCACGCCTCTTGGCACACCCCGCAGTAGATGCACTTGGTCATGTCAATGTCGTACCTGGTAGCAGCCACCAGCAAGCAAGCGTCAGCATTGAGCGAGCGCCACCAGCAACATTGACGAGAAATGTGAAATCCGGAAGTGAGGCGGGGACGAAGAAGGGGAAGCAAACACAGGGCATAGCCCGAAGTGCATGGATCTAGTCACGTCAATGTTGTGTTACCTTACCTCGTTTGAGTTTAAACCTCGGATCAGGATGGTCGACCTACGCTCGTACGCACGTGCGGCCATTATCAAAGATTCTCCACTTGCCACCCAATTACGTGTGGCTACTATGGGCCATATTGTACCGGTCTTTCCTAGGATATATTGACCAGCCCAGAGCTGTACCGAGGCTGTACTGGGATGTTCCCAGGCATACTGGGCTATATCAGGGCCGTACCCCAGTTATACCTGTCTTGAGCAACGTGTTACGTCTGGTATCCATGTCCATGCCTGAACCCATCTTGCTGTCTGACAGCCCAGCCTCCAACAAAAGTGGACACATCAGGCTCGCAAATGGCCTTAAATCCAACCCAGCCCCCCCNCATAGTCACAAGAGGCTGCTCTAGCAATTGCCCACTCACACGGGTGCACGATGGAGGCAAGGATCAAGGGAGAGAGAGAAAGGGAGGGAGGGAGAGCGGGAGAGAGGGAGGGGAGGGAGGGAGGGAGGGAGGAGCCAAACTTGGCGATGCGAGTTGCCGTCCTCCCTCTCCTCCACCTTCATGGTGATCGCTCGCGCGGGGCACACCTGGTCACCCCACCACAGCAACGACATCCACCAGAGGGCAAGGACATTTGACACCTGTCAGATCTGCGCCCCGAGAATGCCAAATCCAAGACGCCGAGTTTGCATTTGCTGACCCGCTTGGCCCGGTCCCTATTCTTTTCAAAATCGGCAACCTATGCTAACCCCTAACCTGGGTAGCCTCTGACTTGATATAAGAGATAGGAAGTTTTTGAGATTCAGAGCTACATGTAGTGCTGACCCAGTCTGTTCACTCAATGATATGCTGCCCCTAAGGCTCCCCCTCCCCCAACTACCCCTCTCTGGATTTCCCTCCAAAGCTTACACAACGCGTAACTCGTCGTTCTCATAGCACTCGCTCCCGTCGCACTCGTCGACGAAGCACTCCATATCGAGCACTCGTCAACTGCACACTCCATGTCTAGGCACTCATCTGTAACGCACTCAACGGCAACACACACATCAACAGCGCACTCGTTCACGCAGAGTGTGAAGAGCACGGCAGAAATTGCCCGGGTGTGTGGGCAGCCCGGCCTTCCCCGCCCGATAAGCACCGATGCACAGAAGCCGGCCTTTCTCCTGCCCGATAGGCATGAAAGCGCGCATGCGTGGGGATACACAGAGCACGCAAGCAGGCGTGTGGGAACCCCAGCCCTCCCCGCACAAATGAACGAGCACAGGCAACCAAGCGAGCGCGCACATCAGCCGTCTCCGCCTGCTGCCAACTATACACACACATAGAGCTGGCAGAAATGTTTGCAGAACCTGATACTGGTGTGCAAGCCATAGAAGGATACTGAAGGAGGAGCCATTGATTTACATATAAGACAATATGCGAGAGTCTGTCCGGAAGCAAGCCGGCGGGCAGCCCAGCCCTCCCCACACAACAGATTCCACATGGTGCTCATGTACGTAGACGCACGTGCAAGTGTATATGTACATGTGCGTCATGTGTGTGTGTGAAAGAGAACGACAGAGTGTGTGTGTGAGTGTGAATGTGTCTCTGCGCACGTGTGTGTGGCCTTCTAGCGGCCGGCGGAAGGTGCGGTGAGGACGGTAGGGCAGCAGAGGGGCAGCAGAACAAGAACGACGCACAGAGCTTCGCAGAGCTTGCAGGGCGGATGCAGGGGGCAATGCACGCGGCAGAGGCCAGAGGGGCAGCAGGAGACACAACGACGACGCACAAGTTCGCAGAGCTTGCAGGCGATGCAGCGCTCCTCGCCGGCCTGGTAGCCGCAGCGCGTGCACCCCCCGAAAGCGCGGGCTCAGCGGGCCCTTCTCAAACGGGTAGTTGATCTACCACGGGGCGCAAGAGCAAACACGTGAGTCCATACGCACGCACAGGGGGGGAGAAAGAGAGAGCGGGGGAGAGAGGGAGAAGGAGAGGGAGAGGGAGAGGGGAAGGGAGATATGTAAAGAAGAGAGAGAGAGGGAGGGGGGGGGTCTCGGAGGTTAATTTCCTCCCTCCCTCCCTCACATCCATGTATCGACATCACGGACAAAGGCTGATGCGTATGAAGTCTAAAGACCAATCAACAGTCCGACTTCAAGCTCACAAGAACAAAGTATTTCACGATCGGTACGTGTTGCAGCCGTCAAGACTTACCAGGCAAATACAACAGTCATGAATTTGAAAGAATGACAGAACGGATCACTACGGCCACGGCATATTGCACATCATGCACCCCACCCAAACAGCCGAAATTGATAAGATCAACAGCCAAAAACCACAAGGCGAGGAGACACGCAGGGGAATCCAGAATCCATATCAGGCGAACAGTCGCAGCTTCCAAGCCATAACCACATCAAGCCACCATGATTGTACCCTGGGGCAAATGAATACACCTTTCACTGCTGGCTGTGTCGACTCAGTGGGCTTGGCTGCTCACAGAACAAAGCATAAAATATCACCAAGGTGTATACTTCCCCTTGCCTCCTTGCCTCCTGATCACAGAACTCGATTATTCACTATTCCAAGTCACAGCAACACCTAGCCCTAACTGCAACTCATGAAGATGCAGCAGGGGTAGATATTTAGAAACACGCGTGTGCACTTAACCTTTGTCCATGTCACAACTGTACAGATTCCTATGTCCATGTCAGAATTGTACCAGCAAACCTTCAACACTTCGAAACCTCAAACATGCAACAACATAGGCCCATTAAATTGGGCAGTGTCACCTTTGTGCTCATGTAGACTTGGAAAGCAAGCACACGTCTATATATTCTGGCAGTATTATGAGCCTAAGCCTCAAAGAACTTCTAAGAACTTAAGGCACACCTGATGGCCTTGTTCACTTCCGTATACGAACGTATTCCTGATAAGCAACAGGCCGTGGACACAATAGGTCATCAAACAATGACCTAAAGCTTCACACATGCAGCAGCCATCAAAAGACAAGCCTTGCTCCCTTCTACTCAGAGAGTGGCCCATTATTTCAGACAATTTAACAAGCGATGATACTCGTGAATATGATATAAACTATCGCTTTCTGATAAGAGCAAATTCACTTGCTACCAATTTTGCAAAAGCCGTCAGTACACCGGATCAAAACACTTCTCACGAGCATAAGACATGGCTCACCATCCGCTGGTTGCATGGCCGGATATCGCAGACGAAAGAATGTCTAAGCGAGGTGCACAGGCCCTGGCCAAACCTGCCACCTGCAGACCACGAAGCGCCATGGTCTTGCAATGACACGCACAGATGCTTATCAACCGAGCACCCAACCCAAGCTACAACCCCCTTGCCGAGTATAGGAACGAGGCGATTCAGGTCACTAGAGCAACACTCCGCCTTGCCCCGTCTAAGAGAAACGGCTCTTATGATCACAATCTAGCAGCTTATAAAGCATGATCCGATAACTGAGCCTTAGAAGTCGTGTGGGCATGGACAAATTTCTCCTCTCAGAACCTTGGTACACGCATGTCGAATTGGCATGCCGAGTTGGCTGGCGGCAGCTGGCGGGCTGCTTTTCGATCGTTCACACGCTTGTTTGTACCCCACAGATCGAGTCCGTCTTACCATGCAGGGTCGCTTTTTAACGATGTGAAAGACGCAGGTCATCTGTTCAACTCAGACCTTATTTCAGAATCTGTCACTCTTGCAGCATCTACTATGAGTTGTATCTGCGTGCCCCTTCTTCAACCCTAATCAGCAATCGCTGTGGGTGTGGCTTCCGTTGGGCATTTTGCTCTCTCTGCGCTTGCCGTTCTTTCTTTGACTACGATCGCATATTTGTGGTTCATATGGTGCATCCCAGCTGATATCGCCAAACAAAAAGCACGTCAAGTTGCATGCTTTTCGAGTTTCTTGAACACTAAACCGCTCCCCTTCCTTTCTGTACGCTAGCGCCCTCCTCTCTGGACGCTCAGGATATGGAAGACCCGAGTATCTCTTCTGTTTGGCGTCCTTGGTACACCTCTTCCTGCTCTTTTTCACCAATCGTTGCTTGCAATCACATGGTGGCTTCACCATCTTTGTTTTGAGATCTGTCTAGTATTGAAATGCGGGCAGCATCAGCATGCGCCTCAATTTTATGGTTCCACACCCAACTTTTGGCAAGGATTTGGCCGCCAACTCTCCAGAGCGTGCCATTGAACGTTTAGCGGGTTTTTGGAAATGGGCGCTCGAAATCTTATTATCGTGTTCCTTACCATGCAGGAGCATATCACTTACGGGTACACCCGAAGGGACTTCTGAAGGTGTCATCGTCTCCTTTGAGCTATTTGCTATCGACCCTGCAGATGCTGCCCTTCGGCCCAAGATGGGGAGGAGAGTTGGGCGAGCCTTCAGTACGAGGTAGGTGTCTGTCAAACAGCCTGCTGACGGGCTAATTCTCTTGTTAAATTTCGTTTTGTTAAGGAGTATGGCAAACCCTCATCCAGGTCAAGTGGATGTTCTGGTAAACAGATTTCTGAAGAAGGCGGCAGTGTCTGATCTGGTGAAATTTGTGAAAGATAACCTGGCCGAGTTCATTGGCAGGCTCGCTTGCCAACCTTCTGTTCTGTTTCATGTAAGTGATCGACGTCACAAGCCATGCTCTTGCTGACCCTGCTTTCAGCCACCCCAAGCACCTGGATGTGGTGCCTCACTATGCCATCTTGTCATGCTTGCGATGAGTGTGATTGTTTGAGTAGGTAAAAGGTCAGGACAAAGTGGAAGGGATGATGGAAGTCAGGATGGGCTGCTGCATAACGTTTTTGGGTATTGATTGCTAGGGTGTTTCTTTAACTGCGACTGGTCCTGGCATAAGCGGAGGCGGATGTTGTCAAGTTAAGATTATATTACGGAGGCTAAGTAGTGTACACGTGACTTCATATGAGCGAGTGATTTTTGGGAGTGATGAACGCTGTGTGCTCATGGCAGGTCTTTGATGAGCACCATAAAGAAGTACGATTGGACGATTGCGTGGAACATTATGTCAGGGCTGTGGCAAGGAAAGGAGAAGATGAAAGGCGAGAGGAGGCTATCTTTTACATTTTTGCACCATATCTGCCACCAGGCGAAGGTCTATGGTGGGAGATTGAACATCTGTCCAAGAAAAGGACCATATTCGACTTTGAGCCCAAGCTGGACTTCAACGTTGGTATGGAACTCGTAGACCTGTGCCTGAAAACAGTTGCTTTTTGTTTTTTTCTTATGTGCTGGATGTGAAGGACCATGTCACTTGATAAGAATTTATTTTAGTTGTCTCTCTTTGCTCTCACAAATGCAGCCTTAAGAAAGCCAGTATCTACACTCGATGAGATAGTAATGTTCGGTGCTTGATCATGAAGTTCCTTGGAGTTTTGCACGCCTTTTGTGGCACTCCGTGTTTGGCTCACGACAGTAGTCCCCCCCTTGATTGCCACTATGTAAGCGACCACAAATTCTGTTTTTGTTTCTTGCATGCACACACTCACCACTGAGAGTGTATTATGGGGACATCAGGGGATCTGTGGACTGACAGGTGGTTAGCAGGCTATTGACTTTCTCATGGGAGTGCCGTTAAATATGTTTTAGGATGTGGAATAAGTGAGCTGCTGATTTCATTTGGTGCTTGTAGGTATGTATAGTCCCCTTTCTGTGATGTCTAACTGGTAGCTTGGCTTTGGACAGCGTACTGTCCCATCGCAAAACTGATGCTTCCCGAGGAGTTCATGCCACGCGAGCAACATGTTGTTGGAAGAGCTGATGTGGAGGCCAGCGGTAGTCATTTACGGCGTCGTGCTGGCTTGGCATCTCATTAAGGAGTCGAGGTACTTGCTGTCAAGGTATATGGGTTTATGATTTCCACGGTAGTAGCCTAGGTCAGGTGAAAGTCTGGCCTACTGGAAGGCGTGTAGATTTGCATGTTCTTATTTGCCATGTTGCGTCCCTGTCCCTCCACAATATGCACATTGAACTTTTCTGCTACCATCCCGTATTGTGCAATCTGGATGGGTTGCTGCTCTTGGTAATCTCAGCAATATCCAGTGTAAGGGCTGTGGAGAATGCGTAGCATGTAACTTGTGACCTGTGTTGTGTTCATGCTTCGACCTTGTGTTGTGCAGTGCTTGGAAGTTGAATTGACCGGAGAGAGGCCTGTGTATATAGCTGAGCATGCTAGAGTTCCTGTATATAGCTCAACATATAGAGTTCCTGATGGTTGACAATTTTGAGTTCTAAATTGGTCGTTTTAACACTATGTCTAGTGAGAAATGAGTGCGCTTCGTTAAGCAAGTAGGTCGTGGGGAGGTGTTTTGTTTGGGTCATTCTAAACATTAGCAGAGGGCTTTTATCAAATGTAGTGGCGTGGAAGACCCCTGTCTACTTCACCCCCCTGGGAATAAAGGTAAACATACTTGGAAGAATATTTACCTGGAATTTGAAGAGGCTTCAAATTTGACTAGTTCAGCAGTGTGAATACCTGCACAGTCTGATCTGAGAATTTTTCCTTTCTCTCGTGAAGGACATAACTTATGCAGTAGGCTAAAATGTTTAACTTTGGATCGTTCGTAGGTGGAGTATCATGCGAAGCTGACATATATGCGTTGGGTGTTGCGTAAAGGGAGGTATGTGGTTGGGAAGATGCGTGCCTGAGAAACTAAAAAATAACACTTGTTCCTCTCATACTCTTGTAGGAATCACTCGGCAAGATACATCTTTACTAACTTGTTGGTTACAGCATATGTCAAAATACCTAAGCCGGCTTGGCATATGATGAAAGATATTGTGAGAGAGCATATTCTCGTAATTTTCTATGTCTTGTGCACATGAGGTTCTCGCATCCTCTTGTACCAAGATTTTGTTGCTTACATCCTGTCGTAAGACACGAAATTGTAAGGGATGGACTGTTGCCAAGTATGGAGCGTAGACTCGTGATGTCAAAGATAGGAAGAAGCAAGCATACATACAAGTAGAGTAGTTCCGTAGCTACTCTAGAATTTAACGTGCAGGCAAAAACCCGTCCGTATTGAGTGAATGTCCTAAGAATCTGTCAAGAGTGGAGCACTACTCTTCTCTTCGCATATAAGTCTTCACTACCTTGATTTTAGCTCTAGGTCGTCGTATACTATTCAAGCAGATAGTCCAAGCTTTTGCCGATATTTCAGAGGCCAGGAAATATTTCTACCTTATGATTGAGAGTGGATGCACAAGCAACACAGCGAAACATAAAGCAAAAGCAGACCCAAAACAAATAAACACCAGCTCTCCCCTTGAACGTCAGCCCTCCGTGGAAACTCTACTTTGTGCTTTTCAACAAAGGTTTCTAATAACTCTTCATTCAGCAAAAGCAGGCAGGCCTTGGTCCAATGTGTTCCTCCTTTGTCAGCAGCACTTACCAGATGCTTAGCAAGCAAGGCATACTCAGGGTGCCAAAGTTGACTTGACTAAGAAGGAGGTTATCTCTATTATTCCAAGACTGTAAGATATACGAGACACATCCAAGCTTCAAGCCCATACCAGCTGGAGGCGCCAGGGACCGCCAGCGTGTGCATCCACTCACGGTCGGGCGACGAGCTGTCGTGGAAGGAGAAGGGCAGGAGCGGGGAGGCGGCAGATGTGGAGGAGGGCGTGGTCCTGGGGCGCTCCAAGGACCTCTTCTCATGCGCCAAGGTCAGCCTTGCAGGGGCTCTCTCTTTATCTCTTTATCTCTCTCTCTCTCTCTCTCTCTCTCTCTCTCTCTCTCTCTCTCTCTCACTCTCTCACACACACACACACACACATACACAGACAGACACAGAAAGGACCTCGTCTCCTGCCTCTTCTGCGCTGAGTGAGGTCAGCCAAAACTTGAAAATTAGAGGAGCCGTTGTTGGTCTGTGCCGAAAGCTTCAAGAGAAGAGAGCGACTCATGTGCGCGTGGACACGCACACAAGCATGTACGCACGCATGTACGCATGCACGCTTGCAAACGCAGAGCACTCGCCCACGTATGCACACGTGCAGGCAGTCACATGGGCACGAACATATACATACACATGCACGGGCAGACACGCATGCGTGCGTGCAGTAGCACATGCACGCACGCACGCACGCACGCAAACACGTGCACACAAGCAAGCACACGCATGCACACGCAGCCGAGATCGCTCCAACGCGGCTGCTACGCGGGGCTCGAAAGGTGCCAGGTGGAAGCTTTGGGCCAGACGTGCTCAGCGCAGCTCTCTCTCGGAAGTCCTGCTGTCAATGTTGTCAGCGTGGTTCTCTGGTATCTCGC
This sequence comes from Mesotaenium endlicherianum, assembly GCA_009602735.1. Classification (NCBI taxonomy): domain Eukaryota; kingdom Viridiplantae; phylum Streptophyta; class Zygnematophyceae; order Zygnematales; family Mesotaeniaceae; genus Mesotaenium; species Mesotaenium endlicherianum. The sequence continues at coordinate 871,582 of WELA01006442.1, forward strand.
CACCTGTAAAACTTGTGGAATAGTGAGCCCTCCAGGCTCCATGCGTTTATGTGTCCATGCGAGCGAGCGCGTACGCCCGTGGGCAAGTGCGTGCGTGCGTGCGTGTACGCCTGTAATCAGGTGCACGTACGCAAGGTAGCATGTGCGTTGGCAAATGTGTGCGGCATGAGTGTGCGCTTCTGCGTGCACATGTGAACAGAAATCGACCGCACTCTGGCCACCACCATTGCGCACAAACTTACCCCACTCGCATGTGTGTGCGTTTTGCGTCCCCCTGTGGGTGTGTGTGCGTGTGCGTGTCCTTATGCGTGTGCTCGTCTGTGAGCAGAAATTGACCAACTTCTGGTTCCCGCCGTCCCAGAAGGTGCTGTGGTTTGTGTTCAGCAGCTCCTTGCAGCTCAAGCAGGCCGCCAGCGTGGCGGGAACAAGGTACTGTCTCCGCCGTTGGTGCAGTCCCCCCTCCCCTCTCCTGTCTTCTCCCGTGCAGCTCAAGCAGGTCAAGCAGGCTGTCAGGGGAGTCTGTGTGAAGGACAAGGCTGAAGCTGGTCTATACCTCAACCTCAAAGTGCCCTCTCCTCTCGCACCCTCCCTCCCAAAACTCTTCCTCCTGATCCTGCCCCTGCTCCTGCTCCTGGTCTTGCTCTTGCTCTTCTGCTGCTCCTCAAATGTTTTCTTGCTGACTGACGTAAAGCAAGACATTGGAAGGGTATATAGCGTAGCCTGTTTTGCACAATCCAACATCTGCCACCACCTGGCACTCCCTTCCTCTGAGCAACGTCCGAGCAACTCGTCCAAACTCTGCACCCCCTGTTGTTGCCACCTGTCCCCCTGTTCCCCCCTGCGTCCAACTTTTCCCCCATGGCATGAGCTGTCTCCCAATTGCAGCAATCCCCTCCCCTCCCCCCCCTTCCCTGCGTGGTGACGCCTCCACCAGGCATGTAACATATCGTGGTGGACGCCGCTGGCCCTGGTGCCGCCATGTGCCGCCACGTGGGCTCCGCGTGTGCACAGGTGGGACAACCGGCATCTCCCCGCTGCACAACCAGCTGCTCGAGAGCGACCCGGCGAGAATTAAGCCCTAGATGCTAAGTGTCGGGTTTAGGGTTTAAGGGCCGAAGGACTGTCGGCATAAGATTTGGATCAGGCCCTCTTGGCCAGGGCTTGTGTCATAGGGTTCCAGACTAGCGTGTGGCGACGTGCGAGCCCAACGAGCTGACGCGCGTAACAATTTTTTGGGGAAAAACGTGCGTTCGGTGGGACCTAGTCTCACTTCCAAGGCTGGATGTTCCGGGTATGAGACTTTAACCAGTTGGACAATTTTGGTCCGGGTCATTGACTGTGGATCTTCAAGTCAGTCGGGCCGCGGCTGCTTACGCTCGTGACAGTGCTAGATATTGTTTTTGTTCATTCATATATTCATTGGACAAGTGAGCAAATGTAAGATACACTGATGTTCTCCAGCATTGATAAATTAATATCCATGAAATATTGATGCTGTGGAGTTTTGTGTCTGCGCATGTATGAAGGTCAATGACCTTGTGATTTTATATATGGAAGGACAACGGGCTTGATATGAGAATGTCGTTGCAGATATGTGCATGCAGAATCCTGTAGATGGTAAAATGTTGAACATTAACGCATATGAAGACAAGAAGAAGGATGCATGAGGCCAGATGAAGGCAAAAAGCAAGAATTGAACAGACAGACGTTTGAGAGAAGATTATTGGTTACTGTGTTTGCTTCAAACTCAAGTCTAAACACAATTCGCGTTTTTTTGGTTTTGGAAATTGGATTTCTGGTGAATTTGGCAATAAGGAGTGCAGGCCTTCATCCGTGTCTTCGGATTCGACGACTAGAAGCAGTTGCACAGCATTTTTTAACATCCACAAGCCCCGAACCTAGATCTAAAGCAGGCAGAATGGGGAGCCGTTCGGAACTGGTCGCAGCAAGCACTTCAAACAAAGACAGGTATATTCAAATTACACAGCATTGCACTGAGCATTGATGCCACTTCCAGAGCAGCATAGACAGGCAATATAATCAAGTTGCCAGCATACTCAAAAAGAGAAGACGAAATTTGATTACTCCTGTTAACCGTCTCAGACACAAGATTGATTCCAAATGTTTCAAGCAATTACCACACTTACTAAAAATCTCCAATAAAGCAAGTCAACCAGCCAGAAACTGATGCTTTGAACATGCAACTTGCAATCATGCTTGAACAATCTGACCAACAGGATGATTGATGAAGAACCAGTAATCACATTGTACATATTGATAGGCACACAGATTCTCCTGCTAGGAATTTCTGTGATATACAAAAAGGGCAGCTTCAGCAAATTGGAGGTGACACAGCCCCCTAAAATATTGTCCACTGGTGCTCATGACCTAATATCTATATACTAATTAAGCACTAGGAACTGTACCTTTCTTACCTATGCACAAAACGACTCTGGGAGTGTGAGGTGAAGTCCAGCCGTTGTCCAGCTACTGGCAAGTAGCCCATACAAATGTAATGCCCGCACGGCATTTGAGACCCAAAGATGCTGTGAACATCTATGAGGAGAAAGTGTCAAAAATGGTGGTGTGGAGGGGGTCAGCCAAGTGAGTGGCCCAGTTGTCAAGGGGACCCTTTCCTGTGGCAGCAGCCTGGGCGGCGAATCCAAGGGCAGAGATCATAGCAAGGCGGCAATGCTTTAACTCAGCAACCTTCAGGGTCTCAAACTTCTCGGGGTCAGAGGCAAGGCCCAGAGGGTCAAAGGGACCTCCGGGGTAGATACGCTTCTCCTGGTTAAGCTCAGCATTCCTCTGAAACTCGATGAACCCAATGACGATGACCTCGATGATGACAAGGGTAGAGATGGTGAAGGGAAGGGGCAGGCCGAAGTAGGAAGCACCCTGGTCCAACTCCACCTGCAAAAAAGAGAACAATCCAACATGTAAGACAGTTGTGAGTAAACAGTGCCATCAAGCAAAATGTCAGCAAATGTCAGCAAACTGTCAGCTCGGTACCCCATTCAGGGAGTCAAGAGTGAAGCTACAAGAACTGCATGCATGAATCCGAATAAGCATGAATAAGAAACAAAATGTACCTTTCCAGCATCCTGCCAGGTGACTCCAGTGAAGGCCTCCACGGCAAGAGCTCCTAGTACTCCAAGCATGGCCCAGCGACCGTGAATAACCTCGTTCTCCCTGAACCTCCTAATGCTGAAGACCTCATTGTATGGCTGGAAGGGGGTAGCGGCCAGCTCAGACTTCTTGTCAACACGGCTACCGATAACATCACCAAAAGCGTTCTTTGCAAGGTTCTGGTTCAAGGAGTCCAGCTCGAACTGCAGGTACTCTGGGGGCTTTCCTGTTGAAGTGCAGAGACGCCAATGAAAAGAATCAGGACGAAGAAGCTATATCAGAAATTCCGCTTCATAGCAAATCAGCTGAAAAAAACATCCCGTGCTACATGAGGACTCACCAATCAAATCTCAAAGGAAAGAATGTAGAAGGAACTAACTGCAGCTGTAAGACTCCCAAATTCAAATAGTCCGGGCTGAGTATTTACCTAGGCTGAGGGGGTCAAAGCCGTAGTCTCCGGGGAGGGATCCATCTAGCCATGAAGGGGGGGTCAGGCCCGGGTACCACAGGGGGCGTCCGCCGCTGGATGTGTTCCTAGAGACAGACCTCCTAGGAGTGGGGGTAGAGATCTTCTTTGTTCCGCTCTTCCTGGCAAAGAAGCGTGCGCCATTGGACACACCAAGGGAACGGGTAGCTGCCCTGTCGAGGGAGCTGAGGTCCTTAATGGGAGTGACTATAGCTGCGGCGAACACGGCGGTTGCCATGGCGACAGACCTCTCTTGCAGAGGGGTGGTTCCTGGTACCCTGAAGCTCCTGCTGAAGCTCCTGCGGAAGGTGGTAATGAGAGGAAGGAAGAGCTAGCAATCAGTTCCCTCTGCCCGCTGGAGTTAATCGATATGAGTTTGATGGCAGGCGAGAACGCGAGCATGTGGGGGACGCTATGGTCGCTACCGGCACTGTGCCGGTCGCCCCTCCGTCACTGTTCGGATACGCGATTGGCCTTTCCCCGCTGTACATCAGGTTCGCCAATTAGAAGCAGTCAAAGTGTCCAGAGTGGCCCATTATCCCTATCCTCCAGATCCAAGCGGGCCACGGTAGCTCTTCTGCACTCATTCGCAATCCGGTGGCTTGGATCACATCCATTATAGATTTGAAGCCGTCCGATGTTTGGTACGATAGCGTACGATATTTGTCTGGTTCCGACCCATAGAGGGATGGGGATTAGTTCGTTGGGGGGCATGGAAGGGCAGGTAGTAGTCATCATGCCCCAGTGGTGCATAATTCCGCATGGTTCGAAGGATCGCTTGGCCGATTGACGACTGACCATGCGACTGCTACATTCTCAGGCTCTCGACTAACTCAGGAGCACTCGACCACTTTTTTGCACTTTTTTAGATCAACCACTTGAAAATATACAGTAGTTAAAAACCGGCAGCCATGAACAACCGGGTGAACGCGCATACATAAAAGGATATGAAAAGAGTGAGTAGGTGCATATTCATAGGGTGTTGTTATTGTAGAAGGCATGAGGCACCTTACGCATCACCAACTGTTTAACATTGTCTTCCCTTCCTCGTGCTTAAGAGTGTCTTACCATTTGCATTTCCTGCACAACAAACATAAATGAGTACCTTTTCTCATTCAGCATACATACACGAAGTTTTTCGCGTACAACCTGAAGTCCACATTTTTAAGTTAGTGGGGTATATCTGTTGACCTTTATGGACATTGCTTTAGAGGGTAGTCCAACTTTAGTAGATTCTTTTGTATTGACTGTATGCAAGCCTCATGTGTGTACATGCTGCAAAGGATTTGTACATGCAAAATAAGTTCCCATTGAAGTTTGAGATACCCACTGGTGTGGCTGCTACATGCACAACACCTCCACTTTTAAATTGCTAACCTACAAATACATCGTAGGAGTATGATGTTCATTTTTATGTGCCCATACAATCAAAATCTTCCAGTTTTGCATTGGTGTATTGCACATTATTGACCTTACTCAATCAAAGTCCACCGAGAACATCAACATGCAAAGATGATAATAAAAAAGATGCGCATTGTCCTTGCAAGAAGACAGTGTTACCGCCAAATGTATGGATGGTTAACCTACACTTTCTTTGCAAGTTCAACCGCAATTCCTATATACTTGTGGGGAGTCAACTCCTGCAGCCTTTGCTTTGCGTCCTCGGGAATGGCTAGCCCCTCAACAAACTCCTTGACGGTTTCTTGCGACACGGCCCTGCCACGTGTCAGCTCCTTGAGCTGCTCGTAGGCTTGCTCCACCCCGTATCGTCTCATGACCTGCACAGGCAACGTCACATTATGAATGAAGGGGGGGTAGACCATAAAGCAGGCATCTGCATGTACAGCTATTCTCGTGAGCTATCGTTGAGTGCTATCCCTATACACAAGGAGAAACCAGCTAACTGATAGCATACTCAAATGTGATGTCTTATACCCTGAAAGAGGACAAGCGCATCCCTCCTCGCGCAAGCCATCACACTGCGGAATAGCACTGAGAATCTCGCTTTTTCGCCTCTTCCCAACTGTCCTCCTCGAGTGCAATTGAGCCAAAAATGAGCCAAAACCGACGGGCAAGGTGTACCCACGCGTGTAATTCAAAAACTAAGAAAGCACGGTGGAATGTGGCGCCACGTGGCATACCGTCTGTATGGGCTCCGCGAGGACCTCCCAGGAAGATGCCAAGTCAGCATCTATCGTGTCCGACGCCAGCTGGAGCTTGCCGAGGCCCTTCAAGCTGCTCTCGTAGGCGACCAACGAGTACGCGACACCTGCCCCCAGGTTGCGGAGGACTGTCGAGTCCGTGAGGTCCCTCTGCCAGAGCAAAAAGAAGGGCCAAAGACGGAGAAAAAGAGTATAGATAATTAATATCCCCATTCGGCAAAGCTCATTCTCAAGGCTCTCGAGGCTTCAACCCCGACAGCTAGATCCAATAACGTGGCAAGATTTGAAGGCAAAAGTTCAGCTTTACGCGGATAGTGAAGTGTGCGTGCAAGAGCTGGCTGGACACAATGCTTGTCGGGGATTGCATCAACGATGAGGTGGAGCAGCAAATCACATCCCAAGCGTCCTAATGATTGCTGCGTGCGCCTCTAACGTCGTCAAGGGCCACATTGGCCAGAGACGCTTGTGCCCTCGAACTCGCACACCCACCCACCCACACACACACACACACACATGCGCGCGTGCACGCAAGCGCATGTGCATATTAAGACATGAGCGCAAACACATCCGCTTGTTCCCATGCACATCCATCTATACGTCCAATAGTATCCGAGTGCCCACCCTCAACTCACACAAACATGCCTCTTTCATTGTACGCCCAAGGACACACTCTTCGCGTGCGTGTGTAGAGGGAGAGGGGGAGAGAGATGCGAGTGTGCACGTCTGTGTGCTTGTGAGCGTACATATAGTGAACACACGCCTCTCCAAGTCAGTTCCAACATGTCCCTTCTGAGGCCGGGGCCCAAAAGGGACCAACGGAGTGGCCAACAGAGAGACAATTAAGAGCTGAAATGAGACCCAACAAGGATCGAGTCGCGGGTTCCCGCATCAGCAGCCCGCGAGAAATGGGCAGCTCAACAGTGCTGTGAGGCGGCGTGCGCTGGCGAGGCTTGAGATGCGATCAGAAGCGAAACGCAATCAGCATCAAGACACAGTCTGACTCAAAACGAAGGATGGGGTTTCACTTTAGGGCTAGGGCTCTTGCGCCTGCAGGGGTCCAAGGGGAAGTTGGATGAGCTAGCCGTGAGGTGCCGGAGGGGGCCCGTCGGCTGGGCCAACAACTAAGCCCAAGGACGGCGTCTCGCAAATTCAGCTTACTTTTACGGGTCAAATTTCGGGTTTAGGGTTAGGGTCCAGAAGTGCGGGTTCTGTGTCAGTGTTAGGGTGTGGATTTTAGGGATAGGGTGTCAGTTTCAGGGCTAAAGTGTGAATTTTAGGGCTAGGGTGTGAAGTTTAGGGCCAGGGTGTGAATCTTAGGGTTAGGGGATAGAGTGTAGGGGTAGGGCCTTGTGAAAACCGGGTTTGGATTTTGGGTTTGGAGTTCAAGGTGTGCGCACCTGCCAGCGGGAAATGGGCAGCTTGGCTGTGAGGTGCTGGAGGAGCGCGTTGGCGAGGCCTAGATTGCCCTCGCTGTTCTCAAAGTCGATGGGGTTGACCTTGTGGGGCATCGTGCTTGACCCTATCTCGCCCTTCACCGTCCTCTGCGGGTGCAAGCGCACGCCCACGCACACCCGCACCCGCACCCACATCACACCCACAGCCACACGAGCACCCACACGCACACCCACAAGCACATGCACTCACGCACACACACACCCCAACACACAAACACACGCACACCCACCACCAGACAGTCGTGAGTGTGGGTGGCCCAGACCCCCCGCTCCGAAAACCTAAACCCGCCATGTCAAGGGTCACACACTGGCCACCGCAGCAACCCCGCGCCACCCCAGAGCACGCCACCGCTTGCCAGCTGGCACAGGAGGGTGCGTCCGAGAGCGGGCAGCCGACGTCGGCTGGTGCCGTTCCGACAACAACACCGCCGCTGTTCTCTCGTTTGCCGACACGTTGCGCTCGGCAGGACCCGGTCGCCGGTGGGGGGGGCAAGGGAGGCGGCGGTCGGCGGTGACTTGGCCCGGCGCCCCACTCGCAGATCCCGAACGATTCTCAATGTACCCGAGAAGTGTGCCACCTGCTGGCCGCGCGCGTGCGCCCTGAGTTCTAATCCCCTAAATCCAAACCCCCGAATTGCGGCCTTTATCCCCACAACCCCAACACAAACCTGGACATACCAACCCGGAGATTGCAACCCCAGAATTGCAAACCCATTCAATGATGGAGCACAAAGCCCCCAACTAGCTGAGGACCGCATATAGTCCGGAAATTGCATGTGCAGTGAGCAGTCTGTAAGGGGTGATAGGCCGTCGCAACCGAAACTCGAGCGAGCAAGCGGCCCCCAAGCAACCCCAAGCAAGCGCCGCGCGGGGGGGGGGG
>WELA01006442.1:892966-904720 GCA_009602735.1 Mesotaenium endlicherianum
ACTTCGCGGCTGCAAAGCTCAAGACACCCACGCTGACTAAGCGCGACGTCTTGGACACGCTTATGCGCTACCTCTCGCACAAGGCCCGCGACACCTTCCGCGAGAAGGAGGCCGAGCTCCGGACCCGCATTGAGCTTGTGGGTGACCCACCAGTGGCGACCCTGCTAGCTGATCCAGTGCAAGCCTTCTGGAACATCCTGAAGACAGAGTTCCAGGCTGCAACTGAAGAAAAGGTGTACAAGCTGCACCATTTCTTCCGACGCAAGAACGAGACTATCCGCATGATGTACCGCCGCTTGGTGCACCTCCGCCGCGATGTCGGCACTGTCACTGAGCGAGAGGCCGCGGAGATCTTCTTGCGCGCCGTCGAGCCGCGTCTGTGGGAGAGGGCCGTAGTCCCCCTCATCGACCGCCACGGTTCAGAGTATTCTCTGGAGCAAGCCTACCTCTCCGTTGAGAAGCAGAGCTTGGCCGCCGCACGGAGCAACATTAGCGATCGTGTGGGCTTAGCATCCACGGGCGTGCGCCAGGAGGCCTCAATGCTGCCGTCTTCTACGACGCGCACAACGCCTGCCCGCCAGCCCCAGTTGCAGCAGCAGCAGCCTCAGCGCTCTCAGCTGCCCCAGCAGACGCAGTAGCGCGGAGCTACGCGTGGCCGCATTTCCATGGCTGCCACTACGAGCGAGCCCTGCTGGTCCTGCGGGAAGACGGGCCACTCACGCCAGAACTGCACTCTCGCGCAGAATGGCAAGCCCGGCAACTGCACCTATTGTGGCAAGGCTGGCCACCTGCAGCTCGTCTGTCTGCAGAAAAAGCGCGACGTCGAGAACGGACGCGCTCGCGATGGCCCTACGCCTTCAGCAAGACAGCGAGGCGCACGCAACCCTCGTACGGGTGGCCGCCCCGCGATGACAGCAGCTACGGCCACGACGGACGTCGCATTGATGCCTAGAGCCGACTATTGCAGCTTCGACGACGTCAGCGACGCCCTCGTGGAGGCCAACGCGGAGATCGCTAGACTCCGTGGCCTCGTCAACGTCGATAACTCTGACGCGTGCGGAGCACTCCTTGCGTCCGCTCCACCGCCCTACGCCACGGCACTGTCAGCTGGCGCACGCACGGCTTCAGCGCACACATCAAGCTCAGCAACAGCGCCGCAGCCCCGCGCACGTCCGCGATACGACGTAGTGCCCGCTGCTAGAGCTAGAGGCACCCGCACAGGCAGCTTTGCTAACCCTGTGCGCACCGCTCTGACAGCTGTCAACAGCGACAGCCGGAGTCCCGACAGACTGCCGGATGGCAGGCTGCACGAGTGCGCGGTTGCGCCATCTCCCGGCGAAAGCCCGTGCGCACGCGGGCCAGCCCGCACGCCAGCTGAGGCCCCGACAGAGCCCCTGGCTTGCACTTCCCTGCTGGCACCAGCAGGCCTCCCGTCAGCCCGCGTAGCAACAGCTGGCAGGCAGGGACGAGGGCACGTGGCGGCATGCACGGCTACAGTTGGTCCGACCGCAGCCTCCCTCTCCGTCCGTGCGGCACGCTTGTGCGGAGCTCTGCGAACAGGCAGGGACAGCCGGTCCCCGCTGGCTGCTGCAGACGGCAGGCTCCAGCAGAGTCCGCCACGTGGCACGTGCACGGCAGGCGGGGCCGCCTCTGCCAACAGCAGCATGCACGCACGCACGCTGGCTCACACGCGCGCTCAATGCACTGCGTTGCCAGGTCCACGGCACACCCGGCGACGCCACGACGTCGTCACAGCGGCAGCTGCAGTTGCGCACAGCAGCTGCACCCACGCGCTGCCAAGTGGCGCGTGCACGCAGGCTTGCACGGCCAGCGCAGCGACGGCCGCAGCGGCCGCCACCCTCGGTCAGCAAGGGGGGGTCTTGACTGCGCTATGCGGCCGGGTCGCCGGCAAAAGCGCCGACAGCACACCCGCAGCTGCGCACATCCAGGGCTCAGCCCCTGCCGCGCATGTGCTGCCACTTGGCACGCGCGCATGGCCCGGCTCAGCCTGTACAGATCCGGCGGTCGAAGTAGCCACCCTCCATCAGGGGGGGGCTATCCCGACTGCGCCACGCGGCCGGATGTCCGATCGCGGTGTCGACGGCCCACGCACGGCTGCGCATTGCCAGGGCCTAAACCCTGGCTGCGCACAAAACCTCGGCAGCAGCCCAACGCAGGCCGCAGGGGGGCCAGTTAGCCCGCGCATCGGGGGAAGGGCGCTGCGATCTTCGCCCGAAGCAGCCGAGATAGACGGCGCCACCGGTCCAGTGACCCTGCCCCTCGGCCCCAGCAGCCACCAGGGGGCGCCACCTGGCAGCCTCCTGGCAGCCCCGACCGCGCCAGTAGCTGCAGCAACTGTTGCAATCGCGGCCGCACACGCGTCGGGGTCCGCAACTTTTGCGGCGGAACCCGCGACCGGCTGCGCGGCAGGCCTTGCGGTAGGCTGTGCGGCAGGCCTTGCGGCAGGTCCGGCAATAGCTGCCAACAAGCGCGTGACAAGCAGCGCAAAAGTGCCCACGATTTTCTGCGGGTCCGGAGCTGCGACAGGCCTTGCGGCAGGCTGCGCAACAAGTTCTGCGACAGACAGTGCGGCAGTCGGCGCGGCAGGCTGCGGCGGCAGATCTTGCAACGGGCCCCGCGGCAAGCCTCGCGGCAAGCTGCGCAGCAGTCGCTGCGGCAGACCTCGCANTACTTGCCAAAATCCAGAAAAATATTAACTTTCAAGAAGCCATCTCTCTTTCAAGAAGCTACCACTTGTGTTCAAAGATCCTTGTCTTGAATAGATAAAGTATTCTGTTTTACTAAGTACTTTATCTATCTGTTTCACTACAGCATAGTAGCCCTTCCACTTGACCAGATACTCTTGAACAAGTCGTTGACCTCGCTTGACTCGTCGATCGTCGACAATCGCCTCCACTTCATACTCCAATACATCATTGATCTCGACGGGTGGTGGCGGTGTAGGTAGTCGTCCTGGATGTCCTTCATTCGGGTCAAGGTATGGCCGCAAACAACTGACATGGAACACATCATGGATACGCCAGCCTGAAGGAAGTTCAAACTTGTAGGTCACTGGATAAACCTGCTTGAGTACCACAAAGGGACCTGTAAATCGTGCCCGCAGTTTCCTCTTGCCTGTGAAAGGTAGGTTCTCTGTCGACAAGAGTACTTTGTCTCCCACATGGAATGTCACTTCTCTCCTGTGCCTGTTAGCATGCTTGACCTGTTCCTCCTGTGCCTTCCGAATACATGTCTTCGCCATGTCCCAAGTCTTGGCCATCTGCTCCACAAACGCTTGTGTAGTAGGAACCTGAGTCTCCTTGGCCTTCTCCAACAAGATGTTCCTTAGATGATGTACTTCTCTCCCATAAACCATGGTGAATGGTGACTGCTTGGTCGATCCCTGCATACTGTTGTTGTAGGCAAACTCCAACTCTGGCAACTTCTTGTCCCACTCTGAAGGGTCTTCCATAGTGAAACTCCTGAGCACCTCTTGCAGAGTTCTGTTGAGCCTCTTACTCTGCCCGTCTGTCTGAGGATGATAGGAAGTGCTCATACTTAACTTGGTCCCCATCAAAGTTGTCATGATTTATTGAGTCGAGGTTGCCGCACGAAACCTAGCTCCACATGTGTGAACCATCAACCTAGGAAGGCCGACTTTGCATAGACTTTACGCATCCAAACGTTGACCTTTTCTCAATTTCCAAGTCACCAAAGTGTAGCGCGTCGAGTCACCTTCCGAATGGCACCGGGTTCGCGTCATTTGGTCAAGTATCGAGCGAGATATGAGCGATCTAGTCCGCGTCACCTACCGGCCCCTAGCGGATCCTCACCAAAGGGCAATTTGTGTTTCAATGTGCACAAGGTGCACATTCTTGCCTATTCGTGACCCCCTAAAACCCCTAGCTTGTGCGCACAAATCCGCGAGCCCCTTAGCCTACATAAGCTTTGCATTTCCATAGTATATGTGCATCATTGAGGCTATAACTTGGTGACTTCATCACCTACTCCTAGAGGAAGCTTCCTCAATTTCCAGATCCACTTTTGAGGTGCTATCTAGGTAGAACCACCCAAGGTAAGCTCGGCCAATGAGAGACACATAGCATATCCTATGCACCTTGCTTTGATTGGTTTGAGTTATGCTTAGCCTATAGGAGTGCTAGTACATGCCTTGTACACATTAGTGGACATAGAAGAGCCTCCTAGAGTGACTACATGCATTGGATCCGCCGCATACCCCGCCGGATTTCCAGGAGTATAAGTACTAGAGATGTCCCTAGAAGAGACATCTTTTAGAAGTCCACTATGCCAGGTGTAAGTAACAGAGATTATCAGTAAAGCTTACACTTTTATCTCTTGTGTTTTCAGGACCACTTAGTTACTCTCTTGTGAAGAGCAAGCCCTCCAGGCTTCCAGTCACTTGAAGAACTTCACAAGTGGTGAGCAAAGTCACAGCTTAAGCCCTTGCCATAGGACTACTCTGAAGATCATGATGTGCTTCCAGTGATCTTTTGGGCCATACTTCATTAGTTGTTTTCCTACCAGATTACAATCTTGAGGTGCTCACTTTGGAGAATATACGTCCCTTACTTCTAAAAGATCTCTCTTTGCCTGCAAGCAATTGAAACCTTCAGCGTATGCCTACCCGTAGTGGGCTTGCTTATCAGCCATACTACGAAGGGGTTAGTGAAGAAGACTCAAACTCAGATCTCAGCACTATCACTGAACCCGCCGAAGAAGAGCAACCTGCTCTCCAGCACACAGCAGCTACTTTCCCCGGAGATGGCCAGAGATGCCTGTCTTCTCGTGTTTTGCCGTGTACGGCAGTGTATAAAATCTGGATATAGTAATTAAGCGCGCGTCTAATATATCATGAGCCATCTCCCCAGTGGGCTCACTACGATTTTTGGTATCCCATGGCAGGTGACCACGAGGTCAGGACTGACAGGTCTGCCTACCGCTTCAGCGGTAGGCCAGGCACCTGTGATCTGGAAGATACCATCTCGGAGTTTCAGGCTGACTTCGCGGCTGCAAAGCTCAAGACACCCACGCTGACTAAGCGCGACGTCTTGGACACGCTTATGCGCTACCTCTCGCACAAGGCCCGCGACACCTTCCGCGAGAAGGAGGCCGAGCTCCGGACCCGCATTGAGCTTGTGGGTGACCCACCAGTGGCGACCCTGCTAGCTGATCCAGTGCAAGCCTTCTGGAACATCCTGAAGACAGAGTTCCAGGCTGCAACTGAAGAGAAGGTGTACGAGCTGCACCATTTCTTCCGACGCAAGAACGAGACTATCCGCATGATGTACCGCCGCTTGGTGCACCTCCGCCGCGATGTCGGCATTGTCACTGACCGAGAGGCCGCGGAGATCTTCTTGCGCGCCGTCGAGCCGCGTCTGTGGGAGAGGGCCGTAGTCCCCCTCATCGACCGCCACGGTTCAGAGTATTCTCTGGAGCAAGCCTACCTCTCCGTTGAGAAGCAGAGCTTGGCCGCCGCACGGAGCAACATTAGCGATCGTGTGGGCTTAGCATCCACGGGCGTGCGCCAGGAGGCCTCAATGCTGCCGTCTTCTACGACGCGCACAACGCCTGCCCGCCAGCCCCAGTTGCAGCAGCAGCAGCCTCAGCGCTCTCAGCTGCCCCAGCAGACGCAGCAGCGCGGAGCTACGCGTGGCCGCATTTCCATGGCTGCCACTACGAGCGAGCCCTGCTGGTCCTGCGGGAAGACGGGCCACTCACGCCAGAACTGCACTCTCGCGCAGAATGGCAAGCCCGGCAACTGCACCTATTGTGGCAAGGCTGGCCACCTGCAGCTCGTCTGTCTGCAGAAAAAGCGCGACGTCGAGAACGGACGCGCTCGCGATGGCCCTACGCCTTCAGCAAGACAGCGAGGCGCACGCAACCCTCGTACGGGTGGCCGCCCCGCGATGACAGCAGCTACGGCCACGACGGACGTCGCATTGATGCCTAGAGCCGACTATTGCAGCTTCGACGACGTCAGCGACGCCCTCGTGGAGGCCAACGCGGAGATCGCTAGACTCCGTGGCCTCGTCAACGTCGATAACTCTGACGCGTGCGGAGCACTCCTTGCGTCCGCTCCACCGCCCTACGCCACGGCACTGTCAGCTGGCGCACGCACGGCTTCAGCGCACACATCAAGCTCAGCAACAGCGCCGCAGCCCCGCGCACGTCCGCGATACGACGTAGTGCCCGCTGCTAGAGCTAGAGGCACCCGCACAGGCAGCTTTGCTAACCCTGTGCGCACCGCTCTGACAGCTGTCAACAGCGACAGCCGGAGTCCCGACAGACTGCCGGATGGCAGGCTGCACGAGTGCGCGGTTGCGCCATCTCCCGGCGAAAGCCCGTGCGCACGCGGGCCAGCCCGCACGCCAGCTGAGGCCCCGACAGAGCCCCTGGCTTGCACTTCCCTGCTGGCACCAGCAGGCCTCCCGTCAGCCCGCGTAGCAACAGCTGGCAGGCAGGGACGAGGGCACGTGGCGGCATGCACGGCTACAGTTGGTCCGACCGCAGCCTCCCTCTCCGTCCGTGCGGCACGCTTGTGCGGAGCTCTGCGAACAGGCAGGGACAGCCGGTCCCCGCTGGCTGCTGCAGACGGCAGGCTCCAGCAGAGTCCGCCACGTGGCACGTGCACGGCAGGCGGGGCCGCCTCTGCCAACAGCAGCATGCACGCACGCACGCTGGCTCACACGCGCGCTCAATGCACTGCGTTGCCAGGTCCACGGCACACCCGGCGACGCCACGACGTCGTCACAGCGGCAGCTGCAGTTGCGCACAGCAGCTGCACCCACGCGCTGCCAAGTGGCGCGTGCACGCAGGCTTGCACGGCCAGCGCAGCGACGGCCGCAGCGGCCGCCACCCTCGGTCAGCAAGGGGGGGTCCTGACTGCGCTGTGCGGCCGGATCGCCGGCAAAAGCGCCGACAGCGCACCCGCAGCTGCGCACATCCAAGGCTCAGCCCCTGCCGCGCACGTGCCGCCACTTGATGCGCGCGCATGGCCCGGCCCGGCCGGCACAGATCTGCCGGTCGGACCAGCCACCCTCATTCAGGGGGGGGCTGTCCCGACTGCGCCACGCGGCCGGATGACCGATCGCAGTGCCGACGGTCCGCTCACGGCTGCGCACAGCCAGGGCCTAAACCCTGGCTGCGCACAAAACCCCGGCAGCAACCCAACGCCAGCCGCCGGGGGGCCAGTTAGCCCATGCATCGGGGGGAGGGCGCTGCGATCTTCGCCCGGGGCAGCCGAGATAGACGGCGCCACCGGCCCAGTGACCCTGCCCCTCGGCCCCAGCAGCCACCAGGGGGCGCCACCTGGCAGCCTCCTGGCAGCCTCGACCGCGCCAGCAGATGCAGCTACTGCTGCAGCCGCGAACGCACACGCGCCGGGGTTCGCCATTTTGGCGGCCGAACCTGCGGCAGGCTGCGCAACCGGCCTTGCGACAGGCTGGGCGGCAAGACTTGCAGCGGGCTGCGCAACAGGTCCTGCGACCGACAGTACGGCAGTCTGCGCGGCAGGCTGCGCAGCAGGCCTCGCGACGCGTCCTGCGGCAGACAGCACGACAGTCTGCGCGGCAGAATGCGTGGCAGGCGCGACGGCAGTTCCCGCCACCAGCTGCGCGGCAGGCGCAACGTCAGACCTTGCGACGGGTCCCGCGGCAGCCCTCGCGGCAAGCTTCGCAGCAGTTGCTGCGGCAGACCTTGCGGCGAGCTGTGCGGCAGGCGCGGCGGCAGGCCTCGCGGCAGGCTTCGCAGACGGCACTGCTACAGTCCCCGCGGCCGGATGCGCGGCAAGTTTGCCGGCTGCGCCAGCAGCAGCCATTCTGGCCTGCTGCGCACGCGCGCAGCCACTCGGCAACCGCTCCACAGTCGGGCGCGCGAGCCGCGAGCACACGCTCGCCGCACCGGCCAGTCGGCCCGTTGTTCCGCAGAAGCGCGTCGGGCCAGACCAAGGACGCCGGACGGAGGAGACACCGCGGCTGCCCCGTTCCTTCCGCATCCTAGATCCCTCCACGATCTCAGCTGAGCCGACGCCTCATGCGCTCGCTTCACCTATGACGACGGTACAGCTCAGCGCGGAGGTCATCTCTCTGGCGCTGCACCGCATGCCGGCGGTCTCCTTCGCAGAGCTCGGCGTCTCCATGGAGGCAACGAGGCAGGCCGCTCAGCTGATGCTCCAGTCACGCAGAGCCACGCTGCGCACCGCCGCCAGGAGACCGACGGCCGATGCCGCCACCGCGGTGCGATCCACGCCCGCGCGCCCTGCGCATGAGCGCAGGATGATCAACACTCTTAACGCCGCGTTTTTGGAGAATTCGCAGGGGATCGTGCTCGTCAACACCCAGGCGCCGCAGCGCATCATGTTCGACACAGGAGCGCAGCCGGTTCTAATCAGCCTCCGCTACTTCCGTTAGCTAGGACTCTCTTCCGCTGACTTGGAGGACTCTCCGACGCGCATTAACACCGCCGCCGGCACGTCCGAGACCGTCGCCGGCCGCACGAGGTTGGCGCTACTGTTCACTCTGCGCCCAGGCACGGCAGACGAGACAACCATCCATCGGCACGCAGTCGTCACTCCTTTCGAGTCCTTCGATGTGCTCCTAGGGCAGGACGTGCTCTTTCCCATTGGCGCCGCGGTCGACAACTGGGTAGAACGCGTCTTTTATCGTCCCGACTGGAGGACAGGGGGGACGCGCACCGCATCCTTGCCCCTTTACATTGTCGATCGCCGCCCAGCAGTGTCCGCTCTTTATGGCTTCATGGGGCTGGACGATGGCCGGCCAGTGGTCAAGACCGCTAAGGACGGGCCCGAGGACGAGGAGACCTGTGTGGGGGTGGACCTGCTCGAGCCACAGGACGAGGAGCCGGACCTACCTAGTGCCGAGCTCCACCTCACGCCGCAGCAGCAGGCGGATGTCCTAGCAGCCCAGGCCAGGGAGCAGATCCGCATCTGCACTGCCCACAGCGCGATGATGCAGTAGATGGCGGACGATGCCACTGAGGCCCTCGCCAGGGCCAGCGCAGCCATCGCTGCCGCCGCCCTTGCTCGCGGTGAGGTCGCATCGCCTACGACTCATCAGGGGGTCTCGGCCTCTCGCGGCGAGCCGTCCGCGAGGACCGACGTCCACGTTCGCCACGGACGTGCCTGTTGGCGTGGCCATTCAGTACAGTATGGACTCTTAGCCGCCCCCTCACAACACCTTGCATCAGATCGGCGAGACCTGGCCTCGCACCACGGCATCCGAAGACGAGGCCATGCGGCAGGCAGCTTATCCTGGCAGATCCGACGACCAGTCCCTCAAGAGTGAAGAGGAGACATAGTGGGAGCAATTGCCAGAGGCATCCGTCGAGGTACTCAGCACGGCGCAACCGGAGGAGCCCCCGCCAGCTGCGCCTACAGCACGCTGGCAGCGAGTACCTACTGGTCCGCCCGGCTTCGGCGCACCCAGCCAGCCCATGACACACGACTGGCCCAGCAGAGCTCGCACCGACACCGCTGGACCCAGCCGTCCAGTGTCACACGACTGCTCGACGAGCCACGAGTGTCGCCGCATCGCACATTTGTTTGCAACAAGTCGGGCTGCCGCGGCCTCCTCTAGCGCGGGCACACACTCCATACAGCAGCCAGCGCCCAGGCTCAGCGTCCGCGAGCCACCCCGCGCAACCCCGTCTATCTGTGCCCATCTGACCTACGCACATCGCACTTGGCCGACCACCGGACCCGCTCGCGAGATCACTCCTCTCCGCGAGACGAGCCGCTTCCGATCGCTCACACCCCTTCGCGAGAGGTGTCTCCCGTCCGCGAGCCGCGAGCCCGCTCCACCACGCCGCCCTACGACAACAGGGAGCTCACACCTCCTTACAACGACACGCGGGCCCGCAGGGACACGCCGTCATACGACGACACTCGGGACCGACGCCGCACCCCGCCCTTCCGGCCCCTCTCAGCTGGCGATGACGCTCAGTCTTCTTCCGAGGCTCATTTTGTGATGCTGGCCACTACAGCTCCGCGCGCCAGCGTCCCTCGCAGCCACATCACTGGCGACGGTCCCTCCGGGTCACCTCCTCCCAAGGTGGCCCGCACCGCCAGCAGGCCGCCCAGTCAACACCCGTTTACGGCCGCCGCACGCCCATGGCTCATGTCTAGTCTCCGGCAGCCCCGAGACGCGCCCATCCCACGAGGGCAGCCTCGGCCGCGAGTCCAGCTGGCCCCTCGCCGGTTAGTTTGGTCCCCGCAGGAGGTCGACAGCTCCGAGCGCTCCGTTTGCACAGTCCCCTCTGCAGACATGCACGCACGCTAGCGGGCCTATTTCGACCCACATCCCTACTTGACTCAGCGTCCCGTTCTCGACCAGCTGGCCCACGCGGCCTCGCACCAGACTGACCGCGCCCAGCGCGACAGGTGGCAGCAGCTGTGCGTGGCCTCGGCCCGACGTTAGGCCTGCGCTGTCTCTCCGACAGCCCTGCAAGATGCGCGCCTGCGGTGGCGCACATATTAGGACCACTCACGGCAGGAGCGCCCGCAGCCGCTCACTGACCGCATCCCCAGCCTTACGCGTGACTACGCAGACCGTGCTGTGGCCGCCCTCCGCATGGCGCCACATCAACACAACGCCGAGCGTACCTTCCCGCCGCCCGCTCAGCCCGGCACCCCCGCAGTGGGGTGTCGCCCACTTCCGACCTGGGTTACGCCGTTCGCCGAACTGGCCGACCTTCGTACGCTTAATTAAGCGAACTGAGTCGGTTCGCCGAACTAAGCGGACGAGAATTGTTTCACTCGTGCGTGCCGGCCAAGGACGTTACGTCGTTCTTCATGTGCGTGAGCGTCGGGGTTCTTCCACTTGTGAGTCTGAAAAACGTATCGGTCGACGCGATTGGAATTTCTTAGTACAATGTGGCAGCTTTGCTGCAACGACGGGAACTTCAAAAAATTGCAAAACCGATATCGCTCGCTTGCAGCCTTGTAGTTGCTGATGGATTTTGGTTCACTGCGCAGAGGAACGAATTCAATTGTAGCCACCAAACCCGAGAGTGAGGGAGGTTGGGTAAGAGGCAGGGAGCGACAGATGGAGGGATGTTGGGACGGAGCAAAACGAAGAAGGTTTGGAGGGACCGAGTGAGGGAGCAAGCAGGGATTAGGGGAGCGACAGAGGAGCGGCAGAGTGAGCGAGGGAGAAGGAAAAGCGAGGGACGACGGGAGGCGAGGGAGATTGGGAGGGAGATTGGGAAGGGATAGAGGGAGAGAGAGGATGGGGGGAGAAGGGAGGGAGAGATGAAGGAAGGGAGGTGAGGAGGAAGCGAAAAAGAAAAGGTGGCAGGGAGGGAGGGAGGGAGGGAGCGAGGGAGGGAGAGAGGACGGAGTGCGGAATTCAAGAGAGCATGGAGGGGGAGGGTGGAAGAGGTTGAATCGAGAGAGGGAGCGAGGGGTAAACGGAGGGAGCGGAAAGCATCGGAGGGGGGAGGAATATGGAGTAGAGAGATAGAGAGGGAGCAAGAGTGGGAAGGAACGAGAGAGAGGGGGAGGAAGAGAGCGAGGGGGAGGAAGAGAGCGAGGGAGGCTGCAAGGGAAGGAGGTAGCATTGGAGGGAGGGATAATGAGCAAGAGTTGGGGGAGGGAGGCCAAGTGGGCAAGGATTGTAGAGGGGAATGAGAATGGGGATAGGATGACTAAGAGGGTGGGGGAGAGGAAGGGGGAGAGGATGGGAGCGAGGTAGGCTGCAAGGGAAGGACGTAGCAAGG
>WELA01006442.1:913705-926472 GCA_009602735.1 Mesotaenium endlicherianum
CACTTAGGCAGAAAATTATAAATAGGCATAACTTCTTTGTTTCTTATCAGTTTTCACTTCTGTAAATTTCTACGGGTTTGTAATGACAAGACCTTTCATCCTACATTGTTTGTGAGCAGTTTCTTGCTACTCAAAATGTTGAGTAATTATCCTAAGCTTTGTTAGTGATATGCCGCTGCACTCTCTAGTATGATGGCAACTAGTTCCTTTCCTCGTGAGTCACTACGCTTCCACTAGGGCACTTTGCCCCTTTCAGCTGCCCTCCTCGAGGGATCTCATTGTGGCCCGCCACGATGAGGATGAGCCGGTGGCCTGGCACGCGGCGGCCTTCTTGGCCTTCGCCGTGGACGGCGATGTGCGGCCCGCAGGGCTCACTAGCCTGGACATGGTCACCGTCACCACTCGGCAATTGGCCCTGGCAGCGGCAGAGGATCAGGACAGCTGGCAGCGCGGTCTCGAGGACGTGTGGGACAACGCCCCAGTGCTGCAGTACGTCACGGCCAAGGAGTTGGCACCCGATGTCAACGCACGCGAGCGCGACCGCATCCTCAGGCGCAGCCGCGACTTCATTTTCATGGAGGGGCGCGTGCGGCGCGTGATGGCAGACGGCTCCGTCCTGGTGGTCCCTCAGCCTGCCATACGCAGTCAGCTGGTGCGCCGAGTGCACGCGCCTCTTGGGCACTTCGGTGTCAAGCGCACCCTCAGTCTTCTTCAGGCCAAGTACTGGTGGCACGGCATGACTAAGGTTGTCGCCGCTGTCGTCAGCAGCTGCACTCTCTGCCCCCTTCCTATGCAGGGGCTGTTCTACAGGTGGTCGCTTGACTTGGCTGGGGAGCTGCCCAAGTCTCGCCAGGGCAACCTCTACGTCTTGGTGATGATTGAGCACATGTCCAAGTGGATCGAGCTCGTGCCCTTGCCCAGCAAGGCCAGTGAGGGGATCGCTCAGGCCTTCCTCGATCAGGTCCTTAGCCGTTTTGGCGGCTGCGCTGAGGTGCTGACCGACCAGGGCAAGGAGTTCCAAGGCAGCTTTCAGAAGCTGCTGGAGCGCTCTATGATCGACCACCGCACCACCTCCCGCGATCATCCTCAGGCAGACGGCCTCGCTGAGCGCATGGTGCAGACCGTCAAGCTAGGGTTGCGGAAATACTGCCTTGCCCACGACCGTACCCACTGGGACGACGCCCTCCTTTGGCTGGCGATGGGGTACAGGTTCAGTAAGCAGGCCTCCCTGGCCTCTCACTCTCCCTACTTCCTTCTCTACGGCCGACAGCCCATCCTGCCAGCAGCAGCCAGGATTGTGGCCGAGAACGTCTTGGACTTTGACGATCCCGAGACATGGAGTGCTCTTATCGGGCAGCGTGCTCAGCTCTTTCGGCGCCTGATGCCCATGGCCATGGATAACCTCAGCATCGCACAGCATCGCAACACACTGAGGTACGCCATGACTCGTGAAGGAGCCCATCATCCGCGGGTGTTGCAGTTTTCCGCAAGTGACTTCGTGTACCTACGACGCGAGACGAAAAACACCCTCGACACCAGCAGCTCGCCGGTCATCCTGCGCGTCAAGCGTACCTTGGCGTCAGGCGTCCTGGAGCTGGAAGGCGCAGATGGCCGTCTTCACAAGGACCACACGAAGAACTGTGGGCCGTGCCACCTTCCTAACCTTGACTTGCAGGTCCGTCCCCGCGACGCGCGGCCGCCCCGGGACTGGGCGTGCCAGATCTGTCACAGCACTGGCCAGGAGGCCAAGATGCTGCTCTGCGACAGCTGCAACCTCGGCTTCCACACCAGCTGCCTCGACCCTCCGCTGGCCCGCGTGCCCGCAGGAGACTGGTTTTGCAACAATCACAGCCCATCAGCTTGACGCTGAGAGCTGGGGGGGGAATTAAAACATTTGACACTTGACTCCCTTTTTGGCTATAAAGCCATTTGTATTCTAGACTTCGTTGCAGCAAAGCCTGCTTGTCTATTGTGTGTTGCTTATGCCGACTATGCGCACCCGATCTCTTAACGCACGACAGCTTTTATAATTTATTGGGTCGAGGTTGCCGCACAAAACCTAGCTCCACATGTATGAACCATCAACCTAGGAAGGCCGACTTTGCATAGACTTTACGCATCCATACGTTGACCATTTCTCAATTTCCAAGTCACCAAAGTGTAGCGCGTTGAGTCACCTTCCGAATGGCACCGGGTTCGCGTCAGTTGGTCAAGTATCGAGCAAGATATGAGCGATCTAGTCCGCGTCACCTACCGGCCCCTAGCGGATCCTCACCAAAGGGCAATTTGTGTTTCAATGTGCACAAGGGACACATTCTTGCCTATTCGTGACCCCCTAAAACCCCTAGCTTGTGCGCACAAATCCGCGAGCCCCTTAGCCTACATAAGCTTTGCATTTCCATAGTATATGTGCATCATTGAGGCTATAACTTGGTGACTGCATCACCTACTCCTAGAGGAAGCTTCCTCAATTTTCAGATCCACTTTTGAGGCGCTATCTAGGTAGAATCACCCAAGGTAAGCTCGGCCAATGAGGGACACGTAGCATATCCTACGCACCTTGCTTTGATTGGTTTGAGTTATGCTTAGCCTATAGGAGTGCTAGTACATGCCTTGTACACATTAGTGGACATAGGAGAGCCTCCTAGAGTGACTACATGCATTGGATCCGCCGCATACCCCGCCGGATTTCCAGGAGTATAAGTACTAGAGATGTCCCTAGAAGAGACATCTTTTAGAAGTCCATTATGCCAGGTGTAAGTAACAGAGATTATCAGTAAAGCTTACACTTTTATCTCTTGT
Organism: Mesotaenium endlicherianum; assembly: GCA_009602735.1. Classification (NCBI taxonomy): domain Eukaryota; kingdom Viridiplantae; phylum Streptophyta; class Zygnematophyceae; order Zygnematales; family Mesotaeniaceae; genus Mesotaenium; species Mesotaenium endlicherianum. The sequence continues at coordinate 916,508 of WELA01006442.1, forward strand.
GTTTTCAGGACCACTTAGTTACTCTCTTGTGAAGAGCAAGCCCTCCAGGCTTCCAGTCACTTGAAGAACTTCACAAGTGGTGAGCAAAGTCACAGCTTAAGCCCTTGCCATAGGACTACTCTGAAGATCATGATGTGCTTCCAGTGATCTTTTGGGCCATACTTCATTAGTTGTCTTCCTACCAGATTACAGTCTTGAGGTGCTCACTCTGGAGAGTACACTTCCCTTAATTAAAACATTTGACACTTAACTCCCTTTTTGGCTATAAAGCCATTTGTATTATAGACTTCATTACAGCAAAGCCTGCTTGTCTATTGTGTGTTGCATATGCCGACAATGCGCACCCGATCTCTTAACGCACGACAAAGTAAACAATGAACGCCAAAAGTTGCTAATAAACCACGAATCCTGGTCTGAAACAATCACCTTTGGCTACCCATGTAGCTTGAAAATATGATCAAAGAATAGCCGTGCCACATCTGCTGTCGTAGAAGTCTCCTTCACGGGAATGAAGTGCGCCATCTTGTTGAGTCTATCAGACACAACCCACACTGCATCGTGCTCTTGACCACTCCCTGGTAAAGATGTGACGAAGTCCACAGCAATCTGCTCCCAAGGATACTCTGGAATAGGCAGGGGCTGCAATGTACCTCCCCTCTTTTGATTTGGTGTCTTGTTTCTTTGGCCCGCATCGCAACTCTTGCTCCACTCCTCGATGTCCTTGTCCATATTTCTCCAATAGTACTCCCGCTTCAGCACGCTTGCCGTCTTCTCGCTTCCAAAGTGTCTAGCATATAAGCAATCATGATGCTTCGCAAGTAATAAGTCTCGTAGCTCCTTGATGTCAGGTACCACCACTCTCTTGGAATCACCATAATACCATATGCCGTCCTTCTTCTGCATACTCGAGTTGGACTCAGCTGTTCCACCATCAGCAAACTCTGGGTCCTCTTCATAACCTCTCTAAAGCTTCTCCTTGAAGTCCACACTCTCCTTGATGACTGAGACAGCTGCAAGGTCGCGCCTCCTGGATAAAGCGTCTCCAGGGTTGATCTGCCCAGGTAAGTACTCAATCTTGTGGTCATTGTTGCAGAAACTCCATCCACCTTGCCTGTCTTGCTGTCAATATTGGCTGCGTCATAAACTTCGCCAAGCTCTTGTGGTCGGTCTTAATGAACACCTTCCGGTCGTCCACATAACATCGCCAAATCCCCAAAGCCTGGATAATAGCCAACATCTCCCGCTCGTGTGCTGCATAGTTGTGCTCAACAGGTGTCAACTTCCTGCTCTCATATGCCACAGGTTGCAGTCTTTTACCCTGGTCCTGGAGAAGAATGGCTCTCATCGCAAAGTTTGATGCGTCCGTGATGATGGTGATCGGAAGCTCTGAACAGGCAATTTCCAACATAGGTGCCTGCGTCAACAGCTCCTTAATCTTCTCAAAAGCTTGTTGCTCCTTGTCACTCCATAGCCGCTTCTCCTGCTTCTTCAACATGTCCGTGAGCGGTGCACACACCTTGGCAAATCCTTCAATGAAACGTCGATAATAATTTGCCACGCCGAGAAAACTCCTGAGTTGATGAATATCAGCAGGTACCGGCCAATCTCTGACTGCTTGCACCTTCTTCTGTTCCACCTTGACTTCTTCAGCTCCCACTATGTGCCCAAGAAACTTGACCTCCTCGAGACCGAAGTCGCACTTGCTCATCTTCCCATATGACTTCTGATCTCTCAAGACCTCCAACACCTTCCTCAGATGCTCCACATGCTCTTCCAAGGTCTTCAAATAGATCAAGATGTCGTCCAAGAATACCACCAAAAATTGGTCCAAGCAGGGTGTGAAGATACCATTCATGAGTCCCATGAATGTAGCAGGTGCATTAGTCAATCCAAAAGGCATGACTGTAAAATCGAGTAAACTATAGCGAGTCCTGAAAGCAGTCTTTTGAACATCTGCTTCCACAATCCGTACTTGGTGATAGCCACTCCTCAAAGTGATCTTCGAGAAATACTTCGCCCCGACAAGCCTGTCGATCAATTCATCCACTCGTGGAAGTGGGTACCTGTTCTTGATGGTGACCTTGTTGAGTGCCTGGTACTTGACACACCTCCTCATAGTCCCATCTTTCTTCTTCACAAATAAGACTGGCGCTGCAAATGGAGACTCGCGGAGGTGGATGTATCCCTTCTCCAATAACTTTGTCAGCTGCTTCTTCAACTCATCCAACTCCGCAAACAATTAACGATAGGCGGGTCTCACTGGTGGCTTGCTCCCTGGTTCCAACTTGATCTTGTGTTTCATAGCTCTCTGTGGAGGTAATCCTACAGGTAGCTTCTCACGAAACACGCACTTGAACTCCTCCAACGGCACCTTAATTTGGGCAGGTGTCTCAGCAGGCTTCTTCTCTTGAACAATTGGGCTCTGCTCCTTCTGAGGAAGGGGATCAGACACTACTACTTGCTCCTCCGGCGATGTACATTCGCCCAGGCTGTTAGGATTCACGCTTCCTCCATCTGATGACCTGGCCAGGGCCACCAAAACAAGGTACATTCCCTTCACCTGATTCGCCCTGCATAGCTTCTTAACTTGCAGGCTCGACAGAAGACAGTTACTTGTGATCGTATCTACCTCCACCTGTTTTGATGTCTCCATTCGACCATCACGCCCTTGGACTTTCACTTGTCCTGTGCTCCAATGCACTTGAGGGTTGGCTTTCCTCAGCCATGGTCGACCCAATATCACCTCATGGTGACCTAACTCTGCCTGCTCCATAACTTCAATACTCTGGTGCCCCGCTACTTCCACGTGAATAGCTTCCGTAGGTGCACCACACTTGAGTCTCCGCCCATTCGCCAAAGTTGCCTCCTTAAGCTCATAATGCTTCTGCAAAGGGATTTGCCACTCTTTCACTAGCTTCTCGTGCACAAAGTTTGCACTTGCGCCACTGTCGACCATACACTTTGCCTTGTTGCCGTCAACCACTCCTTCCACGATGATAGGCTTGTCAACGTCCAAAGTGAGAACCAAAGTGTCGATATCCTCCAAAGTTATGACTGCCCCACTGCCTTTGACTATACTCCACAACGCCGACCCTTGTTGCCAATGCCATCATTTCTCCAAGACTGGTAGGGTCCTTGAGTGCCACTTCCTTGGCCACAATTGGCTTGAGTCCTCTCTTGAACTTGTCCATCATCTCCGACTCGTGTATGGATGGGCATCGAAGCACGAGCTCGTTGAAGCGCGATACATACTCTTGAACGCTTGCTCGTTGACGAAGGCGCACCAATAGATCTCGAGCGGTAGCCTCGGGTGCAATAGGTTGAAACTGCCTCTTCAAGCCTTCAAATAGCTGATCAACAGTAGCAGGAACTCCAGGCAGCTGCTCCTGTCGCTCATACCAAGCTCCAGCACTCTTCTTCAGCAAAGTAATCACATAGGCGACTTGCCTGTCGGGCGTGAGCATAGAATACTCCATAAACTTCTTCACTTAAAAAATCCATTGATGAACAGACGCTCTGTAGTATACACTTCAGGCTTAGGCGTACGCTCTTCCGATGCGGGTGGAATAACTGGTTGCACCATTGGGTTAACATGAATTGGTGACACAACAGGTGCTGGTGCCGAACTCGTTGTAGTGGCATTCCCCATAACAACTCGCACCATTCTCTCCACCTCCGCGCGCACATTTTGTTGAAACTGGGTGTAGACTTTTCCTCCATTTGCCATTTGCCTTAGCAACGCTTGCATTTCTTTTTGCTCTCTGGTCATCATTGGTGCTGCCTGCTGCCCCGCGCGCTCAACATGCTCAACATGTCCGCCTCCTCCAACTGCCGGCTGCGACTCCATAATATAACATGCAAACTAGCCAAGCTCCAATACCAGATGAAAGGGGCAGAGTGCCCTGGTGGAAGCGTAGTGACTCACGAGGAAAAGAACTAGTTGCAGTCACACTAAAGAGTGCAGCGGCTTATCATTAAGAAAGCTTAGGAAAAATACTCATTATTCTGAGTGGCAAGAAATTGCTCACAAATGATGTAGGATGAAAGGTCTTGTCATTACAAACTCGTAGAAATTTACAGAAGTGAAAACTAATAAGAAATGAAGTAGTTATGTCTATTTATAATTTTCTACGACGGTCGCTCGCCCCTAGGGGGGAGGCCCGCTTAGCAACGGATTTCCCAAAGTGTTTGTCAAATTGTCCCTTCCAGAATATTCGTGAGTAAGCCAGGTCAGTCTCACCTGATGTGTCGGGCCGAATTGACGTCCACATACATGCATCGAGGTTACTAGAATATTCTATCTTAGACGCGCTAGGCTAATCCGAAACTTCTAGGTAAATCGACCTAGTCGGCCCTCCGCGTCAGCCGAACTTACGTGAAGGTTCGAATTCACTCTAACGGCCCAAATTGCTAGACGCTGTTGGTCAATCGGATGGTCACGCTCACCGCGAATTAAGGACAGTCGTCAACCGACCTCAAAACTAATTAAACTTTGGAAATCCATAACTCTCTCAATACTTGACCAAATTCGATGAACTTTATATCAAAATGACTACAAAAATGCACTCTACATTACTATGCAATCAAAACATACTTTAATGAAACTCAAAAATGCACTTTATAAACCTATGACCTTACAATTATGGTCTCTTGTTGTGGGAGGCAAATCCATGATAAAATCGAAGCTAATGCTTTCTCACGGGCCATCGGGAAGCTTGAGTGGATGCAGCTTCCCAGTTGGCAGCGTATTGCCTGACTTGTTCCGCTGACAAGTTGCACAGTTGGTGATATACTCCATAACATCAACCTTGAGGGAATGCCACGTGTGCCCTTGGGGTAACAATTAAATGGTTTTGGTAATACCATGATAAGGAGAGTCATATGCCTCACGTAGTAGCACATCTCTTACTTGGCCTTTGGGGACCTCAATGCGCCCATTGTGCCACCAAAAACCTCTTTTTAAACGTATAGTCCGAGATAGCGCTCCTTTTGTTCGTGTTGCCCATCACGACCCCTACAGGGTTCAAGACAGCACCCAGGTGATCTAGGAACAGCGGATCGTGAGTGTAGCCATCCTTGATCATTTGATGCAGATCAAACAAATCAGAACTAGCTATGCCACCTGAGATGGGTTCGCCCGCGTCACCAGGCTCATTTGGTCTAGAGGCGTAGGAGGGTACAGCAAAATCAAGAGTGGCCACCCTTGAAGTCCGACGGTTTTGTTCTACATGCCCAGCTACGGGCTCCATCCACAAGACTACACGATGGGAGATTCGACTTAAAGAATTAGCAACATTGTTGTGACCAGGGCGATACGCCCATTGAAAGTGGAATCATCGTAAGAACTCAGAGCAGCGCGTTTGCCTTCTTGATAGTGTTGGTTGCAATTGGAAGAAGGTGTTTGGACAGTGGTCCGTAACCACTCTGAGACCTTTGCAGCCTTCCAAATAGCATCGCCAGACCTTTAAAGCATATACAACTGCCCACAGCTCTTGCTCTGTAGTGAAGTAGTTTGTCCGGTAGGTGTTAGCTTTCGACTCTCAAAAGTGGTAGGCTGGCCTGCCTGCAACAAGACAGCCCTTATCCCATAACCAGACGCATTCGCAATGACCTCGTAAGAAAGATTGGGATCGACCAATGTGTGAACTGGCGCATGGGTGAGGGCATACGAAATGCGCTCAAACGCGAAATGCGTATTCTCATTCCAAAGAAATGGTACATTTTTGCTTGTTGAAGCAGTTAATGGCGCAGCCATGACTGAATAACCTTGCATAAAGTTACAAAAGTGATTTGCAAATTCAAGGAATGATCTCACTGTATGTACATCCTTTGGGACAGGCCAATTTGCTACGCAAGCAATTTTGGCTGGGTCCGAACACACCCCTTTGGACCCCACAATGTGCTCCAAGTACAACAACTCATCCTTTAGGAGGAAACACTTTTTGAGTTTAGCATAAAGTTGTTGCTCACGAAGGATTTGCAACACCAACTCGAGGTGATTGTAATGCTCAACCTCCGTCTTTGAATAGACCTGGATATCGTCAAAGTAAACTTGAACGAACTTACCCAAATAAGACCTATACATATCATTCCTTTGGGTTTGTAATGTAGCAGGTGCATTGGTAAGGCCAAAACTTAAGACCTTATATCGAAAATGACCAATAGGCGTACGAAACGCTGTCTTGGAAACATCCTTTGGAGTGATTCAAATTGGATAATAGCCTTGCGCTAAATCAAGAGAAGAGAACACTTGAGCTCCCCGTAGTGTATCAAACAAATAACTAACGCGTGGCAACGAATAGCGGTTCTTGACCGTGATATTGTTCAACGCACGATAATCATTGCACAGGCGTAGAGTTCCATCTTTCTTTCGGCCAAAAAGAATGGGAGCCCCAAATGGAGAAGAGCTTGGCTTAATCCATCCCTCACCCAACAAGTTGGCAATCTAATGCTTCATTTCCTCTAGCTCAAGTTGAGTTGGACGGTAAATTGGCCGCTATTGCGTAAGCCATGTGGTACCCAAGATCGCGTCAATACCATCAGGCAAGTTCGTTTCATAAAACTTCTCGTGGCTATGGTAAGATTGAATGCGAAGTGGCAATGTTATGAGTCAAAGAACCATCACCAAGGCGTAGTGGTTCAACTTTTGGGTTGAGGACGAGCTTCAACTCTTGCAGAAATTATGCACTAATGAAGCTGGTGGAAGCACCTGAATCCATAACACTCAAAGTTGACCTAGTTGAGATGGAAGTCTCAAATGTCATACTCAAAGATAAGGAGTTTTGATGCAAAGCAAACAAAGTCCTCGCCTTGAGAGGAATTTGTACAACAACTAAAGCGTTAGAAACAACGCCATGTAGGAGTTTAGCGTGCCGCGAAAAACGACACATAGCTAGACTTCCAGGAAACATCACTTTTGTGTGAGCAGCAATATAAATTGGTGCGAAACACTTTTGCATATTCCATAAACAAGACAAGTGTGCGTAACACTGTTCAAGATTAGAATCATGCAACTGAAAATGCAAGACCATGCAAGCATGGACGCAATCAAGTTTCGTTAACTCAACAAAGCTCAACACGTGCAAACCAATAGAACGATATTTTAATATCTGGTACGCCAGAGAGAACAAGGAATTTAGGTGCATGCACACAAGCACCAAGAATATCTTGCTCACTGAGTAGTGTTGGTATTAGCTCAAAAATAGACTCTGTGATTGGCTCCTGAGCTACTCCTTTAAAGGACTCTTGCCCTTGCCCTTAGAGTCAATCTTCTGATCCTTTCGAGAAGGACACTCATAGAAGTTCTGGCCCGACTTGCCACAAGAAAAGTATAAACCTTCAGCTATCATGCGGGCCTTAGCCTTTGCATTATCAAGCTTGCTAATCTTAGGCGGCGGCCCCGTAGGCCTACTTGTGGAGGCCCCTCCGTGAGGAGCACTCCGCTTAGGTCCCCCTTCACGAGCCCGAAAGGGAGCGGAAGGTTGGGGACGAGCCGGCCTCGTAGGCTGATTGCGAGGTTCCACCTCAGGCTCCTCTTGTGCTAACGTTTTCGTATAGCAAATGAGATCTGCAATAGATGCCCACTCAACACTTTTGATAGGGTTCCCATTGAGGCGACGTGCATGAACGGGCTGCAGGCCTAAGCAAAACAGGTGAACCTGCATACCTGGATCGACGAAAACGTCCACTATTTGAGCCACTAAAATGCGAAATTTATTGATATAAGCCTCAACGGACCCAATCTGCTAGAGCTTCAACAACCCTAGTTATGGAAAACGTATTTGTACTATACGTAAAACGGATCCGTAGACACGTATCACGTCAACCTTGGCCGTAAAACATGCAGTGTACATGTGTCGGCGCAAAAGTCGACAATTAAACAGACTGAGCGTGCGAAGAATGCAAAATTCGCTAAGTAACAACCTGCCTGTGAAAACTACGACGACAGGTCCAGTCATCATCGATAACGCGAGAAGTAGCGGGTGAGGGGTGATCTTCTTTTAGCACGTAAACGTGTTACAGCAATACACACACAAGATCGTTGATCTCAGGCACACTGACACAGCAGAATCGCAGATGAGGTACCCCTATCATTAGTCTTTAGGCACCAGCTCGAGGACATTCACAAATCACAAAACACATTTTCAATTTCCCACAACTGCGATGTTGCTTTCCAAGTTCCTAGTTGCTCTCAATCCTAGGTAGGTACGCCTCCACAACTGCAAATGTGTAATCTAGCAAGTTTTTCATTAGGTACAAGCGAGAATGGGTGACTGTGACAACTATTTCTACCTTGACTCAATGGAAGACAAAGACTGATTCAAGGAGGATTCTACTGCCAAAGATCCCAACAGCTCCAAAAACAAACGTGAGTGGAACTTGCTTCTCAATGAAAGCCATATAAACCTATGTGTGTGTTGTCTTAGTCATCTGCTGGAATTGTCGCGTTAGCTAGGTTAGTATCTGTTTATTCTATTTATTAGCCTTGTGCTGTGTGCTGTGTGCTGTGTTCCGCGTGATGTTACGGCTTACTTCCATCTATTTTTCTTTGCTATTAATTGTCTGTTGTTTGTTACAACATTTATTGCTGTAATTGTTTTGCAGCTATTATTAATGTATTTATTCCACATTCGCTACATTGCTTGTAGCTCCAGTTGTTTTCCAAGTAAATGTTGTTTGCTTATTGTGCTTCGTCCTCCACAGTGGATTGCTGTTGCTCTCTTGTACTTATAAGTTTTCTTCTGCTTTGTGTTACTTTGGTGTGCTGTCTCTTGTCTGTACTTGTAGTGAAACAGATAGATAAAGTACTTTGTAAAACAGAATACTTTATCTATTCAAGACAAGGATCTTTGAACACAAGTGGTAGCTTCTTGAAAGAGAGATGGCTTCTTGAAAGTTAATATATTTCTGGATTTTGGCAAGTACAAGAGTGATTCTGGAATCCCTTTCTATGTTCTAGCTCTTGTTTATATACTTGCTACATAAGTAATTTCTAGGAAGGTGTATGTTGATGTGTTGGCACCCAACACATCCCAAAACTTGCCACCTCTTTCTAGAATAATGTACACATGTCCTTTTGACCTAAAAATGGCACATCTGACTTTTGCCACATGGAGTTCTTCTAGGTCTTTCCTCTAACTTCGAAAATGCCTTGGAAGGTTCAAAGGACATGAACCAAGTTACTAGAGTACCTATTCACACTTGACTCCACACAATACTACTCCAAATATATTTGAAAACATTAAAATATATGCAAACTAATATATAATAACTCAAATCACTACATCACCCCCCCGATAGAAAAAGCGACGTCTCGGCGCGTCAAGTCAGGTCTTACACATGTGGAGCAAACTAGTCAACAGTTTCAAGTCAGATGCCACACATGTGAAGAGGACTAGTCAAAGGCGCCAAGTCAGGTGCTACACATGTAAGGTAGACTAGGCAAGGTCGTAGGTGGTGTGACCTTATTGGCTAGCCTACTCCTTAATGATAAAGAAAATTGTACAAGTTGGCCCAGAATCTGCCACAAATTCAAAAATTCATAGCGGCCACAGAACTGCTCCAAATCTGAAAATTCGAGTGCCAGACGGACCGCGTCGGAGAACTCTACCGGGTCACCAAATTTGAGAGCATTCTGATTTCTGGACTGACGTTGAGAGCTGCGAGAGTAGGCACTCCTCCAAATCTGTGCAGAAACTTCTGAAAATCATAAGTCCTTCTATACTTCTCCAAATTCTGCAAACTAAGTCTCAAACTGGGCGCTGTAAGATGTTCTACCACAGACTTGAGTTTCAGAGCATTCCAAGTTCAGGAGAAGGCACAATGTCAGAAGGCATATTCTGCCCTAACAATGCCAGCAGCCTGACCCCCTTCTACTTAGAGCATCATATCTCTCTCACCAGTGCTCCAAATTGAGCAAACTTGGACTCTAAATGACCGGCTACTCATGGACTACAGCCTGGTAA
>WELA01006444.1:8687-49934 GCA_009602735.1 Mesotaenium endlicherianum
TATGTTCTAGCTCTTGTTTATATACTTGCTACATAAGTAATTTCTAGGAAGGTGTATGTTGATGTGTTGGCACCCAACACATCCCAAAACTTGCCACCTCTTTCTAGAATAATGTACACATGTCCTTTTGACCTAAAAATGGCACATCTGACTTTTGCCACATGGAGTTCTTCTAGGTCTTTCCTCTAACTTCGAAAATGCCTTGGAAGGTTCAAAGGACATGAACCAAGTTACTAGAGTACCTATTCACACTTGACTCCACACCATAGTACTTCAAATATATTTGAAAACATTAAAATATATGCAAACTAATGTATAATAACTCAAATCACTACAACATGTAACCAGGGCACAAGTTAGTAGGATATTGACCTTTGTCATAGGAATTGCAGGAAGGAAGTAAGTTCGTATTAGTATGGTGAATTCGCTCTTGTTTACCTTACAGGGTGATTGCTAGGAGTTGACGTAGTTGCGGTGGGCTAGACATAAACGTATGAATGTGTTTTAAGGTGCGTTAGGTGATGTATTGCTGTGCGAGGCCCTTTTTCCTTCCGCCCAAGGTGCTTTATGTGGGCCAGGCTGTCCCATCTGTCACTATGCTGACACTTACGATTCACATAACCGTCCCATCTGTCACTATGCTGACACTTAGGGTTCACATAACTGTCCCTTCCTCGCTCTCGCACACTAATTGTCATATATTTTCCTCTCCAACTTAAATGGAGACAGGACCTCCTGTCACCTTCCCGTGTCAACTGAAATGACCGTTATATAGGGGCTCCAGCCGCCCGAAGGTAGAACCGTTTCAACGCCCCTTTGGCATTGGTCAAATGGTCCTTAAAACTCCCAAGTGTCCCCAGAGGCATCGTAACCCTTCCAGCGAATGAGGTACTTCATGACATATCTAGACGATTGACGGACCGAGCGCGCGTCTAAAATCTCCTCAACCTCATATTCCTCAGGGTCACCGTCCCGGACAGCAGGGACCGTTCCCGGTTGGACAGGTAACCAACCTGTGAACAATGTGTCCCCTTTGATGTAAGGTTCCAGGAAGGAGACATTAAAGACCGGGTGACCCTTGTATTCTGCTGACATGTTCAGTTTGTAAGCATTCTGACCGACACGGCGCACCGCCGAATATGGACCGACCCACACAGGACCAAGCTATTTCTTGACCACACCAGGGAGGTACAGGTGCTAAGAATGTAGTATGACCAAATCGCCCTTAGAAAAGGTCAGTGCTCGACGGTGCTGATTAGCGTACTTTTGTTGGTTTTCTTGGGCTTTGTGCAGATTCTGTTGGATTTCTGACAGGGTGTTAGCAAACTCCTAAGTTAACTGGAGGGAGACCGGATTGTCAATCCCGTCAGGGTGAGCTAAGGACTCCCCTAGGACATTTAAAGAAGACTTAGGGACTCTACCCAGGCTTAGTTCATGAGGAGTCTTGCCCGTTGACGCGTGCACCGCACTGTTGACCGCAAACTGGATTTGAGGTGACAGGTCATCCCAATTATCTTGTTTTTGATTAATATAGGCTCTCAGTACCTCTTGCAGAACTCGGTTAGTTCTCTCAGTCTGCCCATCAGTCTGAGGGTGGTTTGCTGTGCTGAGCAGCTGCCTGACTCCCATTAACTCCATTAAAGCTCTCCAGAACTTAGAGGTACATTTCGAGTCTCTGTCTGAGATTATATTAGAGGGTAGCCCATGTTGGCATACTACATAATTATAGAACTGTCTCGCTGTTTCGAGTGCAGTGACTTTGACAGTTGTGGGGATGAAATTGACCATTTTTGTCAATTTATCCACGACTACCAGTATCGAATCATGCCCATTGGCAGTTAGTGGCAGTGTGACCACCCAGTCCATGGATATTGTTTCCCAGCGGTCAACTGGGATGGGTAGCGGTTGTAAGAGGCTCCCCAGTGGTGTGTGCCTATACTTATTCTTTTGACACTGGTCACAGGACTTAACGTATTTCAAGACCTCCCGAGGTAATCCCTCCCAATGATAATGTTTTGCCAGTTTGCCAACAGTTTTGGCCTGCCCCAAATGCCCACCCAGCAAACTGTCATGTGCTTGACTCAATAAAAGGGACCTTATTTTCAAGTTATTAGGAATGACCAGCTTCAGCCTGCCTGAAGTGGATTCAGTCACCCAGACCCCAACCTTAAGCTTATACCCGAGTGCAGTAGCACGACACACACCAGTAGTGGGGCTGGGCTCAAATGTTGGGTCAGAAAGGTAGGCTTTCCTAAGTTGTTCAAGGAAGGACTTTTAGTGAAGTGAGTGCACACAGGACTTTATCCACAGCATGCTGACTGAAGTTCCTTTCTTGCAAGTCAGGTCTTCTAGAGAGTGCATCAGCAGGATTCAACTTCCCTGCTTTGTAGTCGATTTGGACTTGGAACTGCTCCAGCATCTGGCTCCAGCGGTTCTCCCTCCTTGACAGCTTGGACTTCTTTAGAAAGTGAGAGAGAGCTAGATGATCAGTAATCACCTTAAAAGCTTTACCATGTAAGTATGCTCTCCACTGTTTGAGCACGTGAATGATAGCTAGCAGCTCTTTATCATGCACTGAGTAATTAATCTCCGCTGGATTACATTTCATAGACTCGTACAACATCGGATGCCACTCCTGCCGTACCTTACCATCCTTCGTGGTTTTGTCAGCAGGCTGCAACAAATAATTTTCAACGAATCACCTGTAATAGTTAGCCAACCCGAGGAAGGATCTAACTTCAGAGACAGATTGTGGTACTAGCCAGTCCCTTATGGTCTGGACTTTCTTAGGATCCACACTGATGCCTTCTTTACTGAGAACGTGGCCTAAGAATTCAATACTTTCCTTAAAGAAATCACACTTGCTCATTTTAGCATATAAGTGATTTTTTCTCAGAGTATCCATGACTGTCTTTAAGTGCTCAGCGTGCTGAGCTTCATCTTTAGAGAAAATTAAAATATAATCTAGAAAATCTTGCACAATCTTATCCAAATAAGGTTTGAAAATGTCATTCATAGCACCCTTGAAGGTCGCAGGAGCATTAGTCAGTCCAAATGGCATCACGTTGAACTCATAGTGTCCATAACGTGTGCGGAAGGCAGTCTTGTTTTCATCCCCCTCAGCAATTCTGATTTGATAATAACCACTTTTGAGATCTATCTTACTGAACACCTTAGCACCAGACAGGGTATCAAGCAAGACCTTGATTTCGGATAAAGCATACTTGTTCTTTACTGTTATTCTGTTTAGAGCTTTGTAATCCACGCACATCCGCATACTGCTATCCTTTTTCTTAACACATAGGATGGGTGCGCCGTAAGGTGATGTACTGGGGGAATTATAACCATTTATAAGTGCGTTGCCAGGGTGGCTGACTCCCAGGTAATAAATCAATCCTATGATCTACTTCTCTCTTAGGGGGTAGTCCTGGAGGCGTATTAAATACATCCGTGTACTGAGCAACAATTTTTGCAGCAGTATGGTGCTCCGGAGGGCTTACCTTTTTCTCCACCACTTCTTCAGGTTGAGAAGATACCTCTTTTAGCAGCAGACAACACATTCTGTCTTCCTTCTGGTTCCAGCTTTTGATGAACTCCATTGCATTCAGCAACTTGCATCCTTCTGGAAGCCTCTTCTTTTCCTTCATTTGCCATCCACACAAGACAAAAGGAAGAGCACTGGTGGGTGCCAAGTTAGTCTGCCCATCACTGGCTCCTCTCACTTTAACTGTAACTCTGCTCCAACACACTTCAGCTTGATGTCTATTAAGCCAGGACCTGCCTAGCACGAGATCATAAAAGCCAGTGTTGAGTACCTCAAATGTAAGCGTTTCAGTTAGAACTACAATGCCGGAACCTAACTGGATCTCAATAGGTTTGGTTATAACTCCTCCCGGGATACTTGAGGCATCTCCAAAGAATGTTTTTCTATTCCCTTGGGTGACAGTAGGCAGCCTTAGCCGCTTAACTAAGTCCTTGTGGATAAAAGTATGTGACGCCCCTCCGTCAACAAATGCCCTCACCATTCTACCTGCAATCATGCAATGCAATAGACAGGGGGGATTGTCTTTTCCTGACTTTCGCATTGTTCTCCTTACGTAGCAAAGAAATGTTGGACATCAGGTGGAACAAGAGCCTCCAGAGTGTGCACTCTCTGGATGTCTATATTGCTGATGGTCTCCTTTATCTGGTGGTCAGGCATGCATAGTGAATCCAGTTCAGCAGGACCCATAATACCTGCTACGAGGGCAGCTAGTGACGACTCACTACCTCTAGCATCCTCACAGTCAGTAGACTGGAATACTGACTGTTGCTGTCTTTTAAAGGCTGGTCTTTTCTCTCGACTTTTGGGAGGTGCTTGTCTTGACACTGCTCTCTGAAGTGACCTGGCTGCTGGCAATAGAAGCAAATCGATTTTGCTGAGGCTGGTCTCGGCTTAGTCCTACCACCATCTCTCCCATAGCCGCCTCGAGGGAAACCACCTCTACCTCTAGACTGTATGGCATTATACTCATGCTCATATCCATCACCCTGATCGTCCTCAGCCTGGTCTCCTTCAATTGCATTGTAGGAACCGTGGGACTTTTTGACAATCTTAGACACCAAAGCATTACTCTGGCGCTTGTGATTAAACTGCTGCTGATCCCAGGCATCAGCATCCTGGATCAAGTCAGCCAGTTTCTCATACTTCTTCTCAGCAAAATGACCAGAGACCTCGGATTTCAAGCCATACCTGAAGTATGCTATCCTATACCGTTCTGGCAAATCAGGCTGCTTCATCATGTTCTCTTGGAACTTTTGAGCAAACTCAGCAACTGAAGTGGTCTGCTTCAGTGTCAGGGAGATCATTGCATAGATAGCTTTCTCCTGCTGGTTGATGACATCAAGCTTCTCATGCAACTTCTTGACAAACTCTACCCACGTAGGGTCACCGAGTTGCCGAGCCTTACGCTCTCCTTTCCAGTAAAGCCACCGGTCTGCGGCACTGCCTTTCAGTAGCGCACCGGTGTGCCTGACCTTCTTGTAATCTTGCAATTCTGGGTAGTTCTCCAGCCACTGCTCAACATCCGCGAGAAACTTGATCAGGTAATATTTTCTGTCTCCCTTAGGATCATAGTCCTGGGGAGGTTTTGGCTTGGGCTTACTAGGCCCTCTGCTACCACCACCAGTGATTTGAGAACCCAGTTGGTCTCTGTCCCGCAGTAGAGACATTATGATTCTTTTGTCCTCCTGTTGGGACTCATACATGGTCGCCATTTGCGACTGAATGTGAACAAACAATGCTCCCAAGTCTACACTCTGGGGTGGGAGTCTAGCAAATGCAGCAGCAGCAGTGGCATCTACTCGCTGAGTAGTGTCCTCAACAGTCCCTCTCGCTCCTGCAGCAGCAATTCCTGCCGCATTCAGTCGGTCACGTATTTGACCTAGGGGTACATTGAGTTGTACAGCAGGAGGTGGGTTCATAACATTGGCCCTTGATGCCATAAGTTCTTCAACAGTGCGCTCGTCAGCTGGCTGTCCTTCCCTCCTTTTTGTATTTTCAGCGGCCTTTGCTAATTGTTCAGCTTCTAATCTGGCTCTCTCCTCCTCAACTTCTTGTGCTGCGACTGCGGCAATAGCAGCTGCCTCATCTGCAGCCTCTCTAGCTGCAGTGTTTGCCACTGCTTCAAAAGAGGTACGCGTTCCCGCTACATGGCTTTCCGTCTGGTTTTTGACATTCTCGTTATCCTGATTCTCCATGTCTCGAAAGTTGCTAGTTTGAGACCTTGTCCTTACCATACAAAGAAGACTGTGATAACTGCTCCGATACCACTGAAATGAATCGACTTACCAAATAGGCGATAAACAATTAATAAAGATCTTTATATCAGCAAGTAATCTTTTATGGTAATTTCCGTTAATTGATTAACAGCAAAGGACAGCACACTAGCAGTGAATAATACTCGTAAGTCAAATGCAAGTAAACTAGCATCAATAATGCAATCACGAAACTCATACATACGCAAGGTTGGAAGACAGTGCGTATCAATGGCCTCTCGCCTTGGATTCAGATCTCTCTCAGTAAGCTGTACAAGAGAGATGGCCTTGTTGCCCGAATGCCGAACTCGAGAGCAATGCCTAGCATATGTACGTGGAATGAGTTTACTGTTCAACGGCCAGTGCGATGGCACCCCCTACCCGAGAGTTAACCACATTGGTAGGACCTCGGTTAACCAAATCCACCGCCATCTCCTATCATCCCGAATCGCCATCCATCATAGGGATGGCATCTGGCCATTCATCTAGCATACCACACTTAGATGCATATCGAGGCAGTTCGCTGCTACCGTGTACAGAAGTCAGCTGGCTGTCAAAGAATAAGTCAGCAAGCTGACTTGAGTTGACTTCAGCCTGTTGCTTCCGGCTGAGTGCTTAAACTGATAATTATATAAAGTCCAACAGACTCTATACTACATAAAGTTCAGCAGGCTGAACGCAATTAACTATTATATTTAAATGAATATTTTATCTACCGATATACTGATTCATTACATACATGCACCCACAAAATACTAGATGACTTGAAGTATCCTTTGTTGAATGCATGATGGGCATCCGAAACTTTCAAAAACACGTTTGTTTCCCCCGACCGCCTTATTGTGAATTCAAGGAATGTTTCTCAGTCCCCTCGCACGTATTAGGTCAAATTTTGCAACTTGTTGCACTATTTTTGTACTGTTGCACCTCAGAGGGGTCAAAGGGGGGGATATCATTAGGATTTTCCACCCATCCTACCCAAGTTGTATTTGTGGATGCTACGCGCACCTTTCACGCACAAGGAACATTTCTCCCAAGGGTCATTGTAAAAACTTGCCGCAGTTTACTTACCTTCTATGAGAATTGAGTATTTCGTGCATTTTCTAGACCAAATCGCATAGTCCAACATTTGGCCACAATATAACTATAGTTATGGATAACATATTTGGAGAATACCTAAAACAAATACGTATCGCAAAAATACGTGTACAAAATAAAATACGTGAGTATCAATGTAATGAATCAGTATATTGGTTGATATAATATTCATTTAAATAATGTAGTTAAATAAGTTCAGCCTGCTGAATTTCAGTTAATATCGAGTCTGCTGGACTTTATTAATGACTCAGCCGGAAGCAGCAGGCTGAAGTCAACTTAGGTCAGCTTGCTGACACATTCTTTGACAGTCAGCTGACTTCCGTAGTCGGTCGCAGCGAACTGTCTAGATATGCATCTAAGTGTGGTGTGCTAGATGAATGGCCAGAGGACATCCTTAGGATGGATGGCGATTCGGGATGATGGGAGATGGCGGTGGATTTGGTTAACCGAGGTCCTACAACGTGGTTGACTCCCGGGTAGGCGGTGCCATCGCATTGTGAAATGAATCGACTTACCAAATAGGCGATTAACAATTAATAAAGATCTTTATATCAGCAAGTAATCTTTATGGTAATTTCCGTTAACTGGTTAAACGGCGAAGGACAATACACTAGCAGTGAATAATACTCGTAAGTCAAATGCGAGTAAACTAGCATCAATAATGCGAATTAGTAAACTCATACATAAGCAAGGTTAGAAGACAGTGCGTATCAATGGCTTTTCGCCTTGGATTCAGATCTCTCTCAGTCAGCTGTACAGGAGAGTTGGCCTCGTTTTCGAATGCCGAACTTGAGGGCAATGCCTAGCATATGTACATGGAATGAGTTTACTGTTCAACGGTCAGTGCGATGGCACCGCCTACCCGGGAGTTAACCACGTTGGTAGGACCTCGGTTAACCAAATCCACCGCCATCTCCCATCATCCCGAATAGCCATCCATCATAGGGATGTCATCTGGCCATTCATCTAGCATATCGCACTTAGATGCATATCAAGGCAGTTCGCTGCTACCGAGTACGGAAGTCAGCTGGCTGTCAAAGAATGTGTCAGCAAGCTGACTTAAGGTGACTTCAGCCTGCTGCTTTTGGCCGAGTCATTAAACTGATAATTATGTAAAGTCCAGCAGACTGATTATTAACTAAAGTTCAGCAGGCTGAACTTAATTAACTATTATATTTAAATGAATATTATATCCACTAATATACTGATTCATTACAATCCCTCCAACTTAACTTGTTGTCGCCTCGACAACATTAAACTGCAGAAATTTTAAATAAGGGAACTGAACCTGACCAGCCTCCCTTACTGACTGCCTCTTCAGCGTGTCACCTTAAGGGGTTGTTCCTGGGGCTTCAGGGTCAGGAGACGGAGATCTGGACCTAGATCTGGACAGCCCTCTAGGTCTGTCAGCTGGCCTTCTAAAGAACCCTGTTTGCTCTAAAGTTGGCCCTCGAGGAGAACGGAGGATGGTGGCCTGCTCTTCAACCACTTGGGTGTTGATTCCCACATAGACAGGCATTCCAGTAGGATGCTGAAATACATTGGCTAGAGGTACATGCCCCTGAGCGGAGGGGGAGGCTGGCATACCTCTGGCCCACCCGCGTGTCCCTCTTCTGGCACCCCTGTCCTCTGGGGATTTCTGTCTGTGTCTGCTGCCCAGTACAGTCAGATCAGCTTCTTCCCCTGCTTGGGCAGGTGGGCTGGGGGAGCGAGCGCGGGGTCCAGTTGTCGCCATAACGGGGATCACATTCCACACACCTGATCGTGGTTCTTTAGGAAGTGCCACTGCCTCTCGCTGGGTATCCTGAGTACCTGCTGCTGATGCTTCTCCTCTGCCTTGTTCTCCTTCCTCATCCTCCTCATCCTCCTCCTCGGAGAGAGTAGGGGTCTCGTCCACTAAGTCGTCCTGCTCCCTAGTAGACATGGAGTAGTCTACCGACCTCCCTTTCTTAGGGCGCGCTGGAGGTTGCTTGGCCTTCAGCCTACTGATATCTATCCGGCCTGCATTCTTTGCCCATTTGACAAAGGCATGCTTTCCCTTAGAGAAGTAGTCTCTTCCCCTCCTCCTATGTTCCTTGGTCTCTGCATTCATATTGCTCAGGCATCCATTCAGCCTGGGGTCCCAAGGGGCAATGTGAGGTGGTAGGATGAGATAGCCGTCTAGGCCATAGTGGAAGTCATCCGGTTGGGCTCGGTCACACTCCTGCTTCTTATTTGTGACGGTCATCCACCTCCAGTCTGTTGGCTGCTGGTAGTACTGGGGTCCGTGCTCAGCCTTCCTCAGTTTACACGGGAACCAGTGGGGAGAGAACATCTGCTGTCCTGCTTCCCTGGCCAAGTACTCCCAGCTCCTTCTCTCAACTTCATTGTAAGCTGGCAGGAGTGTGAGGTAGAATACCGTATCCTTAAAGCTATCGGGCCGCATGCTCACCATCCGGATGAGTCTCTGATCTCCCACTATTCCCGGTATGGGGACCGGCTTGTCCTCTGAATCATCTGCGAGATACCGGGCCTGCTCTGCTGTATAGCCCACCATCTTAGCATAATCTTCGTAAAGGACCACGCCGGTGTGTGTCTCGATGTACCTGTCCAGTGCTGTAGCTCCTTCCTTCTGTAGCAGTGTTGTCTGTTCCAGCCTGTTGATCTCCTGGGCTGCCAGCAATGCTTCCTTCAGGTTATCGAAGTTTTGGCCACCCACCACAGTATACCTGTAAGTGGCCAAGCTCTTCTGTCTGTCCGCTTCAATCTTTTTTCTTTTCTCCTCTTCTGCCGCTGCCGCTTCTTCTTGCTGTTTCTTCTGTCTCTCCTCCTCAGCCTTCCTGAGGTTTTCCGCTTCCTGATCCTTCTTCCTCTGTGCCTCTTCTGCCGCCTCTTGTTGTTTGCGGACCCTTTCTTGTTCTCTCCTGGTGAGGGACGTCGCCGCCAGCTCCTTCTGGTATTGCTCCATTGTCCTCCTGGCTTCTTCTGCCTTGCGCTTTCTGTCCTCCTTTTGTGTGGTGGGCGCCATCCTGCACATGTAACCAGGGCACAAGTTAGTAGGATATGGACCTTTGTCATAGGGATTGCAGGAAGTATGTTAGTATTTAGTATAGTGGCTTCGCTGCTGTTTACCTTACAGGATGATTGCTAAAAGTTGACGTAGTTGCGATGCGCTACACATAAACGTATGAGTGTGTTTTTATCGCTCTCGCTCACTAACTGTCATATATTTTCCCCTCCAACTTAAATGGAGACAGGACCGCCTGTCACCTTCCCGTGTCAACTGAAATGACAGTTATGGAGGGACTCCAGCGGCCCGAAGGTGGAACCGTGTCAACGCCCCTTTGGCATTGGTCAAGTGGTCCTTAAACTCCCAAGTGTCCCCAGAGGCATCGTAACCCTTCCATCGAATGAGGTATTTCATGACATATTTAGACGATCGACGGACCGAGCGAGCGTCTAAAATCTCATCGACCTCATATTCCTCA
This sequence comes from Mesotaenium endlicherianum, assembly GCA_009602735.1. Classification (NCBI taxonomy): domain Eukaryota; kingdom Viridiplantae; phylum Streptophyta; class Zygnematophyceae; order Zygnematales; family Mesotaeniaceae; genus Mesotaenium; species Mesotaenium endlicherianum. The sequence continues at coordinate 19,049 of WELA01006444.1, forward strand.
GGGTCGCCGTCCCGGACAGCGGGGACCGGTCCCGGTTGGACAGGGAACCGACCTGTGAACAGTGTATCACCTTTGATGTACGGTTCCAGGAAGGAGACATTAAAGACCGGGTGCCCCTTGTATTCAGCTGACATGTTCAGTTTGTAAGCATTCTGACCGACACGACGGACCACCGAATATGGACCGACCCAGACAGGGCCAAGCTTTTTCTTGACCACACCAGGGAGGTACAGGTGCTGAGAATGCAGTTTGACTAAATCCCCCTTGGAAAATGTCAGTTCCCGACGGTGTTGATTAGCGTATTTTTGTTGGTTTTCTTGGGCCGTGTGCAAGTTTCGTTGGACTTCTGACAGGGTGTCAGCAAACTCCTGAGTTAACTGGAGGGAGACCGGGTTGTCAATCCCTTCAGGGTGAGTTAAAGATTCCCCTAGCACATCTAGAGGAGACTTAGGGACTCTACCCAGGCTGAGTTCAAAAGGAGTTTTGCCCGTTGACGCGTGCACCGCACTGTTGACCGCAAACTGAATTTGAGGCAACAGGTCATCCCAATTATCTTGTTTTTGGTTAATATATGCTCTCAGCACCTCCTGCAGAACTCGGTTAGTTCTTTCAGTCTGCCCATCAGTCTGAGGGTGGTTTGCTGTGCTGAGCAGCTGTTTGACTCCCATTAACCCCATTAAAGCTCTCCAGAACTTAGAGGTGAATTTTGAGTCTCTGTCTGAGATGATATTAGAAGGGAGCCCATGTTGGCATACTACATGGTTGTAAAACTGTCTCGCTGTTTCGAGTGCAGTCACTTTGACAGTTGTGGGGATAAAAATGACCATTTTTGTCAGTTTATCCACGACTACCAGTATTGAATCATGCCCGTTGGCAGTTCTTGGTAGTGAGACCACCCAGTCCATGGATATAGTTTCCCAGCGTCCCGCTGGGATGGGTAGCGGTTGCAAGAGACCTCCGGGTGGTGTGTGCCGAGACTTATTTCTCTGACACTGGTCACAGGACTTGACATATTTCAAGACCTCCCGGGGTAACCCCTCCCAATGATAATGTTTTGCCAGTTTGCCAACAGTTTTGGCCTGCCCCAAATGTCCACCCAGGAGACTGTCATGAGCTTGACTCAGTAAGAGAGACCTTATTTCCAAATTATTAGGAATGACCAGCTTCAGCCTGCCTGAAGTGGTTTCAGTCACCCAGACCCCTCCCTTGAGCTTATACCCGAGTGCGGTAGCACGACACATACCAGTAGTGGGGCTGGGCTCAAATGTTGGGTCAGAAAGGTAGGCTTTCCTAAGTTGTTCAAGGAAGGACTTTTTTACCTTTAGTGAAGTGAGTTCACACAGGACTTTATCTACAGCATGCTGACTAAAGTTCCTTTCTTGCAAGTCAGGTCTTCTAGAGAGTGCATCAGCAGGATTCAACTTCCCTGGTTTGTAGTCGATCCGGACTTGGAATTGCTCCAGCATCTGGCTCCAGCGGTTCTCCCACCTCGACAGCTTGGACTTCTTCTGAAAGTGGGTCAGAGCTAGATGATCTGTAATTACCTTAAAAGCTTTACCATGTAAGTATGCTCTCCACTGTTTGAGTACATGAATGATAGCTAGCAGCTCTTTATCATGCACTGAGTAATTAATCTCCGCTGGATTAAATTTCATAGACTCATACAACACAGGATGCCACTCCTGCCGTACCTTACCATCCTTTGTGGTTTTGTCAGCAGGCTGCAACAAAATAGCACCCATGGCAAAATCAGAGGCATCAGTAACCACCTGCACCGGTTTGCTGGGGTCATACACGGCTAGCACTGGGGCAGAACAAAGGGCATCTTTAAGGGTCTGGAAGGCAGCCTGCTGCTCTTCCCCCCACACATACCCGATGTCTTTCTTAGTAAGGTCAGTCAGTTTACTGGCCTTTGTGGAATAATTCTCAATAAATCTCCTATAGTAGTTAGCCAACCCGAGGAAGGATCTAACTTCAGAGACAGACTGTGGTACTGGCCAGTCCCTTATGGTCTGGACTTTCTTAGGATCCACACTGATGCCCTCTTTACTGACAACGTGGCCTAAGAATTCAATACTTTCCTTAAAGAAATCACACTTGCTCATCTTAGCATACAAGTGATTTTTCCGCAGATTGTCCAGGACTGTTTTTAAGTGTTCAGTGTGTTGAGCTTCATCTTTAGAGAAAATTAAAATATCATCCAGGAAAACTTGCACAAACTTATCCAAATAAGGTCTGAAAATGTCATTCATAGCACCCATAAAGGTAGCAGGAGCATTAGTCAGTCCAAATGGCATCACGTTGAACTCATAGTGTCCATAACGTGTGCGGAAAGCAGTCTTGTGTTCATCCCCCTCAGCAATTCTGATTTGATGATAACCACTCTTGAGATCTATCTTACTGAACACCTTAGCGCCAGACAGGGTATCAAGCAAGTCCTCGATTCTGGGTAAAGCATACTTGTTCTTTACTGTAATTCTGTTCAGGGCTCTGTAATCCACACACATCCGCATACTGCCATCCTTTTTCTTAACAAATAGGATAGGTGCGCCGTACGGTGATTTACTGGGAGAAATGTAACCATTTTCCTCCAGCTCTGCAATCTGTGTTTTCAACTCCTCGCTCTCCAAATAAGACAAGCCATAAGTGCGTTGCCAGGGTGGCTGGCTACCAGGTAATAGATCAATCCTATGATCTACTTCCCTTTTAGGGGGTAGTCCTGGAGGCATGTTAAACACATCAGTGTACTGAGCAACAATTTTTGCAGCAGTAGGGTGCTCCGGAGGGCTTACCTTTTTCTCAACCACTTCTTCAGGTTGAGGAGGTACCTCTCTTAGCAGCAGACAGAACATTCTGTCTTCCTTCTGGTTCCAGCTTTTGACGAACTCCATTGCATTCAGCAACTTGCATCCTTCTGGAAGCCTCTTCTTTTCCTTCATTTGCCATCCACACAGGACAAGAGGAAGAGCACTGGTGGGTGCCAAGTCAGTCTGCCCATCACTGGCTCCTCTCACTTTAACTGTACCTCTGCTCCAACACACTTCAGCTTGATGTCTATTAAGCCAGGACCTGCCTAGCACGAGATCATAAAAGCCAGTGTTGAGTACCTCAAATGTAAGCGTTTCAGTTAGAACTGCAATGCCAGAACCTAACTGGACCTCAATAGGCTTGGTTATAACTCCTCCCGGGATACTTGAGGCATCTCCAAGGAATATTTTTCTATTCCCTTGGGTGACAGTAGGCAGCCTTAGCCGCTTAACTAAGTCCTTGTGAATAAAAGTATGTGACGCCCCTCCGTCAACAAATGCCCTCACCTTCCTACCTGCAATCATGCAATGCAGTAGGATAGGGGGGACTGTCTTTTCCTGACTTTCGCATTGTTCTCCTGACGTAGCAAAGAAATGTTGGACATCAGGTGGAACAAGAGCATCCAGAGTGTGCACTCTCTGGACGTCTATATTACTGATGGTCTCCTTTATCTGTTTGTCAGGCATGCATAGTGAATCCAGTTCAGCAGGACCCATAATACCTGCTACGAGGGCAGCTAGTGACGACTCACTATCTCTAGCATCCTCACAGTCAGTAGACTGGATTACTGACTGTTGCTGTCTTTTAAAGGCTGGTCTTTTCTCTCGACCTTAGGCAGGTGCTTGACCGGACACTGTTCTCTGTAGTGGCCTTTCTGCTGACAATGGTAGCAAGTAGATTTTGCTGAGGCTGGTCTCGGCTTAGTCCTACCACCACCCCTTCCATAGCCACCTCGAGAGGGACCACCTCTACCTCTAGACTGAATAGCATTGTACTCATACTCATATTCATCACCCTGATTATCCTCAGCCTGGTCTCCTTCAACTGCATTGTAGGAACCGTGGGGCTTTTTGACAATCTTAGACACCAAAGCGTTACTCTGGCGCTTGTGATTGAACTGCTGCTGATCCCAGGCGTCAGCATCCTGGATCAAGTCAGCCAGTTTCTCATACTTTTTCTCAGCAAAATGACCAGAGACCTCGGATTTCAAGCCATACCTGAAGTATGCTATCCTATACCGTTCTGGCAAATCAGGCTGCTTCATCATGTTCTCTTGGAACTTTTGAGCAAACTCAGCAACTGAAGTGGTCTGCTTCAGTGTCAGGGAGATCATCGCATAGATAGCTTTCTCCTGCTGGTTGATGACATCAAACTTCTCATGCAACTTCTCGACAAACTCTACCCACGTAGGGTCACCGAGTTGCCGAGCCTTACGCTCTTCCTTCCAGTAAAGCCACCAGTCTGCGGCACTGCCTTTCAGTAGCGCACCGGTGTGCCTGACCTTCTCGTAATCTTGCAGTTCTGGGTAGTTCTCCAGCCACTGCTCAACATCCGCGAGAAACTTGATCAGGTAATATTTTCTGTTTCCCTCAGGATCATAGTCCTGGGGAGGTTTCGGCTTGGGCTTACTAGGCCCTCGGCCACCACCACTAGTGGTGTGAGACCCCAGTTGGTCTCTGTCCCGGAGTAGGGACATTATGATTCTTTTGTCCTCCTGCTGGGACTGATACATGGTCGCCATTTGCGACTGCATCTGAACGAACAATGCTCCCAAGTCTACATTTTGGGGTGGTAGATTAGCAAATGCAGCAGCAGCATTGGCATCTACTCGCTGAGTAGTGTCCTCAACAATCCCTCTCGCTCCTGCAGCAGCAATTCCTGCCGCATTCAGCCGGTCACGTATTTGACCTAGGGGTACATTGAGTTGTACGGCAGGAGGTGGGTTCAGAACATTGGCCCTTGATGCCATAAGTTCTTCAACAGTGCGCTCGTCAGCTGGCTGTCCTTCCCTCCTTTCTGTATCTTCAGCGGCCTTTGCTACTTGTTCAGCTTCTAGTCTGGCTATCTCCCCCTCAGTTTGCTGAGCTGCGACTGAGGCAATAGCAGCTGCCTCATCTCCAGCCTCCTTAGCTGCAGTATCTGCTACCGCTTTAGTATAGGTACAGGTTCCCGCTACATGGCTTTCCGCCTGGTTTTCGACATTCTCGTTATCCTGGTTCTCCATGTCTCGAGAGTTGCTAGTTTGAGACCTTGTCCTTACCATACAAAGAAGACTGTGAGAACTGCTCCGATACCACTGAAATGAATCGTCTTACCCAATTGGCGATTAACAATTAATAAAGATCTTTATATCAGCAAGTAATCTTTATGGTATTTCCGTTAACTGGTTAAACGGCAAAGGACAACACACTAGCAGTGAATAATACTCGTAAGTCAAATGCGAGTAAACTAGCATCAATGATGCAAATCAGTAAACTCATACATAAGCAAGGTTAGAAGACAGTGCGTATCAATGGCTTCTCGCCTTGGATTCAGATCTCTCTCAGTAAGCTGTACAAGAGAGTTGGCCTCGTTTCCGAATGCCGAACTCGAGGGCAATGCCTAGCATATGTACATGGAATGAGTTTACTGTTCAACGGTCAGTGCGATGGCACCGCCTACCCGGGAGTTAACCACGTTGGTAGGACCTCGGTTAACCAAATCCACCGCCATCTCCCATCATCCCGAATAGCCATCCATCATAGGGATGTCATCTGGCCATTCATCTAGCATATCGCACTTAGATGCATATCAAGGCAGTTCGCTGCTACCGAGTACGGAAGTCAGCTTGCTGTCAAAGAATGTGTCAGCAAGCTGACTTATATGGACTTTCAGCCTGCTGCTTTCGACTGAGTCATTAAACTGATAATTATGTAAAGTCCAGCAGACTGACTATTAACTAAAGTTCAGCACGCTGAACTAAATTAACTATTATATTTAAATGAATATTATATCCACTAATATACTGATTCATTACACATTGGCCGTTGAACAGTAAACTCATTCCATGTAGCTAAAACCCGTACCTATTCTGAAGCAATGGCAGATACTGCAGCTAGAGAAGCTGCAGATGAGGCAGCTTCTATTGCCGCAGTTGCAGCACAGCAAGCTGAGGAGGAGAGAGCCAGATTAGAAGCTGAACAATTAGCAAAGGTCGCTGAAGATACAGAAAGGAGGGAAGGACAGCCAGCTGACGAGCGCACTGTTGAAGAACTTATGGCATCAAGGGCCAATGTTATGAATCCACCTCCTGCTGTACAACTAAATCTACCCCTACGTCACATACGAGACCGGCTGAATGCGGCAGGAATTGCTGCTGCAGGAGCGAGAGGGACTGTTGAGGACACTACTCAGCGAGTAGATGCCAATGCTGCTGCTGCATTTGCTAGACTACCACCCCAGAGTGTAGACTTGGGAGCATTGTTCGTTCAAATGCAGTCGCAAATGGCGACCATGTATCAGTCCCAACAGGAGGACAAAAGAATCATAATGTCTCTACTGCGGGACAGAGACCAACTGGGGTCTCAAACCACTAGTGGTGGTGGCCGAGGGCCTAGTAAGCCCAAGCCCAAACCTCCCCACGAATATGATCCTGAGGGAAACAAAAAATATTACCTGATCAAGTTTCTCGCGGATGTTGAGCAGTGGCTGGAGAACTACCCAGAGCTGCAAGATTACAAGAAGGTCAGGCACACCAGTGCGCTACTGAAAGGCAGTGCCGCAGACTGGTGGCTTTACTGGAAAGGAGAGCGTAAGGCTCGGCAACTCGGTGACCCTACGTGGGTAGAGTTTGTCCAGAAGTTGCATGAGAAGTTTGATGTCATCAACCAGCAGGAGAAAGCTATCTATGCGATGATCTCCCTGACACTGAAGCAGACCACTTCAGTTGCTGAGTTTGCTCAAAAGTTCCAAGAGAACATGATGAAGCAGCCAGATTTGCCAGAACGGTATAGGATAGCATACTTCAGGTATGGCTTGAAATCCGAGGTCTCTGGTCATTTTGCTGAGAAAAAGTATGAGAAACTGGCTGACTTGATCCAGGATGCTGACGCCTGGGATCAGCAGCAGTTCAATCACAAGCGCCAGAGTAACGCTTTGGTGTCTAAGATTGTCAAAAAGCCCCACGGTTCCTACAATGCAATTGAAGGAGACCAGGCTGAGGACGATCTGAGTGATGGATATGTGCGTGAGTATAATGCCATACATTCTAGAGGTAGAGGTGGTTTCCCTCGAGGCGGCTATGGGAGAGGTGGTGGTAGGACTAAGCCGAGACCAGCCTCAGCAAAATCGATTTGCTTCCATTGCCAGCAGCCAGGTCACTTCAGAAAGCAGTGTCCAGACAAGCACCTCCCAAAAGTCGAGAGAAAAGACCAACCTTTAAGAGACAGCAACAGTCAGTAATCCAGTCTATTGACTGTGAGGATGCTAGAGGTAGTGAGTCGTCACTAGCTGCCCTCGTAGCAGGTATTATGGGTCCTGCTGAACTGGATTCACTATGCATGCCTGACCACCAGATAAAGGAGACCATCAGCAATATAGACATCCAGAGAGTGCACACTTTGGAGGCTCTTGTTCCACCTGATGTCCAACATTTCTTTGCTACGTAAGGAGAACAATGCGAAAGTCAGGAAAAGACAATCCCCCCTATCCTACTGCATTGCATGATTGCAGGTAGAATGGTGAGGGCATTTGTTGACGGAGGGGCGTCACATACTTTTATCCACAAGGACTTAGTTAAGCGGCTAAGGCTGCCTACTGTCACCCAAGGGAATAGAAAAATATTCCTTGGAGATGCCTCAAGTATCTCGGGAGGAGTTATAACTAAGCCTATTGAGGTCCAGTTAGGTTCTGGCATTGCAGTTCTAACTGAAACGCTTACATTTGAGGTACTCAACACTGGCTTTTATGATCTCGTGCTAGGCAGGTCCTGGCTTAATAGACATCAAGCTGAAGTGTGTTGGAGCAGAGGTACAGTTAAAGTGAGAGGAGCCAGTGATGGGCAGACTGACTTGGCACCCACCAGTGCTCTTCCCCTTGTTCAGTGTGGATGGCAAATGAAGGAAAAGAAGAGGCTTCTAGAAGGATGCAAGTTGCTGAATGCAATGGAGTTCGTCAAAAGCTGGAACCAGAAGGAAGACAGAATGTTCTGTCTGCTGCTAAGAGAGGTACCTCCTCAACCTGAAGAAGTGGTTGAGAAAAAGGTAAGCCCTCCGGAGCACCCTACTGCTGCAAACATTGTTGCTCAATACGCGGATGTGTTTAATATGCCTCCAGGACTACCCCCTAAGCGGGAAGTAGATCATAGGATTGATTTATTACCTGGTAGCCAGCCACCCTGGCAACGCACGTATGGCTTGTCTTATTTGGAGAGTGAGGAGTTGAAAACACAGATTGCAGAGCTGGAGAAAAATGGTTACATTTCTCCCAGTAAATCACCGTACGGCGCACCTATCCTATTTGTTAAGAAAAAGGATGGCAGTATTGGATGTGTGTGGATTACAGAGCCCTGAACAGAATTACAGTAAAGAACAAGTATGCTTTACCCAGAATCGAGGACTTGCTTGATACCCTGTCTGGCGCTAAGGTGTTCAGTAAGATAGATCTCAAGAGTGGTTATCATCAAATCAGAATTGCTGAGGGGGACGAACACAAGACTGCCTTCCGCACATGTTATGGACACTATGGGTTCAACGTGAAACCATTTTACAAATGATCCTGCGACCTTCATGGGTGCTATGAATGACATTTTCAGGCCTTATTTGGATAAATTTGAGCAAGTTTTCCTGGATGATATTTTAATTTTCTCTAAAGATGAGACTCAGCACGCTGAACACTTAAAGACAGTCATGGACACTCTGAGAAGAAATCAGTCATATGCTAAAATGAGCAAGTGTGATTTCTTTAAGGAAAGTATTGTATTCTTAGGCCACGTTGTCAGTAAAGAGGGCATCAGTGTGGACCCTAAGAAAGTCCAGACCATAAGGGACTGGCCAGTGCCACAGTCTGTCTCTGAAGTTAGATCCTTCCTCGGGTTGGCTAACTACTATAGGAGATTTATTGAGAATTATTCCACAAAGGCCAGTAAACTGACTGACCCTACTAAGAAAGACATCGGGTATGTGTGGGGGGAAGAGCAGCAGGCTGCCTTCCAGACCCTTAAAGATGCCCTTTGTTCTGCCCCAGTGCTAGCCGTGTATGACCCCAGCAAACCGGTACAGGTGGTCACTGATGCCTCTGATNCACTGATGCCTTTGACTTTGCCATGGGTGCTGTTTTGTTGCAGCCTGCGGACAAAACCACAAAGGATTGTAAGCTAAGGCAGGAGTGGCACCATGTGTTGTACGAGTCTATGAAATTTAATCCAGTGGAGATTAATTACTCAGTGCATGATAAAGAGCTGCTAGCTATCATTCATGTGCTCAAACAGTGGAGAGCATACTTACATGGTAAAGCCTTTAAGGTGATTACAGATCATCTAGCTCTAACCAACTTTCAGAAGAAGTCCAAGCTATCTAGGAGGGAGAACCGCTGGAGCCAGATGCTGGAGCAGTTCCAAGTCCAAATCGACTACAAACCAGGGAAGTTGAATCCTGCTGATGCACTCTCTAGAAGACCTGACTTGCAAGAAAGGAACTTCAGTCAGCATNCTTGCAAGAAAGGAACTTCAGTCAGCATGCTGTGGATAAAGTCCTGTGTGCACTCACTTCACTAAAGGTGAAAAATTCCTTCCTTGAACAACTTAGGAAAGCCTACCTTTCTGACTCAACATTAGAGCCCGGCCCCACTACTGGTGTGTGTCGTGCTACTGCACTCGGGTATAAACTTAAGGGAGGGGTCTGGGTGACTGAAACCACTTCAGGCAGGTTGAAGCTGGTCATTCCTAATAACTTGGAAACAAGGTCCCTTTTATTGAGTCAAGCACATGACAGTTTACTGGGTGGGCATTTGGGGCAGGCCAGAACTGTTGGCAAACTGGCAAAACATTATCATTAGGAGGGGTTGCTTCGAGAGGTCTTGAAATATGTCAAGTCCTGTGATCAGTGTCAAAGAAGTAAGTATAGGCACACACCACCGGGAGGTCTCTTGCAACCGCTGCCCATCCCAGCGGGACGCTGGGAAACTATATCCATGGACTGGGTGGTCACACTGCCACGAACTGCTTATGGGCATGATTTGATACTGGTAGTCGTGCATAAACTGACAAAAATGGTCATTTTCATCCCCACAACTGTCAAAGTAACTACACTCGAAACAGCGAGACAGTTCTACAACCATGTAGTATGCCAACATGGGCTACTCTCTAATATCATCTCAGACCGAGACTCAAAATTTACCTCCAAGTTCTGGAGAGCTTTAATGGGGTTAATGGGAGTCAAACAGCTGCTCAGCACAGCAAACCACCCTCAGAGTGATGAGCAGACTGAAAGAACTAACCGACTTCTGCAGGAGGTGCTGAGAGCATATATTAACCAAAAACAAGATAATTGGGATGACCTGTTGCCTCAAATTCAGTTTGCGGTCAACAGTGCGGTGCACACGTGAAAGGGGCAAAGTGCCCTAGTGGAAGCGTAGTGACTCACGAGGAACAAAGCTAGTTGCAATCATACTCAAGAGTGCAGCGGCATATTGCTAAGAAAGCTTAGGAAAATTACTTGACATTTTGAGTGGCAAGAAACTGCTCACAAATGATGTAGGATGAAAGGCGTTGTCATTACAAACCCGTAGGAATTTACAGAAGTGAAAACTGAAGAGAAACAAAGAAGTTATGCCTATTTATAATTTTCTGCCCAAGTGCTCCTCCCTAGGAGGAAGCTACGGATTTTTCCTAAGTGTTCGTCAAATCGTCCCTTCCAGAATATTCGTGAGTAAGCCAGATCAGTCTAATCTGACGTGTCGGGCCGAATTGACGTCGACATACATGCATCGACTTTACTAGAATATTCTATCTTAGACGCGCTAGGCTAAACCGAAACTTCTAGGTAAATCGACCTAGTCGGCACTCCGCGTCAGCCGAACTTACGTGAAGGTTCGAGTTCATTCTAACGGGCCAGATCGCTCGACGCTGTCGGTCAATCCGACGGTCGCGCTCACCGCGAAGTAAGGACAGTCGTCAACCGACCTCAAAACTAATTAAACTTCGGAAATCCATAACTCTCTCAATACTTGACCAAATTCAATGAACTTTATATCAAAATGACCACAAAAATGCACTCTACACTACTATACAATCAAAACATACTTTCATGACACTCAAAAATGCACTTTATAAACCTATGACCTGACAACACGTCAACGGGCAAGATTCCTTTTGAACTCAGCCTGGGTAGAGTCCCTAAGTCTCCTTTAGATGTACTGGGGGCGTCTTTAACTGATCCTGAAGGGATTGACAACCCGATCTCGCTCCAGTTAACTCAGGAGTTTGCTGACACCCTGTCAAAAGTCCAACAAAACCTGCAGAAAGCCCAAGAAAACCAACAAAAATACGCTAATCAACACCGTCGGGAGCTGACATTTTGTAGTGAAACAGATAGATAAAGTACTTAGTAAAACAGAATACTTTATCTATTCAAGACAAGGATCTTTGAACACAAGTGGTAGCTTCTTGAAAGAGAGATGGCTTCTTGAAAGTTAATATATTTCTGGATTTTGGCAAGTACAAGAGTGATTCTCCAATGTCTTTCTATGTTCTAGCTCTTGTTTATATACTTGCTACATAAGTAATTTCTAGGAAGGTGTATGTTGATGTGTTGGCACCCAACACATCCCAAAACTTGCCACCTCTTTCTAGAATAATGTACACATGTCCTTTTGACCTAAAAATGGCACATTTGACTTTTGCCACATGGAGTTCTTCTAGGTCTTTCCTCTAACTTCGAAAATGCCTTGGAAGGTTCAAAGGACATGAACCAAGTTACTAGAGTACCTATTCACACTTGACTCCACACAATACTACTCCAAATATATTTGAAAACATTAAAATATATGCAAACTAATATATAATAACTCAAATCACTACATCACCCCCCCGATAGAAAAAGCGACGTCTCGGCGCGTCAAGTCAGGTCTTACACATGTGGAGCAAACTAGTCAACAGTTTCAAGTCAGATGCCACACATGTGAAGAGGACTAGTCAAAGGCGCCAAGTCAGGTGCTACACATGTAAGGTAGACTAGGCAAGGTCGTAGGTGGTGTGACCTTATTGGCTAGCCTACTCCTTAATGATAAAGAAAATTGTACAAGTTGGCCCAGAATCTGCCACGAACTCAAAAATTCATAGCGGCCACAGAACTGCTCCAAATCTGAAAATTCGAGTGCCAGACGGACCGCGTCGGAGAACTCTACCGGGTCACCAAATTTGAGAGCATTCTCATTTCTGGAGTGTCGTTGAGAGCTGAGAGAGTAGGCACTCCTCCAAATCTGTGCAGAAACTTCTGAAAATCATAAGTCCTTCTATACTTCTCCAAATTCTGCAAACTAAGTCTCAAACTGGGCGCTGTAAGATGTTCTACCAGAGTCTTGAGTTTCAGAGCATTCCAAGTTCAGGGGAGGGCACAATGTCAGAAGGCATATTCTGCCCTAACAATGCCAGCAGCCTGACCCCCTTCTACTTAGAGCATCATATCTCTCTCACCAGTGCTCCAAATTGAGCAAACTTGGACTCTAAATGACCGGCTACTCATGGACTACAGCCAGGTAAATTTTCAGAATTTATTATGCAGAGACCTATCACCAGTAGCAGTTTTAGTTTTCTGTCCAGAAACTGCGAGAAGAGAAGAGTGTCTAATGTCAATTTTTCCTCTTTCTTGTTCTTGCAGGCTGCCTCCAAGGGGTCTTCTGCTGCTTCTTGATGGTGGCAGGCTGCCTCCCTGAAGTCTTCGGGCTTCTAGTAGAGAGACTTGGGGCTGGTCCAAGATGGGGGTTGGCGGCATGGAAGCGCTTCAACTTTCTCTGAACTTTGTCAAGGTAGTGCGCCGCCACCCAACTATTCTCCGAATCTGGATATCCTTTCCACTTGATCAAGTATTGCTGCTGTCTCCTGAAATTTCTCATAGCCACTATGTCTTCCACTTCGTACTCCAAATGATCATCCACTATTGTTGGGGCTGGTGGGGTTGTCACACGTCCTGGGAACTTGTTGTCGGGTTGCACATATGGCTTGAAGAGGGAAGCGTGGAATACGGGGTCGATGTGCATAGTCTGGGGAAGTTCTAGCTTGAAAGCAACGGGGTTGACTTGCTGGATAATCTTGAAGGGTCCCAAATACTTGGGAGAGAACTTGCTGCCGGCAGGCCTGTTGTTCAGGGAAATGTTCTTGGATGATAGTAACACGTTGTCACCCACTCTGTACGTAATTTCTCTTCTGGATCTGTTCGCCACTCTTGCTTGAGCATCTTGCGCGTGTTGTAGAGCTTTCTTCGCTGCTGTAAGGGCTGCTTCTAATGTCTCCATAAAATCTGTGGCTGCAGGTACTTCATCATGGCCAGCCGTGAAGCTCAGTGGCGTGGTCGGATGGAAGCCATAGTTGAGGAAGAATGGGGACTCTTGGGTAGAGGCCTGCGTAGTGTTGTTGTAGGCAAACTCGAGGGGGGTCAAGTACATGTCCCAGTCTTGCTCGAGGGTAGACACGTAGGCCTTTAGAGAGGTCTTTAGGGTACGATTCATACGCTCGGTTTGCCCATCTGATTGTGGGTGGTAGGCAGTAGACATATCCAGCGATGTACCCAAGTTCTTGAAGAGATTTTTCCAGAAATGGCTTGTGAATCTTGGATCTCTATCTGACACAATTCTTGATGGTAGTCCATGGAGTCGGAAGATGTTGTCAAAGATGAGTCTTGCAAGTTGTGGTGCTGTAGCCTTAGTCGTCGTGGGAATAAAATGAGCCATCTTGGTAAGTCTGTCCACCGCCGTGAGTATTGCATTATGGCCTCGAGGTGTCACGGGCAAGTCCACGATAAGGTCCATTGAGATGTCCGTCCATTGTCTTTCGGGGATTGGTAGTGGTTGGAGGAGTCCTCCCGCCTTTTGCGATGATGGCTTGATTCTTTGGCATGTGTCACAGCTCCTGCAGTACTCCTTGACTTGCTTAGACATGCCTGGCCAACAATAAGTCCTAGCTAGAACGCCCGTGGTCCTTAGGATTCCAAAGTGTCCTCCAAGAGGGTTGTCGTGTGCTTCTCGTAGAAGCAAGAGCCGGAGGTCTAAGTCATTAGGAACACATCTCTGGCCCGTATCTTGCCTCACCCAATAATTGCCTTCTTGCTTCTTGCATGGGTCCAAGGCTGCTTCTCCGTTCTTGTAGTAAGGGTCTCTTTCATAGGCGGCTGAAAATCGAGCTTCCAGATCTGTCTTCAGGGATACCATCACTGCATTTAATTGCAGTCTTGAGAGGGGGTCAGCCGGGTTTGTCTTGCCGGGCTGGTACTGAATCGTGATGTTGTATTGTTGCAAGTATCCGCTCCATCTTGCTTGTCTCCTTGAGAGATACGGCTGCGTTTGGAGGTGCTTTAACGCCTCGTGGTCCGTGGTGACCAGTACTTTGCGTCCTTCAACGTAGCAGCGCCAAACCTTCAAGGCATGTACAATCGCCAATGCCTCTCGCTCCGTGGTTGTATAATTTTGCTCGGCTGGATTTAGCTTCCTTGACTCGTAGGCGATGGGCTGCAGTCCCTTGCCTTGGTCTTGAAGCAGGATTGCTCCTATTGCATAGGAAGATGCATCGGTGATGACGTGGAAGGGCCAATCTGGGTTTGGACTTGGGAGTGTGAGCACCGGGGATGTGGTCAATCTTCGCTTTAACTCTTGAAATGCCTCTTCCTCTTTCTCGGTCCATGTATATAGCCTGTCCTTCTTGAGTAGATCTGTCAGGGGGGCTGCTATGTGCGAGAAGCCTTGGATGAATTTTCTGTACCAATTGGCAAATCCCAAGAATGACTGGAGTTCTTTCTTGGTCGTGGGGGTTGGCCATTCCTCCACCACCGTGGTCTTCTTGGGGTCTATCTTGATGCCATCAGCAGTCACGTGGAGACCTAGGAACTCCACTTCTTGTTTGGCAAACTCGCATTTTGACTCCTTCGCAAACAGCTTGTTTTGCTTCAATACTTCAAGGACTTCTTTCAAGTGTCTCGCATGCTCTTCAAGGGTCTTGCTGTAGATAAGGATGTCATCGATGAATACCACCACAAATCTGTCCAACATGGGCTGAAATATGGTGTTCATCATAGTCATGAAAGTTGCTGGCGCGTTGGTGAGTCCAAATGGCAGGACCATGAACTCAAAATGTCCATATCTTGTCCTGAATGCCGTCTTCTCTATGTCCGGTTCTGCGATGCGAATCTGGTGGTAGCCGCTCCGTAAGTCAATCTTCGTGAAGTACTTGGCTCCAACCAGCCGGTCCATGAGCTCATCCATGCGCGGCAGCGGGTATCGATTCTTGATGGTGATCTTGTTGAGGGCGCGATAGTCCACACACATCCTCAAGGTACCATCTTTCTTCTTGACAAATAGCACCGGGGCTCCAAATGGCGACTTGCTAGGTCGAATGAAGCCATGCTCCAGTAGCTCCTTGATTTGCTTCTTGACTTCGTCTAGCTCCGTGTATGACATTTTGAACGTAGGCCGAGAGATGGGCTTGCTTCCGGGCTCCAACTCTATCTTGTGGTCTACGAATCTTTTGGGGGGTAGGCCCTTGGGCAATTCCGGGGAGAACACTTCTTTGTAGTCCTCTAAGACTTCTTGTATCTCCTTGGGAACGGGGCTGCCTTCTTGACTCTCGATGTCTTTCTTGATGTCTTTTGGCGTGATCAAGGCCAAAAGAAGCTCGTGTCCCTTCCTCACAAGTCTCTTGAGTTGGAGGGCGGACAATAGTATCTCGTGTGCCGGCTTCTGGATGTCTTGGGTCTGGATATTCTGGATTGCGCGCAAAATACAGATTCTTGAAGTGATGTCATTCTTGATCTTGATAGTACCGGTCCTCCAATCAACTTGGGGGTTGTGCTTGGTCAACCAAGGCGTCCCTAGGATGACGTCGTACTTGCCCAATTGCATGGGGGAGAACACTACTCTATCCTTGAAGGACTTGATAGAGAGTGCCAAGGGGTACGTCTTCTTGGAAGGGGTAGTATAGGAGAATCCATCGGGCATCATAATCTCCTCGTCGTGGTCAAGAGTTCGCATAGTAATACCGTGCTTGGTGGCAAAATCTGCAGCAATGAAGTTGCCTTGAGCTCCGCTATCCACCAAGATGTGGACCTTCTCTCCTCCAAGGTAACCTCTCAAACTCATTGGGGCTGGAACGTCGTCTTCAACGGGGGTCTCCACCTCACTTGGCGTGTTGCCTTCTCGTGAAGTGGGTCTTGGGGTGGTAGGCTCCTGGCCTACCGGCGCTGTCCGTTTTTTGACAACTTTTTGGGGCATGAAAGTGCACGATGGCCCTTTTCCTTGCAATAAAAGCATAGTCCAGCCGTCATGAGAGCTTCTTTTTCAGCCGGGGAGAGTCTTGCTTTCACTCCTTGCTGGTTTCTTGCATCATAAGTGTCATTGGAGGGTCTTCCACTCTTCCGGGCAGCCGCGGGGTCCCTTTTAATAACTCCGATTTCCATGGGTGTGGGTCCAGATTCGGATGTGGAAGGGGCTGCGTACACCCGCGTCGTCGGTACCCGTGAAGATGAAGGCACGGAGTGCTTGAAATCCAAGGTATCCACCTTTTGGGCCACTTCAATGATCTTTGAGAAGTCCGTCAAGTCGCGTAACTCCACTTCCTTTGCCACCTTGGGTTTGAGGCCAAAGATGTAGCGGTCAATCTTCTCCTCGAGAGACATGTTGGGGATCTCAAGAGTGAGGGCGTGAAATCTGGATGTATACTCTTGAACGGACGTCGTTTGCTTGAGATGGTGGAGCTTTCCTCGGGCAATCTTCTCCGCATTGATGGGCATGAATTGCTTCTTGAGGGCCTCACGAAAATCTGCCCATCTTGCATATGATGGTGGGGGCTCTTGGCCGAGCATGGGGTGCGCCATAGCTTGATATATAGCCGCTTGATAGTTACGCCACCATGATGTTGCTGCTCCTCTAAGTAAGGTAACGGCAAAGGGAACGTAGTCCTCCTCGGGTACTTCAAGGAATGCGAGGTACGTCTCCACTTGGTAGAGCCATAAATTCAGGTTGGCACCTTTCCCGGGGTTGAAAGTGTCGGGTTTGCCGGGCTTGATGAGTTTCCTTGCTCTCGTTGGCTCTTGTGGAGGCGCTTGAGCCGGGGCTGGATTTTGAGCATTGCTCGCAATAGGGGCAACCATGGCAGCCATAGCTTCTCTTGACGCTTGCACGGTTGCTTCATAGGTGGCCAAGCCCACTTGGTTGTGGACGGTCATTAGGAAGGCTGCCCACTCATTTGCGGGAACTCCTTGTGGTGGGGTCAACTTTGCTATAGCGGCTGCCACGGGATTTGACGGTGCTCCTCCTTGTGGTGCTTCTTGTTGTTGGAGATTTCCTTGAGTAGGCTCTCCCATCGACGCTGGAGGAGGGTGTGCTCCTCCTTGTGGTGCTTCTTGTTGTTGCAGATTTTCTTGAGTGGGCTCTCCCATCGGCGCTGGAGGAGGGTGTCTTGGAGAGGAAGGGCTTCCTTCGAAAGCTTGCTGTTGGTCTTGAGGATCGGCCATCTTCTTGTGCTACCAAAGTGCCTAGCTCCGATACCACTGTAGTGAAACAGATAGATAAAGTACTTAGTAAAACAGAATACTTTATCTATTCAAGACAAGGATCTTTGAACACAAGTGGTAGCTTCTTGAAAGAGAGATGGCTTCTTGAAAGTTAATATATTTCTGGATTTTGGCAAGTACAAGAGTGATTCTGGAATGTCTTTCTATGTTCTAGCTCTTGTTTATATACTTGCTACATAAGTAATTTCTAGGAAGGTGTATGTTGATGTGTTGGCACCCAACACATCCCAAAACTTGCCACCTCTTTCTAGAATAATGTACACATGTCCTTTTGACCTAAAAATGGCACATCTGACTTTTGCCACATGGAGTTCTTCTAGGTCTTTCCTCTAACTTCGAAAATGCCTTGGAAGGTTCAAAGGACATGAACCAAGTTACTAGAGTACCTATTCACACTTGACTCCACACAATACTACTCCAAATATATTTGAAAACATTAAAATATATGCGAACTAATATATAATAACTCAAATCACTACACATTTTCTAAGGGCGATTTAGTCAAACTGCATTCTCACCACCTGTACCTCCCTGGTGTGGTCAAGAAAAAGCTTGGCCCTGTCTGGGTCGGTCCATATTCGGTAATGCGTCGTGTCGGTCAGAATGCTTACAAACTGAACATGTCAGCGGACTACAAGGGTCACTCGGTGTTTAATGTCTCCTTCCTGGAACCATACATCAAAGGTGATACACTGTTCACAGGTCGGTAACCTGTCCAACCGGGACCGGTCCCCACTGTCCAGGATGGCGACCCTGAGGAATATGAGGTCGATGAGATTTTAGACGCTCGCTTGGTCCGTCGATCGTCTAAATATGTCATAAAGTACCTCATCCGATGGAAGGGTTACGATGCCTCTGGGGACACTTGGGAGTTTAAAGATCAGCTGACCAATGCCAAAGGGGCGTTGAAACGGTTCCACCTTCGGGCGGCTGGGGCACCGCCCTTACTGTCTTTTCAGTGACATGGGAAGGTGACAGGAGGTCCTGTCTCCATATAAGTTGGAGGGGAATGTGACAGTTAGTGACAGTTGTGACAGGCAGCCCACCTTTAGACTTAAGTTGGAGGGAGAGGTAATCTGTTTCGGGATCAGTCATATTACATGATAACCATGTTACACACTCAACTTGCGCTCACACTCACTTTCTCTTCATCAAAGGCACTCAATAGCGGCAAAATATCATGACTTCACTAACTGCATTGTGTTTATGATTGAGCAGGATGACTCAAAAGTCGGAACTCAAGAGGAAGAGAAGGGCGGAAGAGGCACATGCAGAATACTTGCAATTCCGTGCAGACATCGAATCATCCTCCATCTCCGCTCGGGAATCACAACGACTCCAACAACAGCGAGAGGCACAGAAGAAGAAGGAGGAGGAGGAATAGGCCAGACAGAGGCAGGAAGAACTGGACAGAAAAGCTGCTGAGGAGGCCAAGAAAGCAGAGGAGGAGAGGCAAGCTGAGGAGAGGCGGAAGCAGCAGGCTGAAGAAGAGC
Organism: Mesotaenium endlicherianum; assembly: GCA_009602735.1. Lineage (NCBI taxonomy): Eukaryota > Viridiplantae > Streptophyta > Zygnematophyceae > Zygnematales > Mesotaeniaceae > Mesotaenium > Mesotaenium endlicherianum. The sequence goes on from WELA01006444.1 coordinate 38,103, forward strand.
AGAGGAGAATCAGCAGCTACCGCTACACAATTGCTGGGCAAGGGCTTCGATCTACTGGAGGAGGCCTTCAAGTATGCTGAGAGAAGTCGCAGTGAGTCACAGAAGGACATCCTCCAGAGGGAAGGGGAGGCATCCAAAAACTTTGACAAGTATATAGAGGTCAGCACGGGGCTCCTCCTCTACCACGATTACGCCAGGATGGTAGGGTATACGGTCAGAGAGGCCATGGCAATGGCCCAGGTGAACGAAGCAGGGGCTGTATCGATTCTTGGTATCTGGGGGGAAGATAGGGTCATCAGGATGATCCCCATGGACGCGGACTGCTTTAAGGACTCTACATCCCATAACAGGTTCAAGGCCATGTATAATGAGTTGGAGAGAAGGAGCTGGGAATTCTTGGCCAAGGAAACCAGTCAGCTAGACTTTGCAGGGCACTGGTACCCTTGTACTCTTAAAAGGACAGACCCTGCCTTCTTCCAAAAGCCCACCGATTGGCGGTGGATGACCATCAATATGAGGGACCAGCAGAGTGACAGGGCAACGGATAAGAGACAGGGCGACGGATAAGGAGTTCCTGACAGACCTAAAGGGGAACATAGTATTGCCCCCTCACATTGCGGCTTGGGACCCAAGATTGGATGGAGTCAGAGACTGCATGAGCCAAGAAATGCAGGGGGACAGAAGCAGGGTCCGAGAGTCATTCTCAAAAGGGAAGCACGCTTATGCCAAATGGGCAAGCAAGCAGGGGGAAAAGGACCTGTATGCGGTCTGGACTCAGCAGCCCTCACCAGCACCCAAAAGGGGAAGGTCAGTGGGATATTCTTTTTCTCGGGAAGAACTGGAGCAGCTGACAGAAGAAACCCCAGAAGTCTCAGAGGAACCCGGGGACGAAGAAGAGGAGGAGTCAGAGGAAGACGAGGAGGAAGGCGAGGAGGAGGACACTAGCCCCGCCGTGATCCTGACACCTGCCACATCCCCTGTAAGGGAGAAGACTGGGTTGGCCCTGCAGCAGCTCGCTGAAGAGGAGGATATCACTTGGCTGGGAACTGCCAGAGGACAGACTTAAGTATAAAAGTTCAGCACACTTAATATTAATTGAAGTTCAGCAGGTGAACTTAATTCACCATTATATCTGAATAAGATTTATATTTACCAATATACTGATTCACTACAAGCAGGCTGAAGTCAACTTAGGTCAGCTTGCTGACACAATATTTGACAGCCAGCCGACTTCCGTACTCGGTAGCAGCGAATTGCCTAGTCATGCAATCAAGTGCGATCTGCTAGATGAATGGCCAGATGACATTCTTAGGATGGATGACGATTTGGGATGATGGGAGATGGTTGAGGATTTGCTTAGCCGAGGTCCTACCGACAAGGTTAAGTCCCAGGTAGGGGGTGCCATCGCACTTGCTGTTGAACAGTAAACTCATCCCATGTACATATATTAAGTATTGCTCTCGAGTTTGGCATTTGAAAACGAGGCCATCTCTCTTGTACCGCTTACTGAGAGAGATCTGAATCTCCAAGGCGAGAAGTCATTGATATGAGATGTCTTCTAACCTTGCATATGTATGAGTGTATTGATTGTATGATTGATGCTCGTTTACTTGAATTTTACTTAGGAGTATTGTGGTGTATTGTCTTTCTGCTGTTAAATCAGTTAACAGAAAATACCATAAGGCTTACTTGCTGATATAAATATCTTCATTAATTATTAATCGCCTATTTGGTAAGTCGATTCATTTCACTACCGTACATTTTGCCTGTACGTCCACACGTGTACACCGTATCCGGAATTTAAAACTAAGAGCCGAGGTCCTACCAACGCAATTAACTCTCGGGTAGGCGATGCCATTGCACTTGCCATTGAATGTAAACTCATTCCATGTACATATGCTAGGTACTGCTCTCCAGTTTGGGATTTGGAAACGATGCCAACTCTGCGTATAGAACTATTGAGAAAACATATGGATCCAAGGGTGCAAGCCGCTACACGAACTGCTTGTTAACCTTGCTTGTGTGTAAGTTTATTGATTGATTGATGCTTGTAGCTTGCATTTGACTTGTGAGTATTGCCCTTGCTATTTTTTTGGTCTTTTGCTGATTAATAAGTTAACCAAAAAAACACCAACATGACCACCTGCTAATATAATTTTTTTTAAATCATTAATTCGCCTATTGGTGAGTCGATTCTTTTCAAAAGATGACTTGACACACTACACTTTCGTGTTGAAAATTATAAAAGAATCTACACGTGGATGCGTAAAGTCAAATGCAACATGGCTGTTTAAGGTAAACCATTTCGCACTTGTGGCTGGATTTTGTACATCAACCTTGACTCCATAATTTATGACAGCGAGAATGAGGTCAAACGTGCCATGCTCGTGCTTTACTCAAGCATCTACACGCAATTAACCTCAAGATTGACCTAAGCATAGATTAAGTTGAGTCAGGGGTCATGTTCAATCTGCCTTAAAAGCATCGCGCGTAACAGCATGACCTCTCAGTCAGTGACGGCTATGACGCGTACTCCGATGTGTCATTCCATATTGCGACAACGCTGCCGTGGCAGCCCTGCCGATGGGCCAAACGCTGAGGTGGCCAGACATCTTAGCATTGCTTGACTTGGCAGATGTTGGCTTGGCCATCCTTAGCTTGACCAAGGGCAGCCCGAAGGCTGACCTGGCTCGCAAATTCCCACCCATCTCTTGATGTCAAGATTGACTTGCCTTGACAATCGTCACTCTATGCTTGTGATGGCAAGGACCTCAGTTCAACATTGATTTTGACAGGTCAGCAGGGTTTAGTCGGTGCGAGTCGAAAGTTGACATCTTCGTAGTTGAGCGCGCCTTGATTTATTCTACGCGTGCCAAACCGTCATTAAGATAAAGTAGTTTTTTACTCTCTCCTTTTTGTACCCAAGTCTGGAAAATGTCGAAGGTCCACCCAGCATGTGTCTAGACGAATGTACATTTCGTACGCACCAAGAAAATCATGAACCTGCCATGGATGTTCATCCGGGTTAGCCGCGGGAGCCACGGTAGCAAGTGGACAGAAAGAAAAGTGTTGAAGTGTATGGGTCTCGTTTTTGCTTCCCGCTATTCTCGAATATCGAGTAGGTGTAATCGTTTTAGTTTCAAAGTGGTTCTAACTGGTCCAAATCAGTTCAAACGAGGCTCAACCAACCAAAGTATTATATGAACCCCGGGAGGGGGGGTTATCAACCTTAATTGAACCCTCGTATTTCCATAACTCGACCCCCCCCGTTTCGACTTCCGGATTGGAAAGTGACACCTCGAAGTCCCTCGCCCCCGTTCCTCTGTCGCTCTCGAGCCCTTCGCTTTTACAGTTCAAACCTCGACAAGGGCTTCAAAGCCATTCAAGAAGCTGTTTAAGCTTCGATGCTTGTTTCACAATATATATACGTCACAAGTCCACTTTTCTATTATCGTTTGATTATGCATGGCAGTATCTGTGTTAACTCGTTTAATAAGGCCCGATGGCCCTCCGGGCTTCTTGTCCCAGTTTTTGATACGAATGGGAAAAAGCCGGCCCCCCTTGGACGAGGAGCCTTTGCAATGGGGGGGAACGGAGAACTTTCCAATGTCCAGTGAGTAGTTGCAACTTGCGACTCGCGAATCCGACTCGCGAGTAGATGTCCCTGTTGTCCCCCTCGCTCCCCAAAATTATGATGTTGGTCCTGGTTGGTCCTTAAATGTGTCTCCATCTGCCCGCCCGCGGTTGCTATTCACATCTTCTTGCCATTATGACTGATCCGTATACGCTGTATCGAACTTTGCTGGAACACACGCTATCGACCTTTCCTACAATCAATCACACCGTAACGACAACTTGGCGGGACGTGGTTCCGGTACCCAGAACGTACCACACACCCTGACACACCCCAACCAACCCCTAGGGCCTGGGTCCCAACCATGGGATGGTCACTGGTAACTCCCCACATAAATAAGGTGAAATAGCGACCAGAATTCGAACATTAAGATAGCGACCTGAAATCAAAGTGAATTAGCGCCCTTGTATCAAATCAACATGTATTGAAAGCGACCTGCATAACACCTGGGAAATTACTGAAGGAATTCCAAATCTTTTAGTCCTGAATTCATAAATTGGCAAAATTAGCGCCAGTTACCCACCCCATGGGCCCAACACACCCGTCCCAACCTGCCCCCGCCCCATCCTGCCCTGCCACTAAATGTTTGTTAGCAGATAACAACTGATACGAGTTTCCTTTATGCAGGTCTGCAGTTTCACTTGCTCATTTCTCTTCATAGAAAAGCTCCACTGAAAACGATTGGATGTGACTGAAGTTCGAACTACAAATGATGTCTTCGTTGCGTGACGTAGTCAATGCCCTTGTTGTCATATTACTGGTTACACATGCGGTCCCTTCTCAAGGTAGTCTCCTCCACATGCCATGAACAACAAATGCACGTCTCCTGCACTAGCTAGAGCCTTAGTCTGTACTTTCAGTTTCAGTTATTTCTCTCCGCTTGTTCTAGCTTATCGTCACCTTATGTATCCTCTCAATATCCGTATTGACTTGTGCAGCGGTGGAGAAAGGCACCACGTTCAAAGGTGGTGCAAACGAGCAGCGAGAGAACGTGCCTAATCCTTCCTTCGAAGTTGCACACGGGAACGAGAAAGTGAGTACCGCGTGTTATGGGTTTACCAGATCTCACCCCCAAGTAATTTTGTCAAGCAGATGACCGTAGGTGTTACATCTTCGTAGTTGCATAGTAAATGCTAATGTTTATGCCCTTTCGACCAGCTTACCGCTCAGACGTTGGCTGTATGTCCTGTGGCGACTTGGCAAATGGCCTGGACATTGCGCTTGATCGTTGAGTGGACTCCAAATTGGTGTCGCGACGCTGCTACTGGTTGACAAGTTGTGTATATGTGGCCATGCTTAATCCACAGGGACCTGCACATGAGGGTGCTGAATTGCCTCAGAGAGAGGCAGGGGAGGCCTACTTGTTCGGCAGGAAAGGGGCTGCCACTAATATTCCTGCCCTGCTTGATGAGGTATGCATGCGCTCGTGGGTGCACCATTTTTTAGTATACAGAGTCCATGTGTCATCGTCCTCTTGAGCTGCTCAAAGCTAGCTCCCTAGTTGCTGTTTCACCAGGACCAAAGCCTCGAGCCCCGGCCCTGCCACGCGCAAGCAAGTGAGTGGAACATACGAGTGCGTGAAAGTGCCTCCAAGTGCCTGCTCTGCTCTGCTCTGCGCGTGCACCGTACAAGGCCCCCTCGTCATCCTCGGCTGGCTTTGTTTGACGGCTCCACTCTTGCGTCAGGCTTCAGGATAGTATCCTCAAGCTTTGCCGAATCACAAGGCCGTGGTTCCTCCACTCTCTTGATGAGATCCACCTCTCCGGCCACGATGTGTGCATCTCCTGTTTCCAGCTGCAGCAGGTCCAGGTGTACCTGGATCCATCCGATGGCGTGCGTGCCAGCTCACCGCAGTAGACAGCTGGAAGCTCCCTCCTCACTCCTTAGACCAAGACCTTAGACTCTGCTTGCACAGGGGATGCCCCGTGGGGATGCCTCTTGGCGAGGGCGCGGCGACCAGCTTGTGGGCGAAGGGCAGTCCCTCGAGGAGCTGCCCCTAGTCGCTTAGCCTTGGTACTAGTAACCAGCACGCACGACGCCTTCCAACTTGCTTGATTCCCCCCTGCTTCGAACTTAAGCATGGGTGGGCAACAGGATGCCACCAAAACTCACATGCTGATTCTGAAACTTATTGCGCGTGCGCATGTGAATGAAGAAAGGCATTCAGTCAGGCTGGCGGCTACACGGAGATCCATTCCCAGTAGCCATGGCTACCACCTACCTCCTCTCTCAGGACCTCAGGCTCAAAAGCTGCGTTGCCGTGCTCCTGCTCTCTCTTGTCCTCTCTGTGTCACAGGTGGACGAATACGTGGATACCCGAGGAAGGGGTGACATTCTAGGAGCAGCGGGAGTCGACTTCCCAGGAGGGGATGAAGGTCCAGGAGGGGGTGCTATATCCGGAGGGGGGGCTCAGATGCCAGTCGTGCGCAAGCCAATGGCCGGACCAGGATTCCGGCAGCTTCTGAGCACCGCCGCAGAAGGTATGCGCGCGCGTCGCCGTCTCCCCCTCCTCGAGGCTCCTGGCTAGCAGGTTGGATGTGCCTTGAAACAGATGCTGCGGCCCTTGCTCGGATGGTCGACACTCGTGATGTGAGCTTGTCTGCTGTCTGCATGGAGGATTGATCGATCTATTGCAGGTCAACGAGTTAAGGCCCTGCTGCATGAGGCATCAAGCGCAGGGCAGTAAGTTGAGCCGCCGCCCACTATGTGTTCTGTGCCGCTTTACTTACAGGCTCCTGCACCGGAGTGGCATGCGGCGCCAACTCAGAGTGTGTGGTGTTCAAGAGGGCTGCCAAGTGTCGCTGCAGTAGTGGCTACATCGCCCAGGGCCGGCGGTGCGTGATAAGAGGTAACCCCCTCTCTCTCGTGGCTCCGCTCTGATGCGCACCTCGCACTGCCATTTTGCATGCTTGTGCGCGTGCGCGTGTGTGCGTTAGTGTGTGTGTGTGTGCGTGTGTGTCGTATTCACTTGTCACATTGACTGTGGCACAAGAGGCACGTTTGTCATTGCTCATTGGGAGAAATTTCAGCATGAATTGCGTGACACCTGGACTCGAACACTGCTGGTGCTTCTACACCCTGTGGGGTTGCCAAGTGGCTGATATGCTGCGCACAAAAAAATACAAAAACAGATCGTCTTGTGAAGTTCTCGCAAACTCTGCAGCTGTAGGCCGTCAGAACTTAGTGTGGGTACACGCCAAGGCATTATTTGTCCCTGTCCCACGCGCCTCTTACAAACGTGCCCTCTTGCCTCCTTGCAGTTGTGAGCGCATCCACGCTCAAGCAGGCCATCGCGGATGCAGCGCCCAGCGATCTCATCGTCGTCCGGGGCTCCTTCAACGTGTCGTCGACAGTCAGGATCGAGAAGAGCGTGAGGTTGCAGGCCCCCTCTGGCACCGACGTCACAATCGGCTTCACCGGCGCCTCTCCTCCGCCGCTCACGTCTTACGGAATGAGAGTGTTGGGCACTTCTAGCCTGAAGGTGTCTTTCCGCGGCCTCACCTTTGACGGCTTCGGCATCGACCGCACTCTGGTGTGTCCTCCGAGCCCTCCAGTGCCCCCTTTCTTTGTGACAGTATGTAAGTAGACATATGTACATCATCTTATACATATGAAAGTATATGTAGACATATATTTACGTTTGTAAACACATATATTGTTGTTAGATCTTATTAAGCCTGAGGCAAGCCCACATGGCATGCACGGGGCAGATGAAAAGAACTTGTTGTGTAATTCCCATGACCATCCGAGAGTGCTGAAATATCACATTAAAAGCGTCTCACATGCGGCGCCAGCCTGGCATGTAATGTCGCTTGCACGCGCATGGTGTGTGCGTTTTGAGTATGGGTGGTTGCCTGTGTACGTGTGCTTGTGTGTGTTCATGTGCATGGGCGTGCATGCTATGTGTGAGGATGTGAGTGCGTGCATGCCTTGGTGTGGGTGGGCGTGCATGCACGTGTGTGCGAGTCACACGTGGGTGCGTGCGTAGCTGTTTGCCTCTGTGCTTGTGAGGCGAAACGATGATGAAACCGATGCTTCTCTTTATGCAGCGTGTTGGTCCGGCGCCCTTGAATCGTACGTGCTGCATATTCACGGGCCCTGCATCGTGGAGTGGTTGGGTGCAGCCTGGGATCTACGTCGTGGGTAAGGGGAGGGCCAAGGCGGGGAAGGGGCCCCAGGTGTCGTGCACAGGTGTCATCATGAAGAGGTTCCGTCTCATCGGCCAAGGCGCACAGGTGAGCACCACCTTGCTTTGATCTGATTCCATCCCTGATGTACTGCACGTGTGACTGGTGTGTCCTCCTCCTCAGCTCTCGACTTCCAGTTGCTCTCTCCCTCCCTCTCTCTCTCTCCAGAGCCTTCGGGTGTCTGTGCGAGGAGGAGAGGAAGCAGAGCCAGGATGTCTTTTGATGAGTTGTGGCTCGAGAACGGGGTGCTCGAGAATGCCGGCGTGTGCTATACGACTGGCAGACTCGAGTTAGGGCAGTGGTGGCGATGTAGAACACCACATGCAAGACGCAAGGCAGTCGGTTCTACGACCGCTGCAGTGGCATATGAAAAGCGAGGCACCGCCCGGCACTCGGTGCTTGATCGACTGTGGCAAGTCCCGTGGCTGCAGCCCGCTATCTCCTCCGTCGAGTGGGCAAGTCAAGGGGCAAGTGGGCGTAACGCGCTCTTTGGAGACATGATGTGCTGGCCAGGCGGACTTGACAGCGCGAGGGGCGGCCCTGAGCGCAAACTTGGGGTCGCGCGTCAGCATCTTCGCCAGCACCATTCGGGACAACGTCGCGGTACGTGCTGCTGTGCCGCCTGCGCCTCCCGCCAGCCGGTAGACGCTTCTGGGCGGGACTGGTGCATTTCGAGAATTAGGGTTTGGGTCTCCGCAGAGGGGCTGAGGGAGGTCCACGGTTCCGGATTCTTGGCCCCGGGCTTCGCAGTCTCGGGTTAGCACTCACGCGTGCATTCCCGCGTAGTGGACAGGTGCGGCCGTGCCTCTGTAGTCGCCGTGTCTGTCCAAGGGCCTGCAAAGAGAGTCAAGTGTTGCCAATCTGACTGTTCGAATCAGCCGTAAGCACTAGCACCGCTCTGTGTTTACTTTAGAACGGGCGCTGCTGCGGTGGGCTATATGGCCATGAAAGCCTGTCAGCGGTCCCGACTGCACCACTCCTGCCCCTCTGCCTGCCATGCTTGAGGGCGCCCCTTCTGCAGCGGTTCCGACAGCGTGTGGGCTACCCTCACATGTGCTTGCTCTTGCCTCCACCTGCTGTGTGTGTGTGTGTGTGACCTGCGCAGCTTGCGGGGGGCGCTCTGCAGTCCACAGGACGCTCGGAGATGTACCTGTGCAAAGTCGCCTTCCTCGGCAATGAAGCTGATCCGGCCGCCAGCCCGGGCGACGTGCAGGTGCCCTCTCGCACGCACACATGGCACACAGCCCCGGGACCAAATTTTCGCCTGTCATGCGAGCCCGGGAAGCATCCCGCTGGCGATGGCTGTGAGGCTTGAGCGCGCTCTGCTGCATCGCCGATTCATGCAAAACAAAGCCTGCACTTCAATTCTCCAAAGCTTTGCATTTCCAAACTCGCCCATCAGGAGCTCTCTCCAAGCACAAGGACCGACACGGCCGAACCCGCCGGCTCACGCGGGCGCCCGCTCTCCCCTGTTGCCCCTTGCTGCAGGCTTCCTCTCCGCCGGCGTGTGGGTGGGAAAGCTGTCGGGCCTGGTCATGCTCAGCCCCAGCTCGCCGGCTGCCGTCAACGGCAACATCACCTCCTACATCGTGGACGACCCCACTCAGCTCCAAGCCTGCCCGCCCGTCGCCCCCAAGTCACCTCCTCCTCCTCCTCCTCCACCTCGCAGCCTGCCCTCACCCGCGGGTGCCCCTAACCCCAGCCTCCCAACTCCCGGCTCTCAAGCTGAAGCCCCTCCTGCCTCCCCTCCCCCCCCTCTTTCACTTCCTCAATCATCTCCCGTGGTGCCTGGTCCTCCTTCAGCACCGCCCCCACTGGAGCCTGTGCCACTGACGCCCACCGGCAGCCTTCCTCCTTCTGCGCCGCTGTTGCCGCCATCAGCAGAGCATACAGCACCCTCCCCCCCTGGTACGCTCTTCCTCCTTCTTCCTCCTTTTGCGCCGCTTAAGCAAGGGGCTCGTACTTTGTTCAAAGTATGGTGAGCCTGTGAGGGCCTTCCCTCTATCCGCCTTGGAACAGCTTAGAGCGTGCACACACTCAGCGTGCATGAACTGAGCTACATGACGGTCGGGCCTGTCATGGTTACTACAGCTACGGTGGTAGGCAAATTCTAAGTGCTTTTCATCGTTGCGCATTCGATCGACAACGCATTAGACGTCGTGGGACTTGCGTCTCCCCGTGGGTTCAGCGACAGGCTGAGCTCATGATGCTGCATGCTCAGAAAGTGGTGCCGGACAAAAGATGACATGTATGATGACACAACTTCTGTTGCTTCTCTCTTGCAGCATGGCCTGATTTGGCCGGCACGCCTCCGCCACTTCCAGTGCCAGGACTGAGCACACCGCCTCCTCTCCCATCCCCTCCCCCCTCGCCAGCTCCTTCACCGCCGGCACCATCACAGGTCCCTCTGCCTTCTCCTTCTCCTCCTCCCCCCTTCCTTCCTTCCCCGCCGCCAGCAGCACAGGAGCAAGTTCCTCTTGCTTCCCCTCCCCCTCAGCCTGGGCTTCCTCAGCCATCTCCCCCGCGGTCCCACCCTCCTTCAGCGCCGACACCGCTGGAGCTTGCGCCGCCGCCAACTCCCCTGAAGGGACAAACTCCTGCGCCACCGCCGCCATTGATGACGGAAGCAGCACCCTCTCCCCCCCCAGGTGCACCTCCTTCATTCTTCCTCCGTTTGCACCCGTCGTGCGCTGTGCGAGGGCCTCTGTGCCTGCACTTGCGGGGGTGGGCCGAGGGCCGCTTCTGGCATTCCAGTGAGATGCTACTTCTTGCGTGAAAGTTTTGAAGGCCTCTAGCTAGCGGAGGTGGCCCTGGCGAGAGAAGATGCCCTTGCTGATAGAGAGTGTGGTAGCGGCCATGACATGACTTCTCGCTCATTTTTTTTGTATTTTTGTTTTTTTTTTTGCAGCAGTGCCTCCTCCAACGGGCACGCCTCCGCCACCGCCAGAGCCACAACGAAACACACCGGCTCCCTCCACCTTGGCTCCATTACCCTCTCCCCCGCCCCTGATCCATTCCCCCAGCCCCTCTCCCCCCCCGCCGGCTCCTTCACAGGCGGCGCCTATACAGACCCCGTTGTCCCTACCACCACTAGCTCAGGTGCAAGCCCCTCCTGCTAGCCCTCCCCCCGCATCACTGTCTCGGCCTCATCCTCCTCCAGTGCCCCCACCGCTGGAGCTGGCGCCACCAACCCCGTCTGGAAGCCAGCCTCCAGCCCCGCCGCCGCCAACAAGAGAGCAAGCAGCATTCTCCCCGCCGGGTACACACCTCCTCCATTTCCCACATCTTTGCTGCAGCCTGTGCCCATGCACCGTGGGAGGGCCTTTCACTTGCGGAGGGCGTGTTGATGGCCGCTTCAACACTCCGCCATGATCAAGGCCTGTGAAGCATAGGGCCCGGTCGTTGTGAACGCAGCTGCTGTGTTAGGGATGATCTTCTTTCTTGTCGTGCATGGGGGGTCGGGCGTGCATCGTTCTCGTGCGCCTCTCAGTGACAAACTGTTGGGGTATGCTTACACTTGGTGCACATCCCCTGGAGCACTCTATTGCCCCCCCTCGGTGTTTATACTGGAACGTCGAACGGGGAAAGGGGGGATGGGGGGTAAGCGTTCTGTTTTTTTGCGATGTTACTTTGGGTGGTGCTCGAAGAGCCGTCACGTGCCGGTCCTATATTTGTGCAGCTGCTTCTGTGGAAGGATTGCAGGCTCTAAGCTCGCTGAGCTCTCCAGGATGTGGGCATTGCCCGAGTCCTTAGGTTGGAGTACAGAGAGGTACCACGCACGTGTTGCCATGTAGTATGTGCTGACAAGACTGGTTGTTGTGTGTTTCTCTTGCAGCAACACCTCCTTTGCCCGGCACGCCTCCGCCACTGCCAGTGGCACAACCAAGTGCGCCGCCGCCCTCTAACCTGCCACCACCCGAAACCTCCTCTCCCCCTCCACCATCTCGGCTCCCCCTTTCCCCACCTCCCCTTCCCCCTCCCCCGGCCTCCACCCCTCCCCCCTCCCTTCCC
>WELA01006444.1:50012-65314 GCA_009602735.1 Mesotaenium endlicherianum
CCCCCCCCCTCCTGTGCATGCACAGCCTCCTCCCTCGCCAGCTCCTTCACAGGCCCGTCCTCCTTCCCTTCCGCCACCCCTTGCTCCCCCACCTCCAACGGATCTACCCACGCCACCTCCCCCCACCTCCGTGGCGTGCTTGTTGACTTCCAATGAGTGTTCCACTGCGGCATTGGAGTGCTTCAATACCATGGATTGCTCTGCTTACACCGACGGCAATTGCGGGTGCTGCTACCCGGCATGCTCGGAACAATGCGACACCTGCTGCGGGCTATCGGCCGGAGAGGAAACTACCTTCCTAAGTAACTGCCCAGTTGAGAACGGCAAGGCCATCGCAAGTTGGAGGCACGCGAAGCAGTGCCGGGACACGGGCTTCTTAGGGCAGACCATGCAGTCTCTCCAGCACTTGAGTGGAGCGCTCTCCATCGTCCGAAGGGCCTGCGGGTATCAGGAAGCCCATCCCGGCCCTCCCAGGCTTCACGCATGAGTTAAGCCTGCGGGAGGACACTGAAGCGTACACCTTCGCCAGTCGGAGGGCTGGAGGATCCGAAGCACTGGATCGCGTACGCTGGAGAAGGAGGCTGCCTGCTGGCACGGACTTCCGTGTGCGTCGTTGCTGGACCCATGGTGGGAGATCTGGAAGAGCATGCGCAGGACGTTCCGTCTCTCGTGCTCACTCTCAGAGGCTGTGATCAGAAGCTGGTCACTAGCGGGAGGGCGAGGGGGATACTTGCGATGCCCCTTCAGGAGGGCATAGGCCAAAAAGTCGATAGGTGGAAGAGTCAGAGATCGGGGCAGAGGCAACAGGAGGGCAGTGGCAGGGTCGGCGGGTGGCGACTGATGGAGGCACGGGTACTTCACGAGGGCCAGTCTGGTGTGCTCCATCCCCCTCTCCCTCTCCCTCTCCCTCCCCCTCCTCTCTGGACCTCTAGACCTCCCGCTGCTCGTTGTTCTCCTCTCCTTTCTTGCTCTGGGAATAAGTGAGCTCAGTTGCCTCTAGGCTCTGCCCCCTGCCTGCCTGCCTCTCTTGCCAGCTGTTTTTCCCACCTCGTGGGATGCAGGTGTCGTGTGTTTGCTTCTTTTCTCATCACCTTTATCGCTCCTCCCATGCCCTGACGCATCGCCATGCTGGCTCACGGCCTGTTTCTTGACACAATGATGCAGGCCCGCACGTCTGCAGGTGTCGTTTCGGCTTTCCTGCTGGCCTGGACCAGCTCTGAGTGCCACCTGGACAGGACAGCAAGCAAGCCCATGGATGGCATGGTGCAGTATGCGTGGGAAGGCGCGGAAGCACTGCAGCAGCAGGGAGGGGATTGATAGCGCCGAGACTGCACCTACAGCTGCGCCGCAAGAGGAGCAGGAGACTACTAAGTGTCATTAGTGCGGGGAACAACACGGGCATAGGCGACAACGGATGCAGCGGGGCCAGCGGAGGCGGCGATGGACTGGAGGGTCGGAGAAAAAGCGAAAGGAGGCTCTTGTGAAGGCAGAGGCGGAATTACTCGCTGTTCATCTGACGACAACGATGCGCTTGTTACAGACAGCAAGGAGGAAGACAAGGGGAGGAGATGGACGGATCTGGACCCTCCTCTGCAAAGGGCCTCCGACAGCAGCAGGTGTCCACCCGAGCTCTCATGAGGTCTGCCTCTTCCAAACAAAAGATCGCATGCTTGAGAGAGAGGGCCGTCCCATTAGAAGTGCTTGAGGCGTAGGCTGGGTGAGACTGCCTAGAAGTAGAGGAATAAATTCATGATAGCAATAAGGTAGGTAGCAGAGAGCTGGACTAGCAATTCATTGTACTTAATTTTGTCAAAAAGAAATAGTCTTCATTTTTGTGAAGCTGCCCTCAATGTAGGAACTTAGAACCTATGATGTAGATTTTATTATTGATCATCCTGCTTTGTTATCATGTGAGAATCAACTTGATTCTCACAAGTCTTTAATCAACTTTGAGGTGTTAATCTTTGTTGCTATTGCGTTAGAATAGATAAGCTAGGTAAGGCATCTTTGATTGCATGAGGCGCAGCAATTGTATACTTTTTGCTGTTATGAGAATCATAATATCACATATGGGCACGTCCGACTGAACATGACTCTTGATATATTTACTTCATCAATATACTGAAAGCTATAAAATGTGATGGCCACTAGAAAGCTTTCTACGCAAAATAACTTCCTATATGTTGCGATACCAGCTGCATCATGAATACTATGTTGCAGGTAACATACTTAGCATAAAGGCAGATTAGAACTTCCGACGTCTTTGCGAAAGTCCTTACAGCAAAGTGGGACTGGTCATGACATAAGGCACTTGAGGAGAAGAGCTTGAGGGCACTCGGTGAAACGACTAATTCCAAGAATAGGAGAAAGATTGGCAAGAAATAGAATAGATAAGCAAATGACAGATTGACCAAGGTTGACCACAAAACACTGAGGAAGAGGTCACAGGACAAAGCTCTTGCCACTACTACTTTCACATGCGTAGGCATAACTCTATGGCACGTAAGGTCATTGGGCGCGTGCCACATGGCCTTGATCTCGAGCAAGGTCATTAACTGAGAAGCGGATCAACATGCCAAAAGTGCGAAAATTCTGAAAACGGCCAAATTAAACAGCTCAGATGTAACTGCACACTGATGTGTAGCTGTGTGCGTCTGAAGCCCACAAGGAGCCAGTGTCGCTGTACTGCTGCTTGATTGACACTATGGTGACACGCCGACTGACTGCACCTGGGAGGGCATGGGGTGGTGCTGGCTTTGAGCGCTCACGTGCTTGCAAGTCAAGCTCAAGCTTGACAAGCTGACTGCAATGCTGAAGGGAAGCGCACAAGGACAGCGTGCTGCACATTCCCACATACACATGCACGCACACACATACACACACACGCACACACGCACACACACACACACACACCACACACGCGCGCGCACACACACACACACACACACAAACACACACACACACACACACACACACACACACATACACACACACACACACACACCTATCCTGCAGCAACAAAACACATTGACAAAAGACAGCCCTTCTCTTATCCCACCCGCCCTGCCTCCGTCCCGCCCTTGAACCCCCTTGCTGCCTCAGACCAACAAAGCCCTAGCAGAGCAGCAGCAGCAGCAGTAGCAGCTAAGGCTAAGCTGATATATGCATGGTGCAATATGCGACGCCAACGGAACGAACTAGGGCACTGAGGCAACTGGCTGCCCACCCGCTTTCGTTTGGCTCCTGCCAATCCTGCAAGGGTGGGGCTCTGCGTGGCTCCTCTGACTCATCCAGAATAAGAAGCTGCCGCAAGAAGAAGCACCAACAAGCTGGCTGCCTGGCTTCTCTCACATGCCCCCCCCACGCAGCACGTGCAATGAAGGCGTTGGAGCTCCTTCCATTCCCTTCTCTCCTGTAGTTGCCATGCATGGCTCACCTCTACCTGTTTCAAACTAGCAGCACTCACAACATCAGATGCAGAGCCAGCTGCCTGCCACCTGGCTGAATGTATGACAAGGAAGGGTGCCTGACTGACTGGTTGAGCAGTGACAGACTAATTGACTGCCATGAGGCAGCTACCTATATATGTCGCTCTCGAGCCTCAGGAGAGAGAGGAGGAGAAGGAACGAGGACGTGAAGGCGCCATCTCTTCGGGAGGGAGGGAGGGAGGGAGGGAGGGAGGGGGTACTTGCATGCTGCTGCTGCAAGCTTCATGCCCTCTGGCGACGAGTAGCGCCCAAGTGCGAAGGGAGCAGTGAGGCTCCCTCCTCCTCCATGCCTGCCGTTGCTTTCGAAGCTTACAGAAGTGACTGTAGCCGGCACATGCTTGTCTGCACGCGCACATACACACATCGTGAGAGCGTCGATTCAATGGTGTGTTGTTGTCAATGGATGTGGGTGATGAGCCCGCACAATATACGTGGACCTTCATGCAAGAAAAAAAAATTCGTATCCAAAAATAGAAAAACACCTCCACCGTGGCGTCCGTCGTCCGAGATTCCGCTATCCGACAAACGACGGCTGTGCCGGTGAAGCAAAGCAGGCAGAGCTCGCTCTATGCCAGCGTGCTTCCACTTGGTGGGGCGAGGAGCTGCTACAACTAGTGGAGCAGCCCAGGCGGCTCAATCTGGCAATGACAGCTGGTAGCCGGCCAAAGAGAGGGGCAGGAGAGGGGCCGTTACGCAGCAAATAGAGCTTGCCAGCAACAGCCTGTGTGCTCGTCAGTTGACTGCGCCTCCTACTCTCTGGATGTGCCGGTAGCTAGATGGCCAGCTGGCGTTGCTGGCCCTGGGGGCCTTGCTCACAGTTGCCTCGTCACAGGCTGTCAGCTGCAGCTCAGGGGCTGTCCATGTCTGCCCACCAATTGCTGCGGGACATTTGTCGACCTTGTCTGCTGGCTATGCTGGTTTGCCCCGTGTGCTACTCCTTCAGCCCAGCATGCATGCGGCACATTTGGTAGCCCCAGCTCTGCTCGAGCCACCTGGCAGCTTTACTTTGATGGCCACTTGGGGGCTTCTTCATGACTGCCAGCTGAATCCACTTAACATCAGACTCCAACACTGGGGCAATAGACCTGAAGCCCCCTGGTCTCTCCTCCAACTCAGAAAGTGGGGAAGAAACCAATCCCCTGCCGGCCGCTGCTCAGGCCACAAGTTTGCCTCTCATACTTATGTCTGCCTGTCTTTGGACGAACTAACTCTGCCACCAGCTGCAGGCTCCAGTTGCTCCTTCCTGAGCTGGGCATGTTCGTCAGTGAGGGGGAGAGGGAGCTCCATGCAGGTAAACAGCGAGTACTGCACAGCCAACAGACGGACTGGCCAGCTGGGCGTGGGTGCGTAAATATCTGCTTCTATCAACCTGCACCATGCAAGAGACAGAGGCCACCGGGTGCCTGCTCAAATGCCTCCTCCGCCTTCCGAGCCTTCAAAACCAGCTGCCTGTCACTTTCCCTCCTCTGCTTCTGCTCTTTGACCTCTCCCTCTCGTTTCTTCATCAGCCCTAGCATATAATCTCTCCCTCCACCTCCTCTGCGTCGTCCTATCGTCCCCCTAATTGACATGGTCTGTTCCTTCTCTCACCTTCCCTTCCTCATCCTCTCCGCGTCCTCAGTTGGTCTCCTTCTTCTTCAGGCTCCCCCAGAACTGTACCTTCCGCTTCCCTCATTTCTTCCTCCGCCGCCATGCCTCGACCTCTTTTATTATTGTTCTTCCCCTCAATGCTCTGCTTCCACCTCCTTCACTTTGTCTCCTAGTTTTTCCCTGCCCGCCTCTCCCTCCTCCCAGAGGCACCTCGTCTGTTTCTTTCCTCCAGTCTTCCTGAACCCGCAAAGTCATATCGAAGGTGATTCGAAGGTGGTTTGATGGTGGTAAACCCTGCTTAGGAAGCCTTCCTTGATTACAAATAATTTCAATAGAGCCTCTTTTGAAGGAGAGATTTGAAACCTGGTCCCAAATAGCTCAAGCTCTGTGAAGCTCGTCTCACATTGGGCTCAAGATGGCTCCGCGCTCCTGCCAATTCATTCCGAATCCAGCATGTCACGCCCAGTCACGTCCTTCCTCTGTGCGTTACATGTGCTTACGTGACATGAGTCAGTTCCACGTTCAGCTTTGCGCCGGTGCTTGCCTGCCTGTGCCTGCCAGTGCGTGCCCTTGCATTGCCTTGCATATGCTTGCCGAACCTGCAGCGACGCAGTGAGAAATGCTGCAGCCTACAGCCCTGGTGATGCCGTTGGCAGCCGTAGCTCGTGCTGTAGCTGCTAGGGGCATGTTGCAAATATGAGCAAATAGCTACAAAAAAGACGTTGAGCCACGTTAAGCAACGCGGAGTGATGTCGAGCAATGTCGAGTGCGCCCCAGGTGCGCCCAAGTGCGCCAAGACTTCCTGATTCTGACAAGACCAGTTGGCAGAACTTGGTCGCATTTGGCGCTTACACTGGAGATCTTCGACCAATGAGCTAGCCTGTCCAAGGTGGCAACGAAAAGCAGCATTGACACTGATTGGCACCAAATTTTGCTATGGCGTGCTCAGAGGAAGGGGCGAAATGGCAGGCAACAGGCAGACCAGGCAAGACCAGGGATGAGTTGGGAGCCTTACTAATTAGCCGAGAAAAAGCAATCTGTCTTGAGGCAAGGGTAGAGTGAAGACATTTACTTCGCATAGCTAAGTTATACTTCTTGGAGATAACTTATAACGGCCACATCGTAAACGGAGAAGTATACATAGGTTAAATGGCTACTCTCGTGGGGCTGACAGTAGCAAAGCTGGGTGCTCTCTCGCTTCCTGTAGCCTTGCTGACATCCAAGAACACGAAGACGGTGCCAGATGTCGTTGGTCATGTCCCTTGGGTTCAATGCAGGTCGCGTACCTCAGTACAGACACGCTGTGCATTTTCAGGTGAGATACATGGCATTAAATTTAATGTCTCGTTGCTCATCTTCCAAGCAGGAACTTGGCCTACATTGGCTCTGCTTGAGTCTCTTTACTCCTTACTCCACCAAGTAGCACATTGTGCGAGTCACAAGGAGTTCCTGAGAGGCAGTAAGGATTTCACACCAGAGACATAGCTGACATATTAAAAAATGTTTTATAGACTGGTGCGAAGCTCCTCTATTGCAGACTACAATTACAGTTATGAGTGGAAAGCCCGATTCTGCAGAGCTAGGCCCCTGGTTGTTCCTAGCACTGCATTGAGCTGCTCTCTTATACAATGGACGTTAGTTACTTGGTCTACTCCGAAAATTGCGCACAACCCAATCCTAGTAAATACGTTCCTGAAAGCCGTACTAGTATCGGGAAGACGTGAGCCAGACAGTATAGAGAAGCAC
This sequence comes from Mesotaenium endlicherianum, assembly GCA_009602735.1. Taxonomy (NCBI): domain Eukaryota; kingdom Viridiplantae; phylum Streptophyta; class Zygnematophyceae; order Zygnematales; family Mesotaeniaceae; genus Mesotaenium; species Mesotaenium endlicherianum. The sequence continues at coordinate 56,837 of WELA01006444.1, forward strand.
AAGCTAGTACTATAGATAGTTTGAGCGCCAGGCAACTTCTCTTTCAATCTATGAGCTCTTGTCTTGTATTTCCGCTTGTGCAGCTTGCAGTGTCATGAATGCCAAGCAAGCTCCTAAACTGTAAGTTTTATCTTACATCCACACTTCTCTCCCCACGCAAGCAGCCTCAGTTGTATTTATCTACTGAGCCTGCCAGCTGTCCGGGTACATACCTGCCACACCAGCTTCATGTTTGTTATAACCTAACTTTATGGCACTCAAGAGTATGTTGTTTGAGATTAGACCAATAACATCATAAAGTGCATTGATTACTTGTAGAAATATGTAGTGGACTACCTAGCTTACATGATTGTATTTGCCTACCTTGCTTGGTAGAGACAACTGAGCAGCCTGCACTCATGACCTCCAGCAAGCTGTTGCATGTCACTGTGGATCGATGGCTGGTGACTGCGTGCATTCACCTCACAGTAGTCTTGCATTTTGTCTGACAGGGCATTGGAGTCATCATTCAGTGGCATCCGCTTTCCCCAAGAGGCGAAAGCCATGAAGATACCTGCACTGCGTGAGAAGAAGGCTGGCGGGGCACTGGGAGCCACGTGTGACTTGAGGATTGGCGGCAGCAGCTACTCACTCAACTGGATTGTGACGATTGCTTCCTTGTAAACTAACGTTCCCTTCTGCAATCACGTTCTCCTGGTGCTTACAGAAAAGTTCCCTCCCACCTACATGCGCTGAGAAAGTTTTAGTACTCTTTGGTCTCCATTCACCTTGCACATATTCCTTCTGGTCCCCCAATTGCGCCATATCTTGAAGTCCCTATTTTAGAAAGTTCATGATCACATATGAGGGTTATATAAGGCCCTACTATAAGTATGTTCTTGACCACTTGTACAGAAACAGCCTATGGCAGCTTGATGTGAGGTACCCCAAGCAACCTAGCATTGATATGTTATATGAAGATATGAGATAAAATTGAATAATAAGGAGCCACTTTTTTGCGGTGTGTGCTAATGGTGGGCCAGTGATGTAAGAAATGTATGAGACTTGAAGCTGGGGTCGTTTTTCATGGCAGGGTGTTGATGTACTTCGGAAAGCCCGGCCTGCCAAAGCAGTTCCTCGCACCCCTGCTTGCCCTGCAGCTACCTTCAGAAGCCTTCAACTGGATCAGGTGTCTTCACATCACCCCCTAGTCTGAAAAACATGTGCATGAAGCAGAAGGTCCCTTTGCTTTTAGTCATTGACGGTGTATGGGCCATACTCTTGCAACTGTGTCATGAAACAACCATCTGACACATTCTATCTTGTCCTCGAGGAAATTATCATTATTGCTAGAGGGTCGTGTACGACGTGGTCTGCCACAAAAAGCTTTGAGACTTGTGCATGTCATGGTCAATATGTTCTGATAAAGCCCGTGATACGTGTGCACATTATGCTCACCATGCATTGAAGATGGGAGTTCACACAAAGCTCGACAAATGAAGAGGTAAACGTGTGAAGAATCGCTGACGAGTTGGCACTGAGCTGTTTGGTCAGGGGAGAGTACGGCGTCTGGTGTGCATTCGGGGGAGTGCTGGTCCGCCTCTTCTACGGATCTCTTGGTGAGCTCTTGAATCTCTTCTCATACCTCCCCCCTTATAGCTTGCTAGTCGAGTTTCGTTGTGTGAGCTGAGGTGCTCGAGTTTTGTTGTCTCACCATACCTTAAATTCATTTCTTTGTTCTCAATCACATCACCAGCAGTCTTACGCGCACATCCATTAGCTAGCTCAATTCAGAGTCAGCAGAAGCCAGAACTTCTAGCATACACGGCGGCTCGTTGTGCATACCATGCGTGTGACAGCTCACAGAGATGTGGATCTGACGCGATTGTGTGCTTTTGCTGCCATGAGCACTTCGCCTATGAAGAACCTGATATCAGGCGTCAATCACTAACATTGTGGTGCTTATCACCTGATGGCCCTTCAGGTTATTTTGAGCTACCACTGGCAACGTTCTTGCTAGTCCTCACCGCGCCCCAGCAGCTCCTATCCTACAGGTGGGCTTCTATGCTTGCCAAGACTCTGCAGACAGTGCATGAAACGAAGCCATCTGCTCGGACCTTGTGCGCACCTTAGCATTGTGCTGCTAGCGCCTGGCCAAGTATGCTAATCTTTCAAAGATATTTTTTCACTTGTCCTTAGTTTGAACCCCGAGCACACTTGCCTCATGGTTACGACCAAGCATTACTGAAGAAATATTCCTTGTTTCTTGTGGTGGTTCTTCATCATGCAGGGGCTCACCTGGAGCAGCACTTGTGGCTCTTGCTATGGCAGCCTTCATTGCGTACTCCCACTTCCAACAGAAGAATGAGAACAGTCTGACCACAATTCCTGTCTTGGCCATCTTAGTGATTCCACTGGTTGCCCTCGTAAGATCCCGGTAATTTCAGTGAAGTCGTCCGAGAAACATAGCAGTTGTTGAAATTGCCTTCAAGTAATTGGAGGGGTGGGGTGCTTGTTTACCAAACTCAAAAGCGTCTTCTAGCATTTGCAACGTAATCTGTTACCTTATAATCCTATGTAATCCTATGTAGCTACTAGTGTATATATATGTAGATAGACTTGCTTTACAGACATATGCTTGTCAGCCGACAGAGTCCTGTGATATCAATGAGGACGACTATGCCGACGTGTGCACGTGCGGGCTGCATGTTTTCTCTGGATGTTTTAAATTCAACTTGTAGTCAAGGAGTCCATGTTTTTTGTTATATTTTGCTACTACACAAAAGTATCTAGCAATCTCACAATGGTTTACTTCTTTAACAATGAACTATTGAACAACCAACATAACCCTGAGACATAGAAGCCCGTCTTTGCTTAATCAGGCGGTGCTCTTAACCAAGTAAACAACAAATGTACTGGGGTTTTTGAGGTTTGATTCATAGAGTACTTTGTCTTACCAAAAGCGTGAGAAAATGCAGATATGTTGGTAAACACACCGTCTTCGGTCAAAACACTCTCGTTTGTCTCCATTCAGCGGTGCGCAATGTAAAATGTATTGATGATAACTTCCTTCACACTTCATGAGATAATAGGTTCCTTGGGTAACACAGTAGGTGCATGGACACGTAGGCCGGGACATAAATGATAAAAGGTCTTCATATATTTCAAATTTGTCATCATCTTTTTGCAAGGCTTTCATCCTTGACTCATCAATTTGTAGGCGTACTGTGAGCCAGCTTACACTCCATAGTCAAAAAACATATAATTACTTATGACCCCAAATCAATAGCCTCTAGAGTATCATTGTTTGAATTTTCATTTTACAGCTTCCATGCAAGTCTTCTTCCACAATAAATTTGTCGCATACAAGGTCCTTAAGAATGCACAACGTAACCTCCTCACTTACTTGCAAGGTGAGGTAGCAATCAGGTTCATTTGATGGAAGTCACCAAATTGCAATAGGCACACACTGCAGAGATATTGTGGTAAAGAAAGGCCGGTTGAAATAATTGCAAGGCTTAAACTTACGAGTGTTTGATTCGTATAAAAACCACTATTTTCTGGGTCGAGATTGCAATATAGTAGCCCTTTTCCATTTGCAAGTGTAAGATATATACCTCCTTACAGGCACAAAAATAGGACAAATTCGTGAAGTATTGAAACGTATATTTGTGTAACTTACAGGAGAGGCAGATTAAAAACTACACCAAAACAATTCGGTCTAATAATTAAGATTTTATGACATTTTATACACCGGGAAGCGGGCGTTACATTCGCGTTCAACGGCTGTTCTCGAAATGTGGCATCAATGCTGTTCTCCACTTCGTAACTGAAAGCGAAAGCCTCCGAACATGATCGACGACGTTCCTCCAAGCGACATATTGGGGGGGCTGTTTTCTAAAAGTTGTCGCTGCATGGTCTGATTCAAAACTTCAGTAGTAATTGAATGATGCCACCGTCTACAATTATAAGCAGACTGTGAGGACATGCTCGTCATCCTCATGTGCATAATGTCAAGGCTTTGGAGGTACTGATAGCTTGGCCATTCATTTGAGATGTCACATGCCACGCTCTTGCTGAAGACAAGCGTTGAAGCTTTTTTTGTACCACCTCTGTGCCCATCTACCAATATCAGTCAAATATTCCAACTTGAGTCCCTTCCCAGACAGATAAGGCTTTTGCGTCATGGCCTCGGGAACAAGGAGATGCTCCGACAGTCTCAAAGTAGGAGAGCAAATGCGGCTGCTGTGCCGTCTGCCACTGGTGGTGGCACAAGGGCTTTCTCTGAGGGGACTGATAGAATAGCTTCACAACCTGGTCCTGTGGGGAACCTTGCTGAAGGCGTTGACCCGCCTGAGGACCACTCAGTCAAAAAGAGTCATGCAGTGGGCGCCAAGCTGAGCTGGAGGCGGACGCCTACTGAGGCACGCCCTGATTCAAGGCCCAACTCTCGCCCTTCAAATGCTCAAGCAGGAGCGAGCTTGACAGGCCGTGAGAGGGAAGAAGAAGGCCGGAGGATAATGCAGCAACTTGTATCAACGCATTCACCCGCCAGAATCCTCGACATAGTCGACGGGAGCCGAAACGTCATGTCTGACGTGAGCCTATGTACGGCGTTCCACAGACTGGCAAAGCACAGCAGGCATGGGGACGAGAGGAGCAGGGAGAAGCTGAGGGCCCATCCAAGCGCCACGTGGCTGGCTCAGCAAGTGGAGTCCTCCCTGCCGGTGTACAGCACACAGGCCTTGGCCAACGTAGCATGGTGCGCCCTCTCGCCTTCGGTCCCTTTGTTCTCCCACTGTCCCTCTCCTCCACGCCCGCATGGGCTCGACAGGGACAGGTAGAAAGCTTCCCGCGCAGCAATATGCCGCCATGTGTCACTGTTCTCCTCGCCCTTGAGGGCTTGACAAGAGTGATTGTTCATTTTTCATACGGCAGCATGCCCCTCACTTGTCACGATAGTGGGAATGACGAGCGTGCAAGCCTGCAATGTATGCAGTGACAGAAGATAGGCAGGCACCCAACGCGCTCCACGCACACCTCAAGCCTGTATCTCTCTCGACCCAGCAGGTTCTGGACGCTGCACCTTTTGGCAGGCTCCAAGGAGCGCAACAGCACGAGCTGCATGTTCCGAACAACACTCGCGTTGGTTCGCTTCACCTACCAGCAGGGGCGCTGTTAGCATACCCCCTCATTTCCTCGCAAGAGCTGCAAACTTGCCCAGGCCCCGCCCCTGGCGCACTCAGCACGAAAAAAAGCTCGAGCCGCTGCATGTTACAAACATCTGTGCATCACATTGCTTCCAATACCCAGCGGCGCAGTGAGCACGTCGCCTCACCGCCGCGAGAGCTGCAAATGTGTCAGGCCCCGCCCCAGACACACACAGCATGAGCTTTTGTTGGGCCCAGTGACGAGCCAGGCATATGTATCGACGTGCGACACAAGCTGGTGGTGCGTCTGCAGGCGACACATGGTGCATGCTCTGTGCTCTGTGCTCTGCAGTAAGGCTTTTTGCAGCACCCCCTGCAGAGGCTTAGGAGCCCCGTGCCTTGGGGGCCCGCCAGGGCTGAGGGGAAGGAGGCCTGGGGGGGGGTGGGGGGGGAGAGCAGGGCTCACGCGCAGCTGGGCCACGGCTCGCCCACCCTCCTGCACAATGTAGCCGAGGCTGCCATCAGGCGCGCGCGGGCCTTCAACTCCCTCGAGGTTGCCAGCATGGTGCGTGCGGACGTTCATCATCATCATCATCATCATTGTTCATTATCATCGGAGCCCTTGCTCTCTTTCTCTCCGTGCGTGCGGGCGTGCGTGTGTGCGTGTGCGTGCGCGCGCGTGAGTGCGCCCTTGCTCTGTTGCCCTCTAGTGGCTCTGTGACAGCGCCCTTTGCTCCTGTGGGCACCGGCCTCCATGGACGCATGACGGGTCGATGCTGCAGCAGCGGGTGACAAGCTTGCAGAATTGCGGAAGAGTGTGCGTCGGGTTCGCGCAGTCTCGCACGTGTCAACCCAGGGCTGAGAGCGCCGCACTACAGCCCACAGCCCACACCCCGCACCCTACGCCCTTAACCCCTCCACCCTACACGCGTAACCCCCTGCACGCTGGATTCGGAGTTTTTCAGCACCCTGAGAATAGTCTGACTCCGGACTCAGAGGCAAGTCAGAGGCAGAAGAGGAAGTGGGGGCAGGCTTTGACAGGACCACTTGCTGTTGTTTGCATGCCGAGGAAAGTGGGGCTAACGCCAGCTCTGCATGCAGGGGGTGAGCCTTGCTGCCAGGATCCATGGATGCGGCGGGGGTTGCCGTGAGGTGATGTGGGGCTTCATTGTGCTCGCTCTCTGAGGGGGGGGGGAGGGCAGTGTGCCTGCCGGGGAGGGGGCTGCTGCAGATGCAAGCGTACGCCAAAGCAGACTGCCGCCACGTGGTGCTCCTGCGGGCGCTGGTGGAGGGCAGGGTGCTCGGGAACGTAGACGCGTTCAACGACCGGCAGGTGAAAGGCATCGCCTGGTACGCTCCGGCACCTGCATGCGCTGCTCTTCTCTTCTCGTCAGAGCCGAAGCGCAGTGTTGATGATATGCGAGCATTGTGGGGCGGGTGGGTGCACGCCACCGGCTGCTCCAGGCTCCAGCTGCTGCGCCTTCTCTTGATTTCTCTATAGAGCCCATGTGCTGCCACTGGTGCTGGCTTGAGGTCGTCATAGGAGGCAAGCGCTGGTAGGGGTGGGTGCACATCTCCGGCTGCTCAACAGTGCAGGAGGGGGTGGGCGTGGGCGTGGGCGTTGTCATGGGCATGGGCTTGGGGATGGGTGGGGAAGGAGGGTGCAGGGCGCACGCGAAGCTGGGCGTGCAGGCGCCAGAGCTGTTTGACGCCATCAGCCGCGACATGCTGGGCCGCATGCCGGAGTTCTCTGCCACCTGTCTCTCCAGCATCGCATGGTACGCACGCGCACAACAGCCGCCGCCGCCGCTGCTGCTGCTGCTGCTGCCGCCTGCTGCTGCCGCAGCCCCTCGCTGCCACTTTTGCTGTCATTCCTCCTGCTGCTGCTGCAGCTGCCAGCACAACATCGTGTGCCCTGCTTGACTGACACGTATGTACCCGGGCGCGATGGCGAGGGTGCGTGGGTGCGCCGGTGCAGGTCATACGCCAAGGCAGGCCACCACGCGCCCGCTCTCATGGACGCCATTTGCGCGGCCGCGCTTGCGTCCCTCTCCTCCTTCACCCCCCAGGACGTGTCCAACCTGGCGTGGTGCGCTCATCTCTGTCGCCGCACTCTCTCTGCACCATCAGTGCCTGTTGATATCATACAAGCAAGTGCAAAGTGCCCGGACTCCTCAAGGGAGGGGACGTGGTGAACAGCTGTCACGATGCCAGATGATGACACGTGCTCGACTAATCAGACTGCCACAACGATCTGGCTTGCTGGGGCGGGGCGCAGGGCGCTGGCAAAGCAGAAGAGTGTGGGCAACAGGGGGCTGCTGCAGCAGCTGCTGCAGGGCATGGCCCATCACAGCCGCCCGCGCCTGCACACCTTCCCCCCCCAGGCCCTCAGCAATACTGCCTGGTACTCTCTCTATCTCTATATATACACATGTATACGTATCTCTCTCCCTCTCTCCCTTACCTGAAGCCCCCAATATCGACAGCCTAGCATGAGCTGAGCAGTTTACAAGCAGAAGAAATGCGGGGGGGCGGGGGGATTGGTGGGGTGTGGGGCGTGGGGGGACGCGCACTGGCAGGGCGTATGCGACGCTGGGGCACTGCCACACGGGCCTGCTGGACGCCATCGCCCACCAGTGCCTTCTGCGCCTGCCAGACTTCTCACCGCAAGCCATCGCCAACACTGCATGGTATGCTGCCATTGTAGATACACTTGTTCGTGTGTGCTTCAAGCAGGAGTGAGCCACATTTCTCTGCAATCTCCCCCGTTTCTCCCTCCCTCCCCCCTGCCTCTCTCTCTGTCTTTTCCTTTCTCTCCGCCCTCCCTCCCCCCCCTCCTCTTCCTCTCCCTCCTCCCCTCCCCCTCTCTCTCTCCCCCTCACTTCCTCCCTCTTGCGATCATTATTCTGAATTGAGTGGAAAAATGTGGGGTGTGAGGGAGCGCAGGGCGCTGGCAACGCTGAGGCACGCATGTGCGCCGCTGCTGGAGGCCGTGGCCCGCCACGTGCTGGTGCGGCAGCGCTTGCCGCAGTTCCCTGTGCAGTCCCTGGCGTGCCTGGCGTTTGCCTTTGCCACCTTTGGGCACCCCGTGCCTGGCCTCTGGCAGGCGCTTGCGGACGAGGTGGGTGCGTGCTTGCATGCATGCTTGTGTGCCACCCTACATGTCGCGCTCAGTGGTGAACCCCCCCCCTCGGCAAATTCACTGCTTGCTCGACTCTTTGTGACAAGTCTCCTCGTGAGCTGTCCGCATGTCTGTGAAAGTATCACCTATAGACAGTCAGCATAGCTCGTTCTCCCCTCTCTCCCTCCCTCTCTCTCTCTCTCTCTCTCTCTCTCTCTCTCTCTCTCT
>WELA01006444.1:65494-93722 GCA_009602735.1 Mesotaenium endlicherianum
CCCCCCCCCCTTGCCGGTGGGAGTGCTGGGGGTGCAGGTGCTGGTGAGGCTGAAGAGCGGAGAGCTGAGGCGGCAGTCCCTCGTCACGGCCGCGTGGGCGTTTGCTGTGGAGGGCCACTACGACGAGGCCCTGACGCCGCTTCTGATGTCTGAGCTGGCGAGCCACGACGACTACTCCTCCCACGAGCTCTGCCAGCTGTATCAGGTGGTGGCTCGACCACCCTTCGCTTCAAAGCTACATATTGCTTCCTTATTTGGCAGCTAGTACTCCTCGCAGGTGGGTGAATGCCCCCCGTTACACGTGCAAATCCTACAGGGGTCCAGTAGACCCATTGCTGTGACGACAGCTGGACGATACTTGCTGCGCATATGTTCCCTAGACTGAAGTGCGTGAGTGGGTTGCGGCGCATTGTTGTGAGGCGATAAATATGAGGGCAGGTGGAGCTGGCGTTGCGACTGGAGGCCAGCGCTCTTCAGCAGCAGCCGATCAAAATGCGCGACGCAGAAGCACATGCCTACTTTGCGTCGCTGTGGCGCTCGGGTCATATCAGGCAACAGGCCAAGGTGCCTCCTCGTGCTCCTTGAAGTCGTACGCGCATATCTCTGCCCTTTTCCGCAGCCCCTTAAGGCTCAAGGAAGCTGAGAAGTCAGCCGCCTGTGTAATGCTGGGGGGCCCACCTGCATTGGCAGCAGGCAGTATAATTCTCTGGGCCAAGTTGATTGTGCTCTCTGGGATCTGACGCACGCACCTTACGTTTGTTGGGCGACAGACGTGCTGGGACTACACAAATGCGGCCGACAAGCGCCAGGTGTCTGGATTCCAGGAGCAGGTGCTGGCCACGTTGGAGCAGACTCAAGTAACCTACGTGGCAGAGTACAAGGACGGAGATTACAGCATCGACATAGCCCTCTTCCCAGACGAGACTGGCAAGATTGCGGTGGAGGCAGATGGTCCATCTCATTTCGCTTACAATGGGGACCGCGCCCCGCTGGGGCCCACGAAGCTGAAGGCTCGCCTGCTTCAGAAGCAAGGGTGGCATGTTGTCCAGGTGATGTGCATCTCTGACTGCACTTGGCACTGCCAAAACGTCTGGTTTGCCTTTCTGGGTGCATGCAGTTCTTTAAATCTGCGGTGCATATGTGGAATTTCTCTGCTGACAGTGGTTGCCATGTGGTGCAGATCCCATATTTTGAGTGGGATTCTCTGCGAAGTCAAACAGAACGCTACGAGTACATGAGGGACAAGCTTCTTTCCTACCTGGACATTTCCACATATAGTGGACGAAGCAAAGCTTCAACATCTCAAGACGCTACACACGTAGGAAGTCCTGAGACGGAGCAGACACCTAGCAATTTGGCTGCTTCTGCTCATGAGGTACCAGTAACTGCAGTAGCCAAGGACAAGGTTATCGCGCGTAGTGAACGCCTGCTTCTAGCTCGCAGTCCAAAATCTGGACACAAATTGGAGGCACTGCGAAAAGTGGCAAGTCGGAGAAACTTATCCAGGGATGGCAAAGAGGAAAAAACATAATGAAATGTATGTGTAGCAACTACCTTCCTGCTGCAATGAGGCTTCTTTGCAACGAGAAGCCTTATGAAAGTTTCATTTGTCGATGAGACACAACACGTGTGAAATCGATCAAATTTAAACACTTTGTCAAACTTTGGTTTGCGACATTTCATGTCGCTAACCTTCAATTTGGATATGCACCCACAATCTATAAGAGTTGACTATATATAAATGCCCTGGATGCTGGTGTGCTTAATCACATGCACAGCAAAGGGCCACGCATCCACAACCAAGGTAGAAAGAGCACAGTCCTACTCCATACTGGTTAATAGTATAAGATCCACAATACAAAAAGTACACCTTAGGCTCCTGCTTTCATCAATTCCCATCAACTACTCTGTTCTCAAAACACCATGTTGGTACAAACTTCGTACGCTGGTAAAGTCGTAACCATTAGAAGACCATTAAGGTTAAGGCAAGCACACAGACTGTCACAAGAGGACGAGACCTACAAGGAAACCACAAAGCGACAACCTTCAATTACATTCCCATTCCAGCACACACAGACCACACAACTCCTGTAGTCAACAATGTAGTTAATTACAATATAACAACCGTGTTCCTCCAGAGGTACAACGAGCATAGCAGCTCCAAGAGTCTCTGCCCTACATGGTTGCCACAGCAAGAGCTTATTGGCTCACTCCTAGCCACTTGCTGAAGTTGTCAAACTCCACGTAGTCAGAGTCTGAAATCATGGTCTTGTACCATGCAGTGCCCGCAGCCTTCACCTTGGGGTCCACCACCTTTCCTCCCTGCTCACAGACCCCACCATCCCCTATCAGACATGCAGAGGTGTCGCTAAACCCTTGACCTAGGGCAAACCTAAGGTGTCAAAGTTCCAGGGAGCAGCTTCACAATGCTAGCCCACCTGCCCACCTCTGTAAACTGCATCCCCACAGCTGACATCCAACTATGATGTCAATTGTCTCCAGCAAAGAGAGTAAGATGGCAAGATAGGGCTGTGAGGGCATAGTACCTGGATACCCTTGCGGGCCTGCTCAAGCTTCTCCGCCTTCGACTTCATGCGCTCAGCCTGTGCCAGAAGCTCCATGCGCCTTGCTGTCTTTGCGTATGGGTTCAGCTTCAACAACGCACCCAAGTTCTTGAGAGGGTTCTTCTTGAGCACACGCCTCTTGATGCTCACCTTGGTGGGGCGCACCACACTCTGTTTCCACCAGCAACATAGTAGTAAGCATGTGTTTGCCTTTGCCTTCTAGACTAGTTCAAAAAATGGCCAAACCCCAAGAAGAAATAACCATCAAATCACGGCCTCCATCCCCGCTTGACTGAAACCAAAACTTCCGAGGGTCCATACTTTGGCACTAAAAATATAGCTCACTACGTCCAGATATGGGTCATCCATACATAATCATTTCCTTTTAGGCTCCAACCCCAGGACCTTAGGAACTAGGTTTCAACAGATCCTTTGCAGGTGCAGCCATACTATACCTGAATTTCGTCGGAGTTCACGATACGAGCAAGGTCGGAGTTGGCCATGACTGATCTAGGGAGCTTGTAGTTCTTCTTGGTCTCTGAAACTGTGTCAGTAGAGCCGAAGATGCTGTCGAGTTTTGCAAAAGCGCTCTGTGTCCATACAATCAAGCGGCCAAGGTGACCACCAGGTGCCAGCTGAAGAAGGTTCAGGCGGTCCACGGAGCACACCTGCATTGCACCTCCACCCAGGAACTAGCGCTGAGCTACAGCATCAATGACCTCCCTTTGATGCCAGATGAAACCTTGCACAAATACTTGTGGCTATAGAAAGGGGGTAGGAAAGGAGAAAGTAGCCAACACATGCAAATAGCGAGGTTGTAGATGGTGAACCTCCCCTTGCAGCTTACCCTCAACAGCTCTGTAACGAACTAACCATTATCCCAGACAAGCTTCAAGCAACTTAGAGCTTTCTTGGTGTACCCTCAGGACCAGTTAAATGAGATATGTGACCCGTTTGTACAAGAGGTAAGTTAATGTACCTCAACCCCAGGAATGTTACGGAAAGCCTTCACCAGCTTTGCACCCTCAGTGCCGTAGATGACCAGAGGGCCTCTCCTAGACACGTAACGCCTGTTACGCATCTTCCCCTTGCCAGCCCTAACATTCCTGCTAGCCTTGGCCTTCTCTACGTCATCAAAGACCCCGAACTTCTTCAACAGCTTGACAGCTCCTGAGGTCTTCTCTACAGCTTCAACCTCGTTGCCGAGAACAAGTGGAACCTCGGGAATGTTCTCGATGCGATGGCCCCTAGCCATCACCAAAGCGGGAATGGCAGATGCTGCTAGAGCAGAAGCAACAGCATACCGCTTCTGGTTAATGTTGATCTTACGGTGCCAGCGCCTCCAGATCTTTGTAGGGGCAAACATGCGACCACCACGGCACATGTTGCCGAAAGCTCCCTGTCCAGCCCTGTGAGTACCACCTCCAGGAACACGAGGAATACGAGACACGGCACGACCTGTTCCCCATGACTCTGCAGACGTCTGATGTCCTGCTTTCTTACTCACTGCATAGGGCTGACGCTTGTTCTTGGCCATGTTGGAGTGGACAAAAGCAACAATGTCAGGGCGAATTGGGGCAACAAAGACAGCAGGGAGGGCGGCCTGTGCGGCATCCTTGCCCTCGCCCTCCACAGGCTGCACAGTAACCAAAGGACGTGCAGCAGCCATGGCGACCAATGAACGCTACAAGGCTCGAGCCTTCTAAAAGAGGATCGCAAACGGTGCTCTCGCCGCTTTTGCTCGTCATGGACCTCCTAAACCCGTCTCGTCGTCGAAACTGGTCGAAACCCCTCCAAGACGAAGTGTCGGTGACGACGCTCGTCAATGTCTTCTTACATGTACACGAGCATCATCATGGCCCATGCTTGACTTTACGACACTTGAGTTATGTCCAAACTATGTCACTAACTTCAAGTACCAGTAGTCTCCACGCGCGCGACGAGATATATGTTTCCCTTTGATAGATATATCAATAAAAACATAAAATCATCAGAAACACGTAGTCGCGAACTCGAAAGCATGGTACTTTTTCTGGTTAAATTTGCATACTGACGTGGCTTTTTGTGGACCTCCCTGCGGTCTCACTCTGCCTTCTTCATTCTGGCCCTCTAGTCTCTGGCTAAGAACGGGTAACCATCTGCCTGGCAGAGGTTCACTCGACTGCATAGGTTCGCTTTGCACCTTGTAGCTGTTTAGTAAGCTTTTACTTACTTTAGGGGCGGGCTTTTCACACATTGCTTCGTTCCTGCTGTGCGAAAATCGCTTAAAAGCTGCAAAGTCATCTGCATTGCCGTGGAAGTAGCATTGGCGGGATATGGCTGGTGTAGCAGTCACATGCAAGTGCAGCATTCATGCTGTCAATCACTTGCTTGTTCCGCCTTCCAATTCCTGGAAAACTGCCGTGTCGACCCGGATTGCGGCAATCCCGTCACATTCACGCGTAGGGGCCAGCTCTGAGAGTAGAAGCTCTTCACTTGTAAGCTCTCAATTGTGGGGGCAGCAGTTGTCGAATGCACGGAGTAACGGGTCTCCTCCAAGTATCTCAAGTAGCAGCAGCAAGATAAGGAGTAGGCCCCATGTGAAGGCTACAGGTGAGGTTGAGGAAGCACCTAAAACCACGTCCAGCGATAGGAAGGAAGACATCAATGCGGACCCGGTCGTGCCATCGTCGAACAGTAAGAGCAGTACAGGAAGCGGCAGTGACGTGATCATTGAAGGAGAGTCTCTGGGTGCCACACTAAAAAAGACTAGGAGCAGCATGGGAGGCACAGAGCAGCAAAAGTTGTCAATAGATGACGTGAATCCAGTCGGATTGGGGAGGCGATCCAGGCAGCTGTTTGACGACGTGTGGAGGCGCCTGACTCAGTTGGGCCAGCTCACGCAGTCTCCCCTTGAGGAGGAGTACGAGATCACCCAGGGACCCAATTGCGACTTCACCACACCAAATGCCGAGTACACGACTGTGCTGGTCGCTGGAGCCACGGGAAGAGTTGGCAGGGTGCTTCTCCGGAAGCTTCTGCTTCGTGGCTACACCGTGCGGGTATGGCTGCAGCCTTAGCATCCCCTGCTACTCAGTCTCAGGTTCTGCCACTGCTCAGCAGACCGTAAGGAATGCCTTCATGCGGGCGCAGCGCCGGTGCAGCGCAGCTTCATAAATTCTTGCTAGTGCCACTGCTTGTGTAGTGAACGTCGTCCCAAAACAGGGGGGATGCTCCTTGGTTGCGGGGAAAGGGGAGTAGCCATTTGAGGAAGCGAGGAGCTAGTGGGCCAGCCCTCCTACTCTTCACCTTGTGCTTCAGCTTCAAAAGGCCAGCGTTCAGTGTGCGTGCAGAATGGCTGAGGCAGTCCAGTTACTCAGGTGAAGCTGTGAGCTAGAGTCCTGCAAGATACATCAAGGGAGGGGCGCGGGGGGGGGGNGATCATGCGTTCAAAAATAATGTGTACAGTTGTACTCATGAATATGCCAGACACATATGCACCTTGAGCATGAAACAAGTGCCAACATGCAGGTAAATTGACAGTATAATGAGATACAATTGTTTACGCATGGTCTACATCAAGCTGCAATTACTACATCTAGTAAGAGTACACAGCAGCCAAATCTAATATTTACTAAAGACTTTGGTGGACCAGTATAGAGTAGACGTGCACAACTGCATTGCATCCAGCAATTGATGGCAATGACTATGGTGCAACCCAGTCCCAGCTGCAAAGTATGCTGAAGCTGAGGTCGTGTACAAGATTGCACAATTTCTCCACAATATTTGTAGGTGCAGACCAGCCTCCTGACTGCTTATTCCAACCGATAAATGGCAAAGAAAGGCAAAGTAGTACCAGTAGAATTAGACTGCACCAGCCGGCTGCAGGCACAAGCCTCCCAAAAATCAGAAAAAGACTAGGAGGGAGCTTAAAGGGCGGAACCAGAAAGGGGGGGTGGGCGACGGGAAGTGAGGAAGGGGGGGGGGAGTCACGGAAGGGGCTGCCGGCTAAAGATGGGACTAGCACCCTGGCCCTGCCATAAGAGCTGCCACACGCTCCAATTGAGAATGCACCTCGGTTGTGGGCTCTAAAATATGGCCGCCCTTGCTGCAGCCCAAAGGATACTCAGGGACAGGGCATGGAGGAATAACGCACGTGGGCCATTCGGCCCCTTACCTCCTCGTAACCGCCGAGACTCCACTTCCACATCGAACCAGCAAGCATCCTGTCGAAACCGGTGGTGCTTTCTTGTGAGGCTTGCTGAGGCCCCCAGCACGACTTCCGGGTGCCTACTCATGTTCCGGGTGCCTACTCATGGGGTTGTTCTGAAAGAAAGGAGGATTGTGTGTGTGTGTGTATGTGCGTGCACGTGTGAATGTGTGCGTATGCGCGCGCATGCTCCCGTGTGTCCGCGTATGCGCGTGTGTGCGCGCGCGCATGCGTGCCTGCCGGCGTGCAGGCGCTGGTGAGGAACTCGAGTGCGGAGATTCTGGAGAAGCTGCCGCGCGCCGTCCAGGTGGTGGAGGGCGACTTGAGCGATCCGGCCGCTCTGCAGAAGGCCATCGTGGGGTGCAACAAGGTCATCTTCTGCGCGGGGGCGCGGTCCACCATGGCCAACGACCTCAACCGCGTGGAGCATCACGGGGTGGCCAACCTCGCCAAGGCCATGCTTGTGAGTCGCCCGCCGGCAGGTGCTGGCTGCTGGGCCAGGCTGCTCTCTCTCTCTCTCCCATTCTTGTGGGCTCGCCTTCTTCTGAGGGGGCGCCCCTTGGTGGACCTTCCTGGAAGCTTGCAGCAAGGGCGAGGGGCCACATTGGTGTGCAGGGCTCGTCTCGCACCACGATTGACGTAGACTCCACACACGGTCGCTGCAGGATAACAACCACAGGCTGGCGCAGAAGAGGGCGGGCAGGAGCAGCAAGAGCAAGATCGTGCTGGCAAAGATGAGCAAGGCTGAGCACCAGCGGGGGTGGGACCTCAAGGAAGGCACCACCACGCGCGACCAGGTGGAACTCACGTACGACGGCGGCATGGACTCCAAGCTGGAGTTCAACGAGGCCGGCAATGGCGTCTTCCAGGGTATTGTGCTTCTCCAAACACACCCCAATGCTCATCTGCCCTGACGTTGCAGGCAATAGGAGCCATCGAAGCCACGCCTCTCTCTCTCTCTCTCTCAGACACACACACTCTCTCGCGCTCTCTCTCTCTCTCCACCCGCCCTCCCCGTGTGTGCGTGTGGATGAGCATACGAGTGATTTTTGTTTATGTGCCCACCAGGTGTGCGTTGACCCGAATCCACCTAACTGTGGCATAGTGTGATTTGCACACACGCACACACATGCAGGTTACGTATTCACAAAAGGCGGTTACGTCGAGCTGAGCCGGCCCATCTCGTTGCCGGACGGCCTCACCCTTGACAGGTGCACCCTCCCTCTGCCCCTTGGTGTCACCGCCTCGCAGCTGCCTCGCCATGGGTAGAGAAGAACAGGCAACAGGCACGTGATGTGTGAAGGCAGCTCATCAGGTGCGTGTGCTGCGGGGGGCTTGCTCCGCCCGGCGGCGCCGAGGGGGTGTGTGCAGATATGAGGGGCTGGTCATGGGAGTGCTGGGCGACGGCAAGGGCTACACGCTGGTGCTGGAGACGCGTGCCACGGACGACGCGCCCGCCCGCACCTACTTTGCCCGCTTCAACACGCGCCTCAGCTGGAGCCGGGTGCGTCCCCCTTCCCCGCTGCCCCCTGTCAGCGTTGTCGCGGTCACGACATCGCCTCCTCTCGAGCGGGCTCTGTGCTCCGTCCAGAGTGTGCTCCGTCAAGATCGCACTTAGAGCAGACGGTGCACTCGGCAGCCCTGAGTCGTGCGGCTAGCGTCGCGGAGAAGAGCGTGAGCGGTGGGTGCCTGAGAAAGCACAAACGTTGCCACTTGCGCGCCCGTGTGTACGTATGCGTGGGTGTGTGCGCACGCGGGCGCACGCGCGTGGGTGGCAGGTGAGGCTGCCGTTCAACTCATTCAGGGCCACCACGCTGGATGCGCCGCCCCTCAACCCCGGCCTGGTGGAGACGCTGGCAATCCGCTTCGAGCCGCGCCGCACTGTGAGAGCTCCCTCTGCCCTCTACTATCTACCCCTGGGCCTGTACCCTCGCCCTGTTTTGTGCCTGCTAGCCGCTCCCACAGGCTGCCGCTGCCGCAAGGTCGGGTCGGGGAGGGTTGGGGGTCATTCTGTTAATAAGGGACGTTGTAAGGAAGCAAACGCATGTGTGTGTCTACACGTGTAGACGTGTCAGAGGAGTGGCGGGTAGCGGGTGTGCCTAGGTGTCTTGTGAGGCGTTGCACGAAGCATTGGGTGGAGCAGGGGCCAATGAGGCCTGCATTTGCGTGCACCAGCAGGAGCAGAAACGAAGATGGAAGGGAAAGGCTCTTTTCCCCTCCACCCTCGTTTTGGTCTTTAAAGCGTGCATCCTGTGTTGTGCCGTGCTGCTGCAGAGGGTGAGTCCCCCGGTGAGGTCGAGCAGAGGCGCACCCATGAGCGAGGTGGAGACGGGGAAGGACCCCAACAGCTTCCGGATAGAGATCGACTTCATCAAAGCCCTCCCTGTAAGCTCTCTCAGCTCGTGCTGTTGCATGCAGCTCTGGGTTGTCCGAGGTTGTCTCCCCCATTCAGTATGCGGGTACTGTTTACCGCCATCCTTTTCTTTTGCACGCGGTTGAGCTCGCGCCTTGTCGGCCGCGCGCGTTGTCCAGGGAGGAGAGGAGACGGACTTTATCCTGCTGTCGTGTACGGGCGCGGGCGTGGAGGAGAACACGCGCGAGAAGGTCCTCAAGGCCAAGCTGGTGAGCTCCCCTCCCTTGTCTCTCCCGTCCCGCCCTGGCCAGCCTCAGCCCTGCCCCACTCCCACCTTGCAACTGAGGGAGCGAGCGGAGAGTGCTCACTTGTTTCTTGTGGAACGTGCGTGTGGTGCGGGTGCGGCAGGCAGGAGAAGCAGCCCTAAAAAACAGTGGGCTGGGATACACCATCGTACGGCCTGGCCCCCTTATGGTGCGCTCTCTCTCTCCCCTCTGTCTTTTCGTTCTTCTCTGTCTCTGTCTCTCTCTTTGTGTCATACGCACACACACACACATACATAAAACATAAGCTTTTGTTTCTAATATGCTGGACCGCGTGCTGGTTGTAGCTGCATCTGTCAGGGTCAAGGTAGTGACACTCGTGCATGTGGCCTTCATGTCTCCTTAAGAGCTACTGAGAGCACAATGACGTAAAGGGAGGGTAACGCAAGGCGAGTGTATATGTGCGTGTGTGTCGGTGCGTGTGGTTGTGTGCGCGTGACGTTGGCAGGAGGAGCCTGGGGGTCAGCGTGCCCTTGTGTTTGACCAGGGCAACCGCATCACACAGGTAGGTGGCTTTTCTCGAAACGAATGAGCGCCATCTTAGCAGCTATCCCTCTCGGCCAGGAATGCTGGGCAAACTCACAACCAATAAGTTGCTTCTAACGAGACAGTTACAGCGTGTGGCCATAGCTAAGCATTATTGCCGTGTATAGCTGTGTCATTTGTGCTGCTAGTGAGCCGGGAAGGTGGGGATGAATGGTGAGAAGCTGGGGAAGACAGCAAGGGATCCTCTGTGGAGCCCACGCGGCCTAAGGACTCACACACAGCGCATGGGATGGACGTGGCAGGCCATCAGCTGTGCCGACGTGGCCGACGTGTGCGTGAAGGCTCTCCACGATCCCACGGCCCGCAACAAGAGCTTCGACGTGAGTGCCAGCAAGCTTTCCGCGACTGCCCACTTGCGCCGTAGTGTCCCTTTGATGCTTCACTTTCTGTCCATACGGCATTGGCGCCTCGGGGGCGTGCGTGTCGGATTGGTTGGATGAAAGGTTGAGCTAATCCTGCACAATATTGTCATGGTGTGCTCAACCTTTTGCAGGTTTGCCACGAATACACGGCAGAGGAGGGAACAGGCCTCTACGAGCTGGTATGTCTTCACATGATCCTATCTTTGCCGCTTCCACTCTTTGCTACTTGGACTTCTGCTGCAAGTTAGGCCCTCTTGACACATGCGAGTGTGTCTGAGAGTGTGCATACGATAAAGGACAGGTTGAAGGACCCTTTTGCTACCTGGCACATTTTTACACCCTCATTTGCACTTGAATGCCATGCGTGTGCAGGTCGCGCATTTGCCCGATAAATCCAACAATTATTTGACGCCTGCCTTGGCCCTACTGGAAAAGAACACCTAGTCACTTTGGGGAGGTGAGAGGGACAAGAAGTAAATTTTTGTTCTTCTCATCATGTATCCTTGATGTTCATAAAATTTGAAAACTAGTCTCTTGTCACCATAGGTGCACCGGCTTCACGTATTAACTACAAGCATATGCACTTTCTGTGACCTCCGCTGGCTCAAAGTACAAAGTTACATTTGTAAAAAAAGATATGTAAAAAGACATATCATGCACAAATGTACCTCACTTGCATGCTTGCCTTGATCCCACTTTTTTGTGCATTCTACACCGGCAAGAGCACTCAAACATCACGCTGGCTGCCCAAGTGTTTGATGTACTGCTGCCACCCAACCAAAGCACACAAACATGAAGCGACTTAATGGGCCCCTCGTGAACTTAAGCAAGTCTGGAAATATATGGCAGTTTGTGTTAGGAGCTAAGCACGTTCATTCCTGTTCAAACCCTGTGCCTGTAAACTGGAATAAGGTTTGTGAAGTCCAGCACAGCCCCTCCAAGCAACTCATTTACTTGAGCTTCAACTAGGACAAGTACTGTGCAACATCTCACGTACAGTAATGTATTTGAGACAAGGTGGATTATTGATTCCAGCTTGTGATGCAGCATTGCAAGGGGAGGCAGAATAGCTTACGCCAACTAAGCAGTGCACCATTTTAACTTAGCAGCCAGTACTGCTGAATATATAGCAGACAGAACGAGCGTACAGATGCTGGAGACACAGGCTTTGAAGTATGCAGATGCCTTGAACCAATCAATGAGGCAGATATATACAAAGCGGCTCAGTATCTACTTTCTGCATTCAGTCTATTGCAGCTTCACTTCCTACAAAAAACGATAATAAGTTAACAATACTACAGTTCATCTTGTATCCTGTCTTTTGGGATGGAACTGTTTTTCCTAGTCGACACGACTTAAAAACGCTTTATGTTGTAACATGCCATAGATATGTAAATCCAGAGTAAAATAGCGTAGTTATGAAATTAACCTGTTCAGATTTCATCGATGCTAAATAAGCACGTGCACAGAAGAAACCTTATAATGCCCAACTTGGCAATCTGAGGAAAAAAATCACGTCGCACCCATACAGTTCATAATACTCCAGCAGATGTGTCGTGTTGAACAAAATACAGTCGACCTACCGTTACATCCAAGGGGTCCATCAATGACCACCAAAATATGCCCTTCTACATCGAACCGTTGTACTATGTACAAAGAAACATCGATTAGGGTTAGGGTTTGTCGTGCAGGCTTAAGGTTTTGGATTTAGGGCCACAACCCGACTCAGCCTAAGACACTACAGCTTCGATGGAAGGTTAGGAAGTGTTGGCCTTGTGTTCTCACCCTCGCTTTCATCACCTTCTGAGAAACTCGGACACATTCCGCCAATTTTGTCACGCCACCGGCGCTGCGCTGCGGCCAAGAAAGTTCGGAACTTTTCTTCGTAATCCTGCGGGTGCTGCCGCAGATGACCTGGCACCAAAGAAGACGTGCGCAAGTTTTTATCATATGCATTGACATTTGACAAGGATAAATACGTCTGCGCGGTGTATGCGTGTGCATGTAGAGACATTGTTTTGAAAGACATGTATTGTCCTTGTGTACAAAATACACCCTATATTGCCAACCATTTGGTAGCGAGCAAGGATACCATGTGAAATGCCTGGCGAGTGTCAAACTCCTTTATACATCACTTTGCCTTATCACGGGTGCAGACATTCAAAGACCACCTTTCCATACAACATGGGAGATGATAGAGTATCTTGAAGAGGGCAGGAGAGGGGGGGGGGCTTAAGGTTGTAAGAGCGCTCAGCTTGGGATGTACACAATTTATGTTATCAGATGAGGAGCTTGTCACAAATGTGCTCTACTGAAACTGGGTGTCCCTTAAGCACTCAAAAGTCCCTTGAACAGCGCAGTCCTCATTGTAGACAAGTAGACTTTCCAAAATCAAGTACGACACAAAGAGCGGAGCTGGCGAGGAGGGGAGGAGGGGAGGAGGGGAGGAAGGAGGGGAGGGGGGAGCGCACCAACGTGCTCAGACTTGTTCCAGAAGACACCTGTCACGTGCCCGCCACTTGCCGTCACGTCGGCGATGAACTGGGTGATCCTCTCGTGAGGCGCCAGCACGTCTGACTGGCAGTAGAATACTATCACTGGCCCCTTCAGCTGCATGCGTGATGTCATAAAATCAAAAGAAAACATTCTCTTTATATCTAAAACACGCGGTTTGTCAACCTTTGAAGGAATGCAGTGGAAGGGCGAGGTTTAGTGTCTAATAAAATGACAGGCGGGTCATTAGCGGCGATGTGTACGGTATGACAGAAACAATTATTTCAGTGCACCCTGTTCACACCGGGCAGATCAGAGGATATCCACCCCGTCATACGAGACTGACAAGGAGACGCTTTTCAGATATCGATTAGGGAGTCAAAGCTCGCCGCAACACGTGATTTAGAAGCAGCTCACCGGAGACACATCCCGATGTTAGAGCAGCAGGCGTTGTTTCACGCAAAATATATTTTCCCAAACCACATGGATGTGCTGGAAGAGAAATATGGACATTGCAACTCCTGATTGGTTTAGCAAGTTCAAAAGTATCTGACACGGGAAGTGACTCACACAAAAGTAGCAATGAGCCCTCAGAGGCAGGCAGCGGCAGGCTTGCCCCCAAGCTTTTCTAGTGTCCCCTGCTTTTGGGAAAAGTCCAGCACAAATGAGGTATTGCCGGGCCAGAGAGTTGAAGCAGTGTTTATGAGGACCAACGGAAGCATATGACTTGAAGCCTGAGAGGCAGCGACAAGGGGCAAGTAGCCACATATATATTTTGCGGCTAAAAAAAGATGCCCCCCCGCAAAAAATAAATGCTGAAGGGGGGAGGCAAACGACGGGTGCGAGGTGGGGTTAGTTGCAGACGTTTGCAGAAGGCGCATGGCGTAGGGTTTTAACGTCGAGAATATGCTGCGGGTTTCTTCAGGGTTTCTGATGCAGTGGTGGTGTCATAGGCTTTGCTATCAAAAATTGTAGGAACTTGCCGTAGGTTTACATCACAGGGATTTGGTCACTCACAGCCCATGCAGTCAGCGCCGACCAGAATTGTGCGCGCTGGGCCTCGAAGGCAGACAGGAAGAAGAAGTCGAGCACGGGCACTGCGGCGGTGGCAGCCGCGTGCCTCAGCCAGCTGGGCTGCCCGACTCTTCCGGGCGGGTCAGACAGGAACTTGACGCCGATCGCGCTCACGAAGTCTATGGGGCAGGAGTCGAGAGCCAGCCCGGCAAAAGAGCGTCTCAGCACCGCATATTTTTCCGGGCAGTTCTCGAGCTCCTGTTGAGATCCTTCAAGATGAGAACAAACTAAAACCAACAATAAATAATAAAGCATGACAACTAGAAGGTAAGAGTGCAGGAGTTGTGCCCAGCAGACCTCCACGCTACGTTAGCACCCCTGCATTGCCAACGCCTTCTCAAAAAGAGTGGCAATGTGGGGCTAAGCTGAGGGCACAGGACGTCAAAATCAGGGTCATTTGGTAGGGTGTTGGAGTTATCACTTCAGACAGGGGCCGGAGGTCAATAACGTCGGGTGCTAAGCTAAGGTGTGCTCCACTAGAAGCAATACATAGGCGTCGTATACCTGTTGCTGTAATCCACATTTTCTTTCCCAAGAAGAAGAGTAGCCACACGTGCCCACCCCTGAAGAAGATGTCAGCAGCTATTTAGGCGAATCAGGGGAAAAATGTCAAAAAAAATGGGAAGACTAGTAAGTCAAAAAGAGGCAAACCCTGGTTGCTACACGTGGCCAGACTGTGGAAACGGGTGCATGCAAAGTACCACTTTTGCTGAGAGGAATGAAATTGACGCGTACGCGCGCATGTGAACATGCATATGTGTGTGTGCGTGTGTGTGTGGCGTATGCGTGTCTTGTACAGTCTGTACTGTCAGTGGAGCATCAAAAGATTTAATAGAGTTGGAGCAAGGATTGTAAGAGTCATGGACACACAAGGCCGCGGCAACTTAGCGTATGCCTGCATGCGCGCACGCCCGCCAGTTTGCTTCTCAGCAGAAGGAGCAGGTGAATCCCTCTTCTACTTTTGATCAACTCATGATACCCACCGTACCATGTGAAACCCAAAACCTTCATCTGAAGCGGTAAGAAGCGCAAGCAACCCATCCTCACGCACGCCAGGCAGGCGTCTACAGCGGCAGAGAGGACCCCACTCTCTGTTTGTTATATGCTACGGCAGACGTGAATACGAAGGGAAAAAAAGGGTGAACTGAGGGGCATAACTGTTGTATATTATTTTGGGGGGCATGGGAGGAGAGAGGGGTGAGGGGAGGGTGGTGAAGGAAAGGACCTGCAGCAGCTTGTAGAGGCAAGCTTTGCATCCCCCTGAGAAGGCCGCAAATAGGATTGGCCTGGCTGTGCTCCCCACTTCCTGAGGGAGAAACAAACTACTGGCCACTCGTCATTGAAAGTGTAAGTTTAGGTGTACACACATAAGATGTTCATGTGTGCACGCATGCCTCACATATGTTTTCCGGGAGGGTGTGTGCGGGTGTGTGCATGTGTGGGAGAGCTACTCCGGTGTCCGCGTGATATACATTTAATATATTCAACACTTTCCTGGTACTCAGGATAGTTGGACCTAGATTGGTATTGAAATTGGAGTAATGCAACGATTTAGGATTAGGGTGAGTCAGCGGCACATTGTTTGCACAGTTTCTAACTTAGAAATGGAGATGAATATGCGATGCATCCTCCTTCAGCCATGGACAAGCTTCCAGAGGCTGTGGCAGTACAGCGTACCAAGTGCAGAACTTCAAGCACCTGGCGGGCGAGTGAGAGGGCTCTCTGTGGAAACCACCTGCCAGGTGGGAAATTGCAATCAGTGAGGTTTTTGCACCCTGGATGCAGGCACAGTTTTTACATGTCAAAAAATGAACAGGCAATTGCACACCCATGGAAGCACAGATTTATGTACCAATTGTGTACAAAAGTTACGTATCTGTGCTACTTAAATGACCTTAAGAGGTACACTACAAATGTGTGCATGTGCAGTTCAATATGTCCAAAATCATCTCGACAAATGAATGAAATTCTGTGTGTATTTTTTTTGAAGTGCGCGTTCAGGAGCCTGAGGTTGGGACATGAGGGCAGGAACAGTAAACGCGTGAAGCAAAGACATACTTGCGTACTTCATAGCATGACAGGAACTGGACAGTGGCATGTACCATCAAGTCAAGGTTTCGGGGTGATTGTGATTGTTCCTCCATGCCACACAAAGCTGCGACTCATGGTGTATCCTGATCAACCACCAGGTTGGAGTAAGCCAGGCAACAACAGCAAAAGTAGCCTTCACATATGTGTGTGGATGTTGGTGTGTGTGAGAGTGTGTGTATTGTCTGACCGGCTGAAAAAGTGAATGGGCATTCAGTATGTGGAATTTCACAGAGATGACCATGAGGCAAGTTTGAGATGAAAGATTGTAAATGCAACCTACAAATTGAGAACAGGTGGGTGACACAAGAGTGCATTCCATCCGTTGGCATTGTATAGCTTGGCATAGGCTGCCAGATGTCGCTTCTGAGAGTACATCCAGCCAAAGGTGACTACAATCGGTCTTGGCTCCTGACTGCTTGACAGTCGACTACAATGCTGACTTTCTGGCCTATTGGATTGCGAACCATTGTGTTGCAAAACAGAGGCCTCATGATAGCTGACTTCTGCACTGGGTTCTAAAGATCCATGGTTGGCAGCTTGCTCGGCAACCTGCGAGTCCGATCTGCTCCAATACAGGGACGAGTTTTCTTCTCCCATTCGATGCCAAAGCAAATTGAATGCTGCAAGGAGAAGTGATTCTTCTCCTGGAAGCAATATTACGAGTGCGCTCTTAAGAATGTAATAAGTTGCTGGTTCTGAGATATGAACGACAGTAGAGGTTTCTTAACTCAATTTTGAGAAGGCTATTTTCAACTTGTGATGTGACCACTTGTGATGTGAACGGAATGTGGTTGAAGGTATTGCTTCAGCAACGAATCGCTTGTGCTACCCGACATTATTCAGCTCGTAGTAAGACTTGCTCACCTTAGGGTGTGAAAGTCTTGAGGTGTGTTGCCGCAACTATTATCTATGTGAAGCCTCTACTGCGGATGCTCTACTACATTTAAACGTGAAGCGAAGTTGCAAGCAATGCATCCTTCTTTTCCGTAAGCATTTTGATAGACGTACATCCGTTACATTGTTTCAATACTTCTCACTTTCCCATAGAATAGAATTTGTATGAAGACTCTAGAGTGGGCAAAAACGAGCGATTCTATTCAATTTGACTGTACCCGTTTGTACCCGGCGGAAAAACGCGTCGATATAAATGTGAAATCTCGACCATTTTCGATGTTTAGAGTGCACTTTGCGCGCTCCTTGCTATCCATTTCAGTCGCGCCTACAATTGGAAAACGGCTAAAAGTGAACTGGATAGTAGAAAATGCTATTGACCTCGAGAGGTCAATTGCGTTTTCTGTAATTGAGACAGGTTCGCGTTCTTATCTTGCGGAGTCGTAAATCGTGCGAGGTACACCGGAGTACATGCCAAAGACGACCTTGCTATCCCCGCCTACTGTACTCACTGACGTGCTTCCACGCCAATTGTGAAAGACTCGTGAGCTGCAAATCATGACCCTCATGATCGGGGCATTTTAGCGACGATTAAATAGCGAGGACGTGTGGCCACTGTAAACCAAATTTTTTGAAATCTATTAAATTGGGTCACTTGTACAATTGAATAAATTTCTGGAAAATTGATTAGCACAAAATTCGATAGCGCGATGTGCGGAATATAATATTTCGCGAGTGCCCACTCTAAAGCAGCCCTAATAACACGCGAAACTAAAAAGTGCCATCTTTGTTTGCGTTGTTCATTTCAGTGTACCAAGTATTAACGTTTGAACTTCAAACTATTTGACTACCGACACTTATTGTCTCAACAAAAGAAACTTAATACATGGGATAGCTCTCATAGATTAGTGCCCTGCCTCTTGTAAAAGGCACCGAAAACTAGTGTTCGAGGAATTGAGGACTACATGCTCTTCGTAGAGAAACCATATGCATTTTTGGCGACAGCAGCATGTACCCTGATTCTTATATTCATTTTGGAAACTTCTCATAGCGACTCTCATGATAGCAGTTTGTCTTCATTTCGGCTTAAGAGGGAGGCTGAAGCGTTCCATAGCAAACTTCAGAAGAAGTTGACAGGAGCCTGTGAGATACCAGAAGGAGGCGGGACACCTACCCTGGCATGCTGTGGCCATAGGGGAGCTCGCCAGCTAGCACCTGAAAACACCTTGACATCCTTCTGGAAAGCTGTAGAGGTGAGCATTGTGATGTGTCTGATGTAATATGTCCAAGTACTGTTTCACCATGTGTTTCGGGTTACGTGCCATTGCTGCTCCTGGGTCAGCAGGTCTGCTGAATGTGATACATTCACCCCATTCACTCACTTTTTGGGAAAAGTGTACGCCTTCAAGTACTCTGAGGGGTTCAGAGGTCTTTCCAGTCAAGGCTGCCATGTGTGTGAGGAACAGGCATGCATAAGTTTGTGAACTTCAGTGATTCGCTGGGGTCGATCATGTGAAGGGGCAACTGCAGTCTATTAAGTGATTGTCCTCGTATGCTTTTTCTTCCATATTGGGTGCAGCTTGGAGATGGGGACATTGTATTATAGGCTCTATGGGACGTTAGATTTGACAAATTTACAGAGGACTTGGGAATATAGGCGTTCTTGAGATATATGTGTGAGGCTTTGTAGGGTGCACGAAGTAGGGTGAGCGGTTTGCCAACTCATGTTAGAATCAGAACGGCGATGCCAAGTGGTGTGTTCATGAGGTGAGCTGTCTGTGGAAGGGAGTGTCTGGCCCATTGCCATTTTTGCTCATAAGCACTGGATGCCTGTCAGTCAGCCTTGCGCAGCCCATGAGCCAGACGTGTTGCCTGAGTTGTTGCAGGTGGGCGCTAATTGCTTCGAGCTAGATGTCCACCTCACGGCAGACGGGCAATTGGCGGTGGTGCACGGGCGCACACTACAAGAAAAACTGCTGCTAGTGGACCAGGGCGTTGAAGCAAGGCAGCCGGAGGAGATGCAATGGGCTGAGATACAGGCCCTGGATGCGGGCGCCTGGTTCTCCTCGCATTATGCGGGACACAGAGTGTCTCTTCTCGCAGAAGTGGCTCAGGCTTTCTGGGATGTGCCTGTGCAGATAGTGGTGGAGCTGAAAACACGACCGTGCTTCGTAGGTAGGCTGCTGTCATGTGTCGTTGGATGCTTCTCTCTTTGACGTTCTATCTTCACCAGATAGGGGAGCATGCCCGCAGGCCGTGTTCAGATTGCCATTAGCTTGCAAACATCTCTGTTGTTGTATGTGTGCGTGGTGTCGATGTCTGCAGAGAGGTGCCCAGCTGGCAAGTGGGAAGAGCTGTTTGCAGTTGCTCTTTTGGAATGGCTGAACAAGGAGGAGGTGCAATCCAGGGGAGAGCCCAGGTTGTGCATCATCTTGTCTTCTTTCAATCACGGCCTGATCGACCTGCTGGCAGACATGTTGGAGAAAGAAGTTCCGTTGAAGACGTCTCTGAGGAAGCACATGGCAGGTAAGGAAATGTTTTGCTTGCTCCCAGGTTGCTGGAACCTCTCCATGTTGGTGCTTCGGACTTCTCTATGACATATTGCTCCAATTTCTTGAGCCTGCAGCTGCTCACATTGTGGACAACGGCTCTCTTCTAAGCTAGGCAAGAAAGCACTCGGCTGGTCTTATTGCTGCCTCTGCATATTATTCTATGTTAAGGCATTTGGCACATGAAGTCAGTTTGATTGTGGTTATGCTGGGAAACAGAGATTGAACTTTGCAATGCATGTGAACTTTACTCCACCGAGTGCTATTGGTTAAGCTGTTCGATACCTCCATGGTTTTTGCACGTTGATGGCATGCAGGACTGGCGTACATTCTGGCCCCAGATCATAATGCATCCGAGGCCAGCCTTCGACCATCTGTTGAATTTATTGCGCCTATGCACACTAAGCTAGAAGAAACAGAATTATTGTGGAAAGGGAAGAGGCAAGCCATTACTTGGGTTGTGGATGATGTACAAGAACTGGAAGATCTTGCCAAACAAGGGGTCCAATCTATAATATCTAATGATCCGACCCTATGCCACCATCTGTGTGGGTAACGTCTTTTGGTCAGCTATTTCAGTGAAGTCCCATTGACCAATCCCAGGTTGATGGGGCACAGTTTGAAGGTTTGCGACATGAATTGTCGCTAACCAAAGTTTGACAAGTGTGAATATTGCCTAAATAAAACGCGTTGACGGTTATGCGGCAGACATTGCAGCAGGATGTAAGCTGTTACACTTACCCACCCACGCAACTTTTTCCGACCTTGCAAACTTGGAAATGCGTAAGGGCTGGCACAAGCCTCAGTCAGGGACTGGATGAAGGGCGGTCGACGGACACTCATGGCGACCGTTTGGTACTCACTCGCACGTTACCCATATCGTAGGGAAATTGTTCGTTGGACAACCTCAATGCCAGGAAGGGCCGGACATGTTGCACATTCTACTGGCCTGGCAACTCTCTATAGAGCCCACCCAGTTACCAACTCCAGTATAGCACCAGCATAGAATGGCCCTGCAGCATAATGCATCCTCGTACACTCCTACAATTTAATTAAGTACTTTCGAGTGTCTGGTAGAATTGGCTTATAGCATAGTCAGCTACATATAATTGGTTGCATACAAGAGTTCAACTAGAGACATGACAGACAAGAAACATGCATTATAGAAAATTATTACTTCTATTCTTTTTCATCATCACTTCAATACATTCTTATTGTACTGGCACCTTGATTACACGACATACCAATGTCTTTTTGCAGTTGGTTGAAAACAGCATTGCTGTTTAATTTCTGTTTGTGAAACTGTCACGCGTCAATATGCATTCATACCAAAGCATGAACACTTGGCACCAAGATGTGTGCCAAACTTTATTCTTGGCTCCAATAAGAACGAGCATTAACATGGCCAACAAACACAAGGTGGACAGGCATTGCTATGAAGAAGCTACACTAGTACCTACACTTGGTAGCCTTGCACAAATAGAATGAAGCAGAAATGCATGGACCAGACGTCATTGTATTGCTTCATGTCAAAAGCAGCCCCTGAACCTCATCCGGTCTTGGACATATTTAACAAATTAAGTCTGCCTCTATCAAATGTGGCCTATACCAAATTCATAAAGATGGATATGCCAGCTCCCTGCTGCCAGTCTTATGATGGGCATTAGCTACTTATGAAGCAAAATAGTCACTACCTGTATACAAAAACCCCTGACCTCACCTAATTATGCATGCATTGCTACATCATCATCGGCATTTATACACCAGTACTTATAATGCTCCTTTCGCCGAAAGTTGCTTACAAGCCCACCACAATGGCGGCATGTGAAACTGCTGCCATCAGCAGACGCATCTGCAACAACTTGTAGTCGCCCACTTTCTGCCAATATAGGTACTCTACTTTCCCCCCTTGTGCTTTGATAGCCCCTTTGTGTATCACTATCTTTTTCCTCTGCTCCATCGTCCCCGCCAACTACTACAAGATCACATGCTTCTGTGTAGGGCTCTATAACAACACCATTATTGTAGCTTTTGGGGACAGGCTTATCCAGCGCAGAGGCAGAGCTGCTTCCATAAGACTTACTGTAATTTGGCATAGACTCAGGTACGTGTGCAGTTTCAGCGAGAGCACACTGAGCAAATAGAATTGAGAGTTCGTCAGCCTCTGGAGACGAGTCGACACCAGTGTGAAATATTGTGCGTGCTCTATAAAGAGCCTTATGCACAGCCGTCTCTCCACCTTGCACACGGAGTGCTTCCACTACCTGCTTATACGTGAATAACATGCACTTTGTAAAGCTACAAGCACAAGATATTCAAGAGTGAACATGAGATAAGAAAGTAGTTGATACTGCTGTTTCCAAAAATACAAGGGGGGCGTAAGGCTGGCCGCCATCTTATATCCAACTCATATAGAAGGCAAGCGGCGGCTCATTAATGAATATGATATTGACTACCGTAGTTTTTGTATATTAAATTAGTTTAAAGGCAAACTTTGATGCACCTTCCAGACGTGCTATGACCATGCTCCCCCTTCCCCTTTATACCAAGGGATTCCTCGACCTTTCTGGGTACTGAGAGAGATCTGTCAGGAGCAACACATTCATATTTTCTGCTGGAACCCGCTTCCGATAGGTCATATATGAGGAATTGGTCAAGAAGGCATATTACAGGCAGTACAAGAGCAAAGTTGACAAGAATCTTACCGCCTGCAGGGCCAGCGATGGTTGACCTTCATTAAGACTACCACGTGCTATGGCCAGCAACGACGCCATCCTTTCCAATTTAGCGCTCGACGAATCCATGTCAGTACAAGGCTCACAGGTAGCGGAAGATGAACATTGGCCTAACCTGCAGCCAAGCCCCAACTAAGCAAGAAGAGGACGTATGCGACCAACTGATTTGTGCCAAAGTCGCTCTCGCAAGTGGATCTATAGTGAAACTTGGACGAGGACTAAGAAGCTTTCTGAAGCAAGCTAGTGGACTACAGAAGCATCAGGGAAACATGCGTCCTTTTACATTCAAATTCGTTTTTCATTCCCTTCTGACCAGAACCATCCATCGAAATCATGTGATTAGTTGCTATATAAGCTGGACAAAGATGCGTCGACTGCCGAACGGCAGTATACAGCAGCGATTTGTGGTGTGCGGGGCCCCCTTGGCGACCGACCACTTTGCTCTAGCGCGGTCGTACGCGAGTTACTGCGAGTATGTGCGAGCCGAACTTCGGCAATTATACTCGAAGAAACGCTCTGTAATTTCTCTTGATATTGCTGGCGCCTTCAGGCACATCGTTGCGACGTCAAACTTTGGAGCTTCAACGTCGTCACTGCCAAGCCTCGAGTGCATGCTTTAGTGGCATTATATTTGGTAGGAGCGTTGCTGGATCGCCTGGAGCAATCCCGCTGTCCACTGCTGTCTATTTTGTATCAATGGGGGCTAAATGACATCTTTGTCTCGTCTTCTTCTGGTCTGGAGCTTAGGGTGGGTGTCTATGTGCCCTAATCTTCGTTTTTGTACTTGTGGTGGACTGGCAGTTGATATCTGTCTATCCCTGGTTTGAGGTGACGTCCTTTGACATTTTTATAGTCGAAGCCTAATATTTATAAAAGCCTCATACTTATGCACTCCACTTTGTACGTGCACGCTCTTATTTGTAAGACATATAGTCTCTTAACAGTGTTCCTATCTCGGGTCACACTGTTCTACGTGGCTGTACTGTACATCACTGAAGGCAGCAATGAAGAAAGCTTGTAGTGGATTAAAACCTGTATAGATTGGAAGCCGTGGTACTGCGATCTACTTGTGATGGGTCAATCACTCTTCTCCTGGTATACGTGTATGTGGCACTTAATGGTAACTAGAATGCTAAGCGTATATTGCTGATCTTCGTCTTTCTGCAGGTATTAAGCAGCTATGCAGTATTTTGATGGCCTACTCATAGTGGGCATCTCAATAGCCACTGCATTTCTATGTGAAGGAATATCCTGGATTCTTATATACAGGACTGCTAAGTACAAGAACATTTTATCCAGCCTTGACCGAAACAGTAAGAAGGTGGAGATATTGAAAGGGAAGAGTCCGCTGGCCGCAAAGAAGAGCAAAAGCAAGAAGATTGACAGATTTGAGAGCAGCCTCAAGGATGCCAACCAGAGTTTGTCATCTTTCAAATTTCAGGTGCAGTTGAAGCACTTATGGGGCTCTAGAAGTTTTCTTAGAGAGTTGGAGTCAAAAGATCTTACTTTCTCTGAAGTTTGGTGATCAAGCGCGGTTTGCAATGTCAATGGCTAATCAGTGGCCACGCCTTTGACAATTTCTTTGTTACTGATTGGCAGTCAGGAGGAGTTGTAGGCATTACCCTGCTTCTCATATTTGGACTTCTGAGTTCTCTTTTCGATGGAAAGGCTGTGGCAAAGCTACCCTTTGTGCCCTTCAGGTTTTTCCAGGTATGTTAAGGACCGACTGCTTATCTCTATTGGGCATACATGTTTGCTGCTTGACCGTAGGGGCTGCTTGTGACCATCTGACATCGGTAGAGGCATACTGCTGCTGGACTGCAGGAGCTAACTGGAATTAAGAAAGCTCAGAGAGTGTGACATGCTTCTTCTGTTTGATCCCCTTCACCTGTTTGATAGAGTGCCTGTCAATTCCAGATTGACGAGGCAATAAGAACTTTTACCTTGATCTCTGAGACGTGCTTCGATTCGTGTTATTGACCAGAAAATGACACACAGGGGACTACCTGGGGAGGATGCCACGGACTGCGCCATGGTGTTCTTCTACATGCTTTGTTCCATCAGTATTAGGCCAAATCTGCAGAAGCTTTTAGGCTTTTCTCCTCCTCGCAGTGCTGCTGGCCCAAACCCTTTTGCTCCCCCTGAAGCTAAAGCAGTCCGGTAGTGAATACGAGTTGTTCAACCTTGCCCTGCGGGACTCTAATTTCTCATCCTTAGTGGATTTTATTGACGACCTTCTAGTGGAAGGTCTGTGTCTTGTCATATCCTCAAAAGCTATGTGCTGTTCTTTTGCTTTCTAAGAGTGCAATCCGTTCTGGACAGAGGCAGAAAACGTAAAGAGAGACAGCTTCATTACTAGCAATTTAATCCAAAGTTTATGCCTCGTATAAGTGCTTCAATGCTCATATACAACATTTAACAATGACTTTTGTGTTTGACCTATTGATCACTAATAGTAGTGTTTAAACCTGGTGACTACATCTGCGCAGCTAACATCCTGCTTTCTCGGGGACCAACCCACTGGCTTAGCACAAACTGACTTCGGCTCCGAATAGTCCTCTCCATGGCCTCCCTCTTTTGTTGCCTCTGCTCATCTTCTGGGTGCATTGACCATAGTCGCCTGGCTCTCACTTTGGCAACTTTTGCCTGCAGGAACCAAACACACTTATAGTAATAAAGCAGATATGACTTCACCTATGAGAACTGGTCCACGAGATGAGGACAAGGACACGACACTGGCATGAGTAAGAAAGCGTCCACACGAACGAGGAGAGCCACACACACATTAGCAATTGATTAAAAAATACGCCAAACAAGTACAGCATAAAGTAAACTGACAAGCAGCAGTCACACAAGTGGAAATTTCAGACCCTGCTATCTTACAAGCAGGTGTTGCCATCTGGCCCTGAGCGCAGTCTGTGACTCGTGCTCGTCAGGTAGCAGAGCCGGCTCTCCCAAGCTCACAGAAGGAGGCAGTGAAACATCACCACCGCCACTCAGTTGTTCCGCTACAGCTTTGTGCCACAGGTCGATGAGTGCTGTGCCTGTCAGTTGGTCATATCAGCAGCACCATAAGTCATGTAGCAACCTCCATGCACTAGTGCATGTTATTTAGGCTGTCTCTGAGATATGGCTCCACTAATTAACTCGCATCTTGAATAAGGACCTAAGCTCCAAGAAACAAACTCCAGCATTGAAGGATGTGGAGACACCAGCATGCAGCGCGACAGCATACGTGTGACTTTGCTGCAAGTTCCAAGGATACCTCTTTTGTGAATCACAAGAGGTGTTAGACCTCAGCAGGCACATCACACAATATTATCACATGCCCTCTCACCTTCGACTCTTGGCTTCTGAAATACGGCCAGCACGTCTTGGGCACTGGGGGCAGCATTGACGAGCTGCTGCAATGACGCTGGCGTGTCCTTCTTGTGGCCACCTTGTGCTAGCTGCGCAAGCCCCTGGCCCCTCCACTGGGAGCCACCAGTAGCAGCAGCACCAGGAGGAGGGGGAGGCCTTCCTGGTGCCATGGACAGCGAGTGCATCTTAGCTGCTGCTGCGGTTGCTGCTGCCTCCTGAACTGCAGGGTGGGACTCACTCAGGGCTCGGATGCGCAACGTGGGAGCATGCGCCCTGGAGCCTGCAACCACACCACCACCTCTTCGTGTCATCAACATCGCTCAGCGCTGCTGATCAAGGAAAGACAGCACCGGTGCCCTTCCTCGGACCATCCACCAATGCCAAAGT
Source organism: Mesotaenium endlicherianum (assembly GCA_009602735.1). Lineage (NCBI taxonomy): Eukaryota > Viridiplantae > Streptophyta > Zygnematophyceae > Zygnematales > Mesotaeniaceae > Mesotaenium > Mesotaenium endlicherianum. The sequence continues at coordinate 91,412 of WELA01006444.1, forward strand.
CCATCAAACGTGCTCAGGGGCGTCCCTCACATGCACCTGTGTGTTGCGACGCAGCCTGGCAGTCACAGTCAACTGGAGAGGGCCCTGTGCGACAGCGAGAGCGAAGGGGGGACCCACCGTCTGCCCGGAGCTCTATCCAAATGGGCTGAAGCAGTCCGTAGCACAACACCTCTCCACCATCTTCGTCCTGCGGAGCAGTAGGCACCCCCCCTCGTCACAAAAAGCTTCCACTGCACTACAGTTGAGCACCTACCGCAGATTCATGCAAGACAACATGGAGGGGCATGAACCAGAACGCTGACCACAACATGAATGCTCTTCTTCTGCCTTTGCAGAGATAGACGCCGGCCCCCGGCAGCAGAGGAGGTAGCAGCATCGTCGTCGGAGTGTGCTGGCAGGATGATGTGCCCCTGCTTGTCCTGCTGACCCCAAGCGCCTCTGCCAGTTCATCAGTTAGTCCCGCCCTCCCACCAGGTTGCACTCCATGAAAGCAGAAGTGACGACGTGAATCTAGCAAGTCCAAGCAACTCGAGGTTGAAATGAAAGGCAGTCTACACCAGTGACCTTATGGAAGAGAAAGGCAGCGCATGTGACACACACCTTGAGATGAAGCGGGCCCCTGAGGTCGTATTTGGGAATGAAGACTGAGACGCCAGCTGCATGTATACCGGTGATCTGAGAGCCCCCCGCCCCCAAGCAGTAGCAGCAGCAGCGGAGGTCAGTCCACGCCCCTCCTCATGCGAAGGGCTGGGGCCGCACGGATGTTAAAGCCATGCATGCAGGTGATGCGCAAGGAGGAGGAGGAGAAGGAGGAGGAGAGGGCACCAGGGCTCGCTCCGCGCGGGAGTGAGAGGCCAGGTACAGCAGGAGGTACAGCTGGCTGCAGTCCCGTTGCGCCAGCTTGCTTGCTGTGTGCCGCTCATTTACCTGCTCTGTCACCTGCCACCATTGCCATGAGGAATAATTCTGCCCTCTGTCAGGCAGGCTGCTGTTGCTGCAGGAAAGCGAGTAATTGTCAACTTCGACACCACAGTTCGCTTTCAGGCGGGCCCCCTGGTTGCAACATATAAGAGTCAGGCAATAGATTGCGCTTTGCTCAAGTATGCCACATGGAGGAAGGGTGCACATAGGGGAAGGGCGCCAGCAGGCGGCGGGATATCCACCTGCTGAAGCTGCGCATGAGAGTATGGTGCCATCGTGCCCATGCCCGCTGGACCTCCCCCTCCTCCTCCTCTGGACTTTCTCAGGGCCGCGGCTAGCATGCGGTGCACGATGATGTCAGCGTAGCGCCTGATGGGCGACGTGAAGTGCGTGTAGAACCTGCGCAGAGCAGCAGCAGCAGCAGAAGCAGCCAGCAGAACCTCAGCCAGCATATCCTACACCCACCCCTCGCCCCCTCCTGCTGAACAAGGCTAGCAGCTGAATCACAAAGGGGCGTGGATGCACACTCACTGGAGAGCCAGGCCGTAATGGCGGAACTCGCCGGCATCTGCAGCCGCCCCCGTCGACACGTACTCTGCCTGCACTTGCGGCCATTCGTTACTTCCCACCCGCAGTGCACCACTGGCGGCCCGCCCACAAGGCCTGCTTGCCAGGAGGAGGGGGGAGAGTGGAGAGAATAGACGTGAAGCCTCCTCGAAGGGCTCACCTGTGACATGGCGCGGGTGGCCATGGTCTTGATTGCCATCTGGACCACACCCACGACAGCACAGGTCTCAAGCAGTGACTACATCTCTCAAGGTGAAGCCTGCTGAGGGAAGTGGCGTTGGCAGGAGGTGCACGGAGGTGCATCATTATCGACATCGTCATTGTCATGGCTCCAAGCGCCAGCCAGTCAGCCAGTCAGCCAGTCAGTCAGTCAGTCAGCCAGCCCGCCCCTTTGGGAGGGGCAGAAAGGCAAGGCAGAGAGTAACTGGCGGGCGTACCTCCACAGTGGGGTCAGCACCGCGATGCCACGCCTGCAGCGACTGAGCCAGAGCCTGCGACCCACCCCCAGCCACGTCGCCCCCATCCTCCCTCCGTGACCACCACCACTCCACTCCACTTCAAGTTGGACAGACAAGCTGCAGGTGGGTGCTGGGTGGAGGCGAGGCAAACACCTACCTTACCGCTGGACGTGTCCAGAGTGTGCCCCGCCGCCTCACAGTACTGAGCCACACAACAACAGTTGCACGCATGTGAGTGTGTGTATATGTGTCTGCCCCTGTGTGTGTTTCCAAGTGCCTGTGTATTTCTGTGTGCGTGTGTGTGTGCGTGTGTGTGTGCGTGTGTGTGTGCGTGTGTGTATGCGTGTGTGTGTGAGAGAGGGGGG
>WELA01006444.1:109491-120792 GCA_009602735.1 Mesotaenium endlicherianum
CCGCCCCCGCCCCTGCTTTCACTATCACTTGCACCTACGGTCAAGAGTACCTGACTGGCAGCACCTCCCTAGAGGTGTGCTCTGCGGGCCACTATCAACTAACTCTTTGAAGCCTAAGACTGGAAACTTGACTTCAGCTTAAAGCTTGTCGTATATAGAAGGCAAGTATGCAGTCGTTGTAGCAAGTGACATACCTAGCATGGCAAGCCTGTTGAGGGCGGTGATTGTTGTGGTAATGTGCTTCTTGGCAAAGTCCAACTTCTTTATGTCTCGACATATTTCCTGGACCATAACCTCACTTTGCTCGGCTTTCCCCTTTATCTCCTTAATTTTCATCGCAAGCTCCTGCATTCATCCCTAACAGATTCCGACTGATATATATGGTTCTTCTCTGTGCTTGCCACTTCAAAATAGCACATAAAAGAGTAATTGTTTTCACTGCCTCACACGGCGAAGTCTCTATTTGCTAGAGGCTGCTGAGAGGAGGTGCACCTTAATTGCTTCCATAGCTGCTGCCAAGTCTTCTCGCGCCTTTGACCCTGACGAGCTCTGCATACGAATATTCACCAAATAGACATGGTGACCCTTCATCGGCTGTATAAGGTACATACTCATTGAACAACTTCTGTGGTCTAAACAAATCAAAGTATGTGGGTAGTTGTACGACAAACCATGCATAAGCTTGGCTTTCTTATCAGCATGAGAGCGTGAGGACACACCTGATGCCTGACAGCTTGCAAAATTTCAGCGTCTACCCGCCTGATCCGGTTTCGCAACCGCTGTATGAGAGGGTCAACGGAAACCAGCGAAGCCTCTGCAGTCAAAATTTGAGGGTATGACCCTGTCAGGTCAAATGTCCTGGTAGGCAGCATAGCTCTTTCTAGGGAACCAAACAACGTATATTTACCATTGGGAAATATTTGATTGATGAAGTCAACAGTGTTAAATTCGGGGCGATCAAGTGCAGCAACAGATGATTTCCAAGAGCTCTCCGGGATATGAAAAACGTCAACCCCATTCGTGCCCCCACTGCCACTGCCTTCAAGAATAGCCATCTTGGACAACTCTCTGTACCCCCTCGCTCAAAGTTATGGGGCAATAACGTATTCAAGATTGTTCGTGATCAGTGAATGCCCCATGCAGCTGTGACGTATGAGGCTAACATCTATTATGAAGGTGGGACTTTCATTATCAAAACACAGCATGAGAGTCGCGCGAAGTTGAAAGAAGTGATGAAAAGCGATGTCACTATGCAGAAGATATATTGCATGCATGATGCACCCCCACGCACCCAGCATGCACCCATGTGCTGCGCGCGGAAGATTGTGCGTGGCCAAGACTGGAAACATTGGGAAATGATAGCTTCCAAGTTCGCCCTAGTCCACCCTGGTTCACCCAGAGCAGCCCAGAGTGGCCCAGAGCAGCCCAGAGTGGCCCTTATCATTGACTGTTCAAAAGTCAACGGTCAACTGTCCACGGACAATCTACCCCGGCCACGCTTCGGCATTAACGGTGGGCAGGATTGGGCAGGATATATGGGCACGACTGGGCATGACACCATTCTTCTGCCAACTTCTGCCAATTATCCCCAACTATCGCCTATATTTGGAAAGACAAAATGGTGATGGTCAATCCGACGCTCAAATATCTTACCAAGGTTGAGGAATCAACGTACGGATAGCTTCTTCAGGTCGTCTATCAGCTCGTGTGCGCCTCGTTGTGCCTTCCCTTCCATTCCCTTCACTACGATCTTTATTTCCATCATCTCTCGAACTGGTGATTATAGTGCCCGCTAAGCGGAAGCTTAGAATCAGTCTCACGGCATTTCCGGCTCCACCAGACAGCTTCAACTTCTTTCGTTGCATATCTTTTCACATAGTGCAAATACTAGAGCTGGTGGGGAGGATTGCTGACGGGTTTATAGGGTATTTCTCTTGAACAGCCGGCGAACATGCCTGCTAGCATGGCCTGGGTTGCTCGAGCACCTTGGTCTATTCCATGTACAGGGTTTCATACGAAACAACCAGAAAGTTGTGCAGGACCTGGTCGGCCGACTTCTCTTAACTTGCTTGGGGGGAAGGCAGGTCTAAGGTCAATCGTGAGGAGAACACCGAAGCCAATTGCACATACAGCACGTCTCTTGTGTAGCTTAGCGGAGCACACAGCGGGGGTATCGAATCTGGACGTGTCATCCACGAGCGGAGCTCAATCAGATTCAGAGGTAGAGCTAGAAGTTAGAGAGGCTGATAATTTTGATGGAATTGTGGAATGGGAACTAGATTTCTGCTCAAGACCTATCTTGGATGAACGAGGGAAGAGAGTTTGGGAGCTTCTAGTCTGTGACAGCTCCAGGAGATTGCAACATACTGAGTACTTCCCTAGTAACCGTATCAACAGTGCAACTCTCAGAGACGCCTTACTACGCATCATTCAGGAAAGGGGAGCGCCTAGACCTCAGAAGGTCCGCTTCTTCAGGTATCTGATACGCTCTGTCTGATAGTGCAGTGAGTGGCTTGCTGCCATGCACGGAGTTGCAGACCTGGAAAGACATGTGACATGGAGAATGGTTTTTGTCTTCGGTGAAGCTTGTTTGCATGCATACACTGAACCGAACACCTCTCTGCTTCCAGGTACTAGGCATTGTCGTACAGTATACCTGTCTCTGGCAGCGGTAGAGGCTGTTACACCTTTGTGATATAGTCTCATGTGTGTGTAGTGACCCTGATGTCTTGTTTGGGTAACTTGCTCGCAGAGCTCAAATGCAAAACATCATATCGAAGGCGTGTGCGGAGCTTGACATTCGTCCGGTTCCCAGCCAAAGAGTGAGCATCTTATAGTTACTTAAACTTGTTTCATGGAGATGGACATCTGGTGCTTAAAGTTCTGGGTAGTGGGAGATTGTAGCTTGCATGTGCTCTCCCGGCAGTCACTTCTTTGACTGCTCACTAGCAGATGTCTTGCAAGCCTTAACCACTTCAAACATACAGCATGTTTTATCAGCTCGCTCCTCATGTGTGGACACATATGCATGTCTCTGTGGTGTGTTCTTAATTTCAACATCTATATCTGGAGTTTGGCACAGTACGTGTGCACACACATATATGATCTAGCTTGTTGTGTGTTCCTCTACTTGAAGGGTATGGGTGTTTCGTGTAGTACGTAGTATGTGGCAATTTTTTGGTGTGATTTCAGCGAGACTTAATTGTCCGTACCTGTACAACCTGTTGTCGTTGCAGTGTGTCACACTTGTACAATGGCTCGAGGAGAGGTACACGGATGTATATACTCAGCACCCAGGCTTCCAAGAGGGTGCCACCCCCCTTCTGCAGTTGGACCCTCCTCCTCCAGAGGACTTGCCTGACAATTTGAGGGGAGAGCAGTGGGCCTTTGTTCAGTTGCCTTTGTCAGGTAAGCCTTGTTTCACCATCCTAGTGAGAGGTACAGGCATGTAGGAAGCTTAATTTGAAGTCTGCATACAGACCGGGGTGCGTACTTTCTCAGGTCTTCCTTCAGTGTCTACAGGCTTGCTTTCTATTCCGTGCAACAGCCTTGCAGCTAGTGTTTCAGACCATGTAGTCTTTGTTCCCGTCTACATTGTCTCTGGAGTAGGTGTGCCATTTGCGTGTACCCGCATCTGCAGCCTTTTGCATAGTCTGGATGTGAGCATAGGGAAAGCTACAGTATAGCACCTTGTCTGGTTGATCTTTGGATTGTGAGGGGGAGCAATTGCTGACCATGGGAGCTGTTTTTCAACACAATACGAGTTGTGCAGGGGTCCTGGAAGAGATGGAGAGGGTGAATGAGGGATCCATATTTGGCAGCGTTCTTACACTTGAGGCCTTGGGGCTTGACCCGGCCGCTGGTGATATTATGATTCCTGGTGTTGCTGTTGCTTCTTCTCGCGCAACCCCCCTTGCGGGTAAGGGCAACGTCCATATCTATCTGCACACTCTTGTGGAGGGTATGAGAGATGTGGTCTGACTAGTGTTATGTGGCGCAAGGAGGCTTGGGTGTTGGTTACTACTCTGTATGGGCAAGCTTGTGGTTCCTCTTTGTCTCTGTCATACCCGAGCAGCCATATGCATAGAGTACAGCATCTTCCTGCTTCTGAACACTTGTGCAGTAGGTTGAGGGGTGGTGAGTTGGAGGAAGTCAAGGGACAGTAAGCGAGGGGCTTGATAGGGTAGACTTGCATTTAGCAGTCGTTAGTGCATGGCCCAGCATCTTCAGTCTCAAATGTGCATGTGCAAGCATCTTCAGTCTCAAATTGACTGCTGCCGCAAAGCAACTGATTAACGGGGTCTTCAACGTGCACTCTCTGCCATAGACTCGTTGTCTGCATACATTCTTGACAGGCGTATCTGATAGGTAGGTGGAAGGAGTTTCGGCCCCTTGTGGCCAGCGTCTCCTAAATGACCTGGGTCAGCTGTACGGGGGTGCCATGTAGACCTCGATGTAAAGTCTTTGGCTTGCGCCTTTCATGAGGCGCTGCTTTTTACAGCTGTGTCCGAAAGAAGGTGCTGGCACTGGACCATATGTAGCTGCCACAGCACCTGCACAGTTGGTCACATGTGTCCATGGGCGTTCATGTTGGAGGCCAACATGCATACGGTCGGATTTTGTGAAGGAGATCACGTATGACTGGTTGCATCACTGCGCTTGCTCAAGGGCTGTCTGGTCCAGAGACAATTGAAGTGCTATGTGATATCTTTTCCGTAATGTGTTGTCCCGGGTGGGTGTGCAGCCTGGACAAATGCTTTGGAGCTGGCTGGCATTCAGGTCGAGCAGCAGCGGGCCTGCCTTATTCTTACCACAGGAGTTGCTGATAGGTGGCGCTACGCCTTCTACCGCCGAAGTAGACAGGCAGACCAGGAGGCTGCCGCCTGGGAGGAAGCCAAAAAGGCATGTGGAGGACTTCACTTCTTAGCGGTGCAGCGTGATCTTGAGGCTGAAGAATGCTCTGGATTCTGGCTTCTGCGGGATGTTCCTACCCCGCAGGTATGAGGGTGAGCACATCGTCTCAAGTTAGGGATGACCCGAAGACAGGTGTATTGGACAGAAGAGTGAAAGTGATGACAAGTTGAGACTTCAAGCACGTGCTTGTTATTTGAAAGGTTTGGGTACGTGATGCAGGGCCATAAATTTTTTCTAGGGTGTGCATGCACAGGCCGAATGTCAAAGTAAATCTGCCTCCCTTATACTATTGTCCGAGGGCAAAATAGTTTTTTCCTGTCCTAGTGTAGCTTCTAGTTTTCCGGTGCATGTGTTGCAGGCGGCATGTTCTCATAATTAGGATGCAAGTGTTTTCCCAAGCCCGGATTTAGTCAGTCCTTGTGCATTTGAAGGTGTCGGACGTTTCTACACTGTTAAACTTATCCATTTTTGGCCTACATGTCCCCTTTGCCGACCCTGTTTTGGTCTGGTTTGCCCTTAAGTATGTACATGTACCCGTTACTAGAATTTACTGCAATATATAGACCCCGTTTGACAATTTGTGTTCAAATTGCCTGATTTCGAAAGAAAGAAGGTGATTTGACAAATTGTGTTCAAATTGCCTGATTTCAAAAGAAAGAAGGTGATATTAGGAAGAATAGTAGGAGTAGTAGTATGCTACACCGCGCATAATGTCTTCAAGTCCAATCCTCTCTACGTCTAGCTATAATCTGCTATTGATTTCTATTTGCTAATTATTATTATTGTTTATATCGGCCTGACCATGTTACAACTCTATTCAAACTTGCCAGTTTGACAATTTGTGTTCAAATTGCCTGATTTCGAAAGAAAGAAGGTGATATTAGGAAGAATAGTAGGAGTAGTAGTATGCAACAAATTGCGCGTCATCTGTTCTTGTCTAGTCCCTTTCTACATGTTGCTACGCTTATCTGTACTTGACTAATCGATAACAATACAAAGAGGTCAAAACAACTATATTCCAATTCCTAACCAACACTATGGATTGGCAGCTGCATTCTTGCTCTGTTGAGGTTGTTCGTCGAATCGCCGCCGTTGGTTACTACTAATCGACAAAAACATATTGTAACACTAACAAACAACAAACACCCTATCGTGCATGGCGAAGACTATTGCTGGCACCAACTTCGTTGCCCGCCTCGTGCCTCTCCCAGTAGATTGGAGGGTTAGAGGGGTGGGTGGGTGGGTATGTGTAGCAACTACCTTCCTGCTGCAATGAGGCTTCTTTGCAACGAGAAGCCTTATGAGGGTTTCGTTTGTCGATGAGACACAACACGTGTGAAATCGATCAAATTTGAACACTTGTCAAACTTTGGTTTGCGACATTTCATGTCGCAAACCTTCAATTTGACAATTTGTGTTCAAATTGCCTGATTTCGAAAGAAAGAAGGTGATATTAGGAAGAATAGTAGGAGTAGTAGTATGCAATATTAATAGCATACAAGGTACTTCTAGGCTAGTCTAGTGGTTAGCGTAGAAGTTGGGTCTCGTCTAAGTAGCAGCCCCTACAGGTCGTACTACATGGTAATGCTACTTGCGTCTAAAAGCTGCTAGAATTTGCTCTTGGCCATAGGGAGCATCGCTAGCATCGTCAAGGATGGCTATGGTGCGGCCAGCGGATGCCAGTGACTGCTGCAGGTGAAGCACGCATGGCTCTTTTCCTCGAGCAGATTTCCATCTGCCCATAGTTTGGGCTACGGCATCTGGGACGCCCAAGTTGGCGGCTGCTGTGGCAGCTCCCTTTCGCAAGGAGTGCGTACCCATGTTCTGTGTAAGGCCTACCGATGCGAATAGTTCCTTGCACCACTTATTCTCAGTGGCGTGTGAGGCGGGCTGGAGAGAAGGTCTGCCAGATGCCTGTATATGCCAAATTAAAGGTTCAACGAGAGCCTAATCTGGTATCTCCGCCACTAACCTACACAACATTTTTATCGGGCACCACTTGGAGTTGCTTGCGTGAAGGGCACCCCATGCGCCCTCACCAATTTGGTTCGTCTTAGAGGACGGGAGGTGCAAGTAAATGGCTGTGATGTTTGGACCACCCGTGATGTCGAGATCCTGAATTCTCGTTTTGGCCAGATCTGAGTAGCGCAGACAAGCACTATACATGAGCATCATCGCGGCCACCTTCATGAGCAATGCGGCGGTGGCACCTGGCCCTGCGTGCTTTTCAAAAATCGCAGTGAGGGTGCAGGGTGCGACCGGCATCATGGTGTGCTTGGGTCTGGGCAGCAACCTTTGCGCTGCTTTTCTAAGGGTACTGATCTTGTCGTGCGATGTGGGGCTAGGTAGCTCCGCTAGTCGATGCACGCAAAAGATTGCAGCCGATGACAAATGGTATGTAGACCAGGTGACGCGCTCCTGGATGAGATACAAGCAGTAGAGCCTGACCACCTCGACTGACGCCGGAAGATCCTGCAACTTATGCATTTCGCACCACCGTTGAAAACGCATCCAGTAAGTGTTGTGGGTACGCAGACTGGTAGGCGCGATAGTGTGGAGCAACACGTCCACGCTCGTGGCTTCCAAGGCTTGTAAGGCCGAAGTTTCAAAAAGTCGATATTCTGCTCAACACCTCATACACCCAGGCGTAAGGCTAGCACCATGCACAGAGGGATGCCCTTGCCCCCAAACGCAGCCTTGTCTGTGCCAGGCAACAAAATCGAGGAGCTATAGCCTAGCGGAATGCTCGCCTGCACACAATCTATCCACTCCGCATCGCTATCTAGCAACCGCGGCCACCAGCTGGCTGATTGCCACTGGAGTATCACTAGCGTGCAGTTGGCCTTGCATCGCAGCACGTGGTCGACTACTGGAGCGACCATCTGAGGTGGTGGAAAACAATAGTAGTTTTCACCTGCCCAGTGCTCGGTGAGGGCATTTATGGCCTCAGCGCCCACCTCTAACCACCGAGAGTTGAACCTCGACAGGCGCGTGTTGCTTGCTGTGGCAAATCTATCGATCGAATGCGGCCCCCACTCTGCTTCTAGGCTTTGAAAGGCCTCCGGTCGCAGGAAAAAATCGTCCAAGTCTTTCCGCTTAGAGAGCTCGTCTGCCACTGCATTCAATTCCCTAGGAATCCACTCTACAAACAAGTTGAGCTGGTGTCTAAGACTAATACCAAATACTTGAGCACAAGCATCTGCTAAATCTGCCTTAGACGAGCCGCTTTTTTTCAAAATATAATACATTGCTTGGCTGTCGACGCGCAAGAGCACTTGTCGCCCGCCTATCACTTGGATGGCTTTATCCAACGCTGCCTTAGCGGCAAGTATCTCCCTTCATGTTGACGATCCTCCGATGCTAGCAGCGGGGAGTGGGCCCAGCAATTCCCACGTCTGCCCTGAGGCCACCGATCTCAGTAGTGCGCCCCATGTGGTCACGCTAGCGTCGGTGTGCATGACAAACTCAGGGGCCATGGTGGCCCGAATGGGAGCACCATTGAACTTATCAAAGTGCTCCTCCCAAAAAGCAAGCTCGTGGAGCAGCCCTTCCGTCATGGGAACCATGTCATCCCAGGTAGACCCCTGGTTGATGACAGTGTACATATGGCGTGTGTACATTCCCGCGGTGCCCCCAAAAGCCACCTTCATGGAATAAGCTGACCTGCTAAAGATGCTATCGTTCTAATGTGCACGCTACGGATCCTGTGGGCCATAGCTCGAACGCGGAGGAGTGTTAGCAAGAGCTTTTCCTTGCGCGTCTTGTCGATGTGCACCCAAAGTTTACGAGTGTCTATCACAACGTCCAAGAACTGTGTGATGTTTGAACACGAAAGTACTGCCTTTTGCATAATCACCACGAATCCTGCTAGTGCAAGTTCGCCATACACCAGCCGCATTGTTCGCGCATGGGCGTCCTCAGTGGGACAGCTCGCCATAAAATCGTCTAGATATGCTATGACTCGTATCCCCATCTGCCTCCACCTTCCCACCAGCTCTTTCACCACTCGTGTGAATACGTAAGGTGCGATCGCAAGCCCAAATGGGAGACATGTGAAAGTGTAAATCTTCTTATCCAGCTCAAACCCCAAGAACGTATGTGCATCTTCGTGCATCTTGACGTGATGATAGCCAGACTTGAGGTCAATGGTAAACACGAAGTCGTCTACGTGCACGACATCGACTAACTTATCCAACCCCTCATACCTAAATTTTACTTTTTTTAAGGCTTTGTTCACGTGGCGCAGGTCATGAATTAACCGTAACTTCTTGCCCTCGACCACGTTCATGGGGCATATGCAGTGTGGGCGACCTGGGAGAGTCCACTCTCTGGCAGCCCCGGAGGCTACTAGCTCCCCCACTGACTCACGGGCAAACTGTATGTGTTTCTCCACACCTTTATGGTTGCGCTGGTGATGCGGAGGTGCAGTATGCGTGTTCCACACCAACTTGTAGCCACTCTCAATGGTAGAGAGGACTAACGAAGACGTACACCAACGTTTCCACCAGGCAACATTTGCTCCCAAATTTCCTACAACCACGGTTGCTTGCGGTGGTACCTTCGATGCGGCGCCGTCCGATTGCACGGCTTCTTCCTTCCGCCCCAAGTACACCTGGAGCTCGTGTTCAAAATCCTTCTCGTGGCTCACAAAATTACCTATGACCCAACACACGATATAGCATACCCGCGGTTGGTCTTGGCCACGATGCCTCGAACGTGTCAATGATTTATTGGCATCCTCCATTACCCTGCTCCGCAATTGCAGCATCGAGGTACTCTTTGCATGCACCGGCAACCAATTTGTGTGGCACATGTGTGCACCCTTTCGGCATCGCATTGCAGCCCCTCTATACGCGGTGATCCAAAAATTCCATAGGAGTGATCCCAACCGTGCTCCCACTGCCAATGCCTATATGGCTGGCAGGAGCCTTTATGCATACTTGCGCCAGTGCGCGTGCATTCAATTTGTGCCTAAAAACACCTTTTGCCCACACTCCTCTGGCCTATAGCAGCCTTGCAATACAACGCGCCAGTGCGCGAGGGACGACACACCAACAAACCAAAAAACACCAGCCGCGTGAACCAAAGCTCAATGAGAGTGGTCTCCATTTGTGCGCAATCTGCCAACGCCTAGGAGGCCTGAAGGGGCTTTCTTCCACCCACGCACATCCATACGTGCGGCGTACGTCCCTCGATGAGAGGGACATGCATCATCCGCCTACTATTGTGCCCAACAAGCAAAGTAACGTAACGGCAACTATTACAACCAACAAAACAGCCACAAAGATTTACAACAAACACCATCATGTATGCAGCAACCACAAGCAAGGACCGAGTCAAAAACCAATTAAACATAACCAATAACAACAATAATTATAACCAATTATTTGTAGAGTCCTAGGCCTGGTATCCCACCCACGTCCAACAATGTTATGCTCCTTAACGTGAGCATGTGCACCCAAATGTCCAGGGGGCCTAGGTGGCCAACCAATGCAGCAACAATTTTGCCAATAAATAATCATAAAAAATAATCATACCAAGAAAATTAAATTGCCCATGGAGGCCAAAGGCCTGGTTAATAATGTCCAACTACTCACACTCCAAATAACAAAAATTGCTTTTAACGCTGGGGCTGGCCATAAGGCCCCTGGGGCGGCCCATAAGGCCCCTGGAATTTTGCTACCTGAGCAGGTGCTAGCAAAGGCTGCCTCTGTTGGGGGCCCGGTCCATTAGGTTGCCCCGAAGAACAAACACGAGATGTGTGGCCTACCATGTGGCAGTGCCAGCAACTCAAGTCATTTCTATACATCCTAGGAGCGCGGGGGTTAGCCTTAAACGCATACGGGCTGGCCCGTGGTTTGCGGTTACTAAAATCGAACTCCCTCTCCTCCTCTTTGTCCTTCTTACTCTTAGCCACTTGCTTTTGGACCCGATTTCCCAATCCTCGCTCTCATCCTTAGTTTGCATGGACTTGACAACCTCATTAATTACAGGCCAGCCATGCAAGTCCGCGGAAATGGTTTGCTTTTGCCAAAAAGTTATCAAAGACAAACCTTCAGTGAGCGCGCTTTGGGCCGCTTCAATGTCTTCCTTGTCCAGCGCATCTTGAGCGTTGTGGCACAGCTCCGCGAGGTCGTTCATGACCTTCATTTGGGCGCGGTTGCCCTCAGACAACTTGCCCACACCTGCAACCTCACTTTTCCTCTTGAGCCGCTTGAGCTGCTGCAGGATGTCCGTCCCTGCTCCCTCGCCATCGTGAGCTCGCGAGACCTTGCTTTGCGCTAGTTTGCTCACTGCCTGCTGTAACTTGGCCATTTCAAGATGAGCAGCGTGCTGCGCAGCTTTGAGCTCAGCCGCTTCCGCCTTGCTGAGCTCGGCCTGCTCGCT
>WELA01006444.1:121079-176698 GCA_009602735.1 Mesotaenium endlicherianum
CGAGGTCCTACCAACGTGGTTAACTCCCGGGTAGGCGGTGCCATCGCACTGACCGTTGAACAGTAAACTCATTCCATGTACATATGCTAGGCATTGCTCTCGAGTTCGGCATTCGGAAACGGGGCCAACTCTCTTGTACAGCTTACGGAGAGAGATCTGAATCCAAGGCGAGAAGCCATTGATACGCACTGTCTTCTAACCTTGCTTATGTATGAGTTTACTGATTTGCATTATTGATGCTAGTTTACTCTCATTTGACTGACGAGTAGTATTCCCCGCTAGTGTATTGTCCTTTGCCGTTTAACGAGTTAACGGAAATACCATAAAGATTACTTGCTGATATAAAGATCTTTATTAATTGTTAATCGCCTATTTGGTAAGTCGATTCATTTCATCCCCTCACCTTTCTGTCATCGCTCGTAAGTGAGCAAACACGTCCGCGTCTCGAGTGTTCGCGGATCTATGGTACTCTATCAAACGATTTTGTGTGCCTGACATAAGATTGTTTGAGTAAGTCTTGGCATTCAATGTCTACGCGGGTATGTGTAGCAACTACCTTCCTGCTGCAATGAGGCTTCTTTGCAACGAGAAGCCTTATGAGGGTTTCGTTTGTCGATGAGACACAACACGTGTGAAATCGATCAAATTTAAACACTTTGTCAAACTTTGGTTTGCGACATTTTACGTCGCAAACCTTCAATTTCAGAAAGAAAAGTAGGAGTAGTAGCATGCTACAAATTGCGCGTCATCTATTCTTGTCTAGTCCTTTCCTACATGCTGCTACGCTTATCTGTACTTGACTTATTAAGAACAATACAAAAAGTCAAGACAACTATATTCCAACTCCTAAACAACACTATGGATTGGCAGCTGCACTATTGCTGTGTTGAGGTTGTCCGTCGAATCGCCGCCGTTGGTTACTGCCAATTGACATAACATATTGTAACACAAACAACAACAATCACACTATTGTGCATGGCTAAGACTATTGCTGGCACCATTTTCGTTGCCTGCCTCGTGCCTTTCCCAGTGGAGTGGAGGGTTAGAGGGGTGGGTGGGTGGGTATGTGTAGCAGCTACCTTCTTGCTGCAATGAGGCTTCTTTGCAAATAGAAGCCTTATGAGGGTTTCGTTTGTCGATGAAACACAACACGTGTGAAATTGATCAAATTTGAACACTTGTCTGAAATGTCGCAAACCTTCAATTTTGAACAGCTTATGCTTTCGGCTTTAACTCGTTGTCAAATATTTCAAATACATCCATGAGGAGTCTGCTTTATTTGTGTCATATTTTGGCCATGTTATAGAGAACATGACAAGCAATACGACAGGACGCACTATGAGATTATTATCGGCATTTCTCAATGTCATCAAAAAAAGTTCAACAAGTTGTGCTTTGATGAAGGATCTCGTGAGTACTTGCACGGCGTTTCCAAAGCGATGGCTGTTGCATGTGCATGGTCGCCTTCGTATCTCCCGCTTTGTCAAGCAGAAGATGTTTTGCGGTCAGCTTGCCTACCTTCTACTACCTTATTTTTTCAGCCAACACACAGCACACGTGTTGTAATTTTCTTCTATACATGTGATCTAGAAGCATACACTATGCATTGTAGTGGTAATTAAGCTTGTAAATCCTTCGAGTGTGAAGGTGCCCAATTTTTTCCGAAATCGCTACATTAAAATTAACACTTTTGTAGTTACGCTATTTTTCACATTTCAATTCACAAATGAAACTTCTAACCATCGCAAATTTTTTTTGAGGGTACTTCAAATTGATGCAATGAGATATGTCTTTGTCGCTTGGCAGCTAGTTTTATTAGCTAGCTAGCGCCACTCTATTTTTTAGAACCAGAAAACAGTTTGTACTATTGCAAGATAGTGACCACAACAACACGCGTGCGTGAATCGCTACGCCACATCTTTGTAGAATCTTATTAAGCATTTTCATAGGTATATTGTCACTTGTTGCTACCTTGATTGATTTGGAAAATTACTACTATCGCAATGGAAATATCCTCTATATTCCACTATGTTCTTAAATGCCTTTTGTGAGTCATTAAGTGCATGCCACAAGTAGTTCCAAGCAAATTTTAACCAGAATTTTGTTATCAACACAAGTGCTATACAATTGCAAGGGATTTTGGGCCAATTCTAGTGGCCAAAATGAGGTCGGTAATGCCGAGTGAACATTGACCATATGCATGCCATAGAAAGGTGATGTACGGTGGTTTTAAGGTTCTGCATTTATACTTAGAATGATAAAATTCAATCCAAAAATTAAAGTTTTTTTATTTTACCCAACATTTCAATCCTGCTTTAGAGCAAGATTCATTGTTGGAATAGTAATGAAACTTCGGCCAAAGTTAAGACTCGTGCCACATGGTATCAAAAGGACTCCACATGTTTATTGATATGTGAAAGGGGATGGTGACACATTGAATACATTGAATACATTAAATACATTGAACACATTGAACCAAGTTCATTCACTCACCATCAAATATAATTTCAACTTACTATTGTCGATTTTGATGTTTTATGCGGCGATTGGCAATAAACAGTTTTGTTCCTTCGACCATTGTCATAACTAGCCCTGAAGAACCTCAAATACAAGAGATTTTGAGATAATAATGTAAATTGTACAAGTAGAAGTAAAGATTGCCATAAAGACAAATCCTCAAATTTTGATATTAGATCTCCACAAAAGTCTTCCTTCATTCATGACATGCGTCAATTAGACGATGTCATTGAGTTATCGACAAGGATAAAGGCCGCTGGAACAGGCCGAGGAAAACAGTGGGGGACCTACACATCGGGAAGACGGTTAATGTTCTGCGTGACGTCGACTCGTCTATTGTCGATAGGTTCAAAATTTAATCAATTTAAAGGTTGGTCGACAATTGTCCTTAATTCGCGGTGAGCGCGACCGTTGGATTGACCGTCAGCGCCGAGCGATCTGGGCGGTTAGAGTGTATTCGAACCTTCACGTAATTTTGGCAGATGCGGAGTGCCGACCAAGTCGATTTATTTAGAAGTTTCGGATTAGCGTAGCGCGTCTAAGTTAGCATATTCTGGATGTTTCAATGCATGCATGTGGACGTCAAATTGGCCCGAAACGTCGGATGAGGCTAATCTGGCCTACTCACAAATATTCTGGAAGGGACGATATGACAAACACTTCAAAAATTCCGTTGCTAAGCGGCCCTCCCTCCTAGGGGCGAGCAGTCGTCGTAGAAAACTATAAATAGGCATAACGTCTTTGTTTCTCATCAGTTTTCACTTCTGTGAATTTCTACGGGTTTGTAATGACAAGGCCTTTCATCAGAGTTCATTTGTGAGCACTTTTTTGCTACTCAATATGATGAGTAATTTTCCTAAGCTTTCTTAGTGACATGCCGCTGCACTCTTTAGGATGATTGCAACTAGTTCTTTTCCTCGTGAGTAACTACGCTTCCACTAAGCCACTCTGCCCCTTTCAAGGTTTGCTGAGCACGCCAACACTGTTGACACAGCGGAAGGTTGTTGGAATTGTGGGAAACAAGGACATTAGAAGAGAGATTGTCCTTACCCAGATGCTAAGCAACTATCTGCTAGCAAGGTGCAGATATGTGCACATTGCAGTAAAAAGGGACACTCAGAAGATGAGTGCTGGTCTAAGAATCCAAATCTGAAGCCCCCTTTGGCTAATGCTGTCACAAAAGAGGCAAAAAAGGGTAAAAAGAAAGGAAAGGATAACTCTTGTAGTCGAAAGAGTAACCAAAAAATATGATGCTATGAGCTCTGAGATTCCAGAGTTGAAAGTGCAATTTGCATGGCTAAATGCGCCTAACGTTTACTATGATGCAGATGTGGCCGAGTAAATTGTCTGCAAAGGCGAGAAATAAAAAAATACGTCTACGCCCTTGGCGTAGATGGGCGTAGATCCAGTTCCTGGGACGTTTTTTGCAGTTAGTTTTTATTTTTGGCCAAACAGGTTTCAGTGTGAAAACGAGGTCATGGGCCACCGTCCAATATTGGCCGGGGTACTTGACCTGTACCTGGTGCTTCTAGTAGGTCTAGTGCGCTCCACAAGTGTTGATTAGTCACGAGGCATCTACTCCCTAGGCATGCTAGCATAGCAACTTAATAAAGTGAATCACACAAATGCATAGAGGCAAATGCCCGTACTAGGTTGAATGCTCACACGCTTGTAGCTCGGGTATGTGTAAAGACCTCGACTCAATAAATCATGACAGTTATCGTGCGCTAAGAGCTCGGGCGTGCATCAATGTCATAGACAGTACAAAACAAGTCAGCAGGCTTTGCTGCAATAGAGTTTATAATACATGTGGCTAAATAGCCAAAATGGGAGGCAAGTGTTTACTACTTTTATCCCTTCCCCCAGCTCTCAGCCTCCACCCAATGAGTTCTTGCTGCCTAGTGCTAACGCGGAGCACTCGCTACAGAACCAGTTTCAATTTCAGCTGGCACTCGCGCCAGCGTTGGGTTGAGGCAGCTGAAGTGGAAGCCGTAGAGAGCGAGCACGGCCGGACGTCGGTCCACGATGCCGAGCGGCAAAGAAGTCGTGCGGGTTCCTTCTAAACGCTAGTCGGGCCGATCATGGACGCGCTCGGTCCAGTTGTCGACCTCGGCGCCGATGGGAAAGAGAACGTCCAGCCCAAGTAGCACGTAAAAGGTCTCGGTGCGAGTGACCAACGTGCCGATGGATGATTGTCTCATCTGGCGTGCCCGACCTGAAGGTGAAGACCCTAAACCCTGAGCCAGCAGCAGCAATATTAGCTCCATTAGTAGCAGCTTCGACATTCCCGATTGCTGCCGGTCTGGCTATGCCTGTTGCACTCAATTCTCTGCGAATTTGAGGGAGAGGTATGACAGAAGGCACAGCAGGAGGTTGGTTTTGGAGATTGGCCCTCTTTGCCATCTGCTCTTCTACCATCCTTTCATCAGGGGCCCTCCTGTTTGCTGCCTCCTCTACCTCTTTGGCTAAACGCTCATCCTCAGCCAACTAGGCCGCTACTGCAGCAAAAGCTGCTGCCTGCTCAGCAGCTTAACTCTAGTTCCTGCATCGTACAGCGTTTCTAAGTAGGTACGAGGTCCAAAGACGCGACTTTCGTCTTGCCCTTTTGCAATGTTATCATTATCCTCACCCTCCATTTTTCGAGAGTTGCTAGTTTGAGACCTACTCCTTACCATACGCAACTGTTGTGATAACTGCTCCAATACCACTGAAATGAATCGACTTACCAATAGGCGAATAGCAATTAAGAAACATCTTTATATCAGTCAGTAATTTTTATGGTATTTTCTGTTAATTGATTAAACAGCAAAAGACAAATGTACTAGCGGTGGACAATACTCGCAAGTCAAATGCAAGTAAACAAGCATCAATAATGCAATTAGTAGACTCATATATAAACAAGGCTAGAAGACAGTGCGTTTGAATGGCTTTTTGCCTTGCATTCAAATTTCTCTCAACAAGCAGTACCAGAGAGGTGGCCTCGTTTCCAAATGCCGAACTCGAGACCAATATCTAGCATATGTACATGAAATGAGTTTACTGTTCAAGTTGACCACGTTGGTAGGACCATATCCACAGCCATCTCCCATCATCCCGAATCGCCATCCACCTTAAGGGTGTCATTTGGCCACTCATATAGCCCACCACACTTAAATGCATAGCAAGGCAGTTCGCTGCTGCCGAGTACGGCAGCCAGCTGACTGTCAAAGAATGTGTCAGCAAGCTGACACAAGTCAACAGGCTGACCTAAAGGACTTCAGCCTGCTACTCTTGGCTGAGTCATTTAACTAAGTATCAAGTATCCAGCCGACTTAAATTCAGCAGACCAAATATTAACGGAAGTTCAGCAGGCTGAACTTATTTCACTATTATATCTAAATGAATATTATATCTATCCTATATACTGATTTATTATAGATACTCTTTTTCTCGGGAACGACTGGAGGAGATGACCAGAGAGACTCCAGATGTCTCAGAGGAACAAGAGGACGAAGAGGAGGAAGGCGCCGGAGAGGTGTCTAGTCCTGCTGAGGCACAGACCCCTGCTACATCACCCACTCTATAGCAGATTGGAAGTGCCGTTGCATCGGCAGTCCTGCAGCAGCTGGGGGATACCAGCCCACCAAGAGACCCAAACCTCCAGTGGCTGGGGAGTTTCACCAGGAGGAGTCCCACCCCAGTAGGTGAGACTCAGTTAGACAGAGCAGACAGAAGGGCTGCCAAGGAGGTAGCCAGAGGGCAACCAGCATCCCCCTCTCATAGAGGGCGTGTACCCTTAGCTCATGTCATGCAGCACCCCTGCGGTATGCCAGTGTATGTTCCTGTCAGTTTGAGAGCTGCACAGGAGAGAGCGGTCTCCATCAACTTGCAGACAATGCAAGAGCAGCTTGCCCAGTTGCTGCGTTTGCCCCTTGGTTCACCCTGGCCTGAGCCTCCAGGTTTCAAAAGACCATCAGACCGAAGAAGGAGATCGGGTTCCTGGTCTCGCTCCCCAGAAGACCGAGCCTCTGGTACTCAGTTTGCTATTGTCTTTATTTTGGATGTAGTTGGTTGTGTTGCATGTGTGTTACTTTGTTGTAAATAATGTCATGATTTATTAAGTCGACGTTGACGTACAAAACCAAGCTCTACGTGTGTGAACCATCAACCTAGAAAGGCCAACTTTGCATTGACTTCACGCATCCATATGTTGACCTTCTCTAGATTTCCGAGTCACCAAAGTGTAGCGCGTCGAAGCATCTTTCGAATGGCACCGGTTTTGCGTCATTTGTTTAATTATCGAGCGAGATTGACGCGATCTAGTCCGCACTCCTTTCGGCACCTAGCGGAATCACACCAAATGGCCAACTTGTGACTCAATGCACCCAAAGGTGACAATGTTGACTATTCGTGACCCCAAGGACCCCTAGCTTTGTGCGCACAAATCCGCGAGCCCTTTAGACTACACAAGTCTTGCATTTCCATAGTATAAGTGCAGCATTGAGGCTATAACTTGGTGACTGCATCACCTACTTCTAGAGGAAGCTTCCTCAAGTTTCAGATTCACTTTTGAGGCGCTATCTAGGTAGAACTACCCAAGGTAAGCTCCACCAATGAGAGACACTTAGCATATTCTACGTGCTTTGCTTTGATTGGTTTGAGTTATGCTTAGCCTATAGGAGTGCTAGTACATGCCTTGCACACATCAGTGGACATAGGATAGCCTCCTAGAGTGACTACATGCATTGGATCCGCCGCATACGACGCCGGGTTTTCAGGAGTACAAGTGCTAGAGATGTTCCTAGAGGAACATCTTTTTAGAAGTCCCATTATGCCAGTTGTAAGTCACAAAGAATATCAGTAAAACTTACACTTCTTATCTCTTGTGTTTTTAGGACCACTTAGTCTCTCTCTTGTGAAGAGCAAGCCTTGCTGGCTTCCAGTCACTAGAAGAACTTCACAAGTGGTGAGCAAAGTCATAGCTTATAACCCCTGCCATAAGACTACTCTTGAAGATCATGATGTGCTTCCAGTGAACTTTTGGGCCACACTTCATTAGTTGTTTTCCTACCAGATTACAGTCTTGAGGTGCTCACTCTGGAGAGTACACACTCCTTACTTCTAAAAAGATCTCTCTTTGCCTGCACGCAATTAGAATCTTCAGCGTATGCCTACCCGTAGTGGGCGTGCTTACCAGCCTTACTACGAAGGGGTTAGTGGAGAAGACTCAGACTCCGATCTCAGTACTGTCACTGAACCCTCTGAAGGGGAACAGCCGGCACTCGTGCTTCCTGTGATTGTCCCTGAGCCGTCTTCCCAGTGGGCTCACCACAATTCCTGGTATCCCATGGCAGGTGACCACGAGGTCAAGACTGACAGGTCCTCCCTCTTCCGCTTCAGCGGTAGGCCAGGAACCTGTGATCTGGACGACACAATCTCAGAGTTTGAGGCTGAGTTCGTAACCGCGAGGCTTAAGACGCCCGCGCTCACTAAGCGTGACGTGTTCTATACGCTCATGTGCTATCTCCTCTACGAGGCCCGTGACACATTCCGTGAGAAGTGTGACGAGATCTACGCACGCACAGAGCCTGTGGGGGAACCCCCAGTAGAGACCCCCCTCGCTGACCCGGTCAAGGCCTTCTGGGACGTCCTCAGGAAGGAGTTCCAGGCCGCGACCAAAGAGAAGGTGTACGAGCTGCACCACTTCTTCCGCCGCAAGAATGAGACGATCCGCATGATGTACCGCCGCTTGACGCACCTTCGCCGAGACGTTGGCACCGTCATTGATCGGGAGGCAACGGAGATCTTCTCGCGCGCCGTAGAGCCACGTTTGAGGGAGCGAGCCATGGCTCCTCTCATCTACCACATCGGCTCCGATTACTCGCTGGAGGACGCTTACCTCTCAATCGAGAAGCAGAACTTGGCCGCCGCACGGAGCAACATTAGCGACCGTGTAGGCCTTGCATCCACGGGCGTACGCCAGGAGTCTTTGATGCTGCCATCCACGACAATGCGCCCAGTTCCGGCTCGCCAGCCCCAGCAGCAGCAGCAACCTCAGCGCTCTCAGCTGTCCCAGCAGACCCAGCAGCGCGGGGCTCCGCGTGGCCGCATTTCCATGGCAGCCACGACGAGCGACCCCTGTTGGTCTTGCGGGAAGACGGGCCACTCTCGCCAGAATTGCACTATTGCGCAGAATGGCAAGCCCGGAGACTGCACCTACTGTGGCAAGGCCGGCCACCTGCAGATCGTATGCCTGCAAAAGAAGCGCGACGCCGAGAACGGACGCGCTCGTGACGGCCCTGCACTAGCAGCAGGACTTTGGGGCATGCGTAACCCTCGCACGGGAGGACGTCCCTTGATGACTGCAGCCTCGGCTACGATGGACGCCGCGCTGACCCCCAGAGCCGATTACTACAATTTTGACGGCGTCAGCGACGCCCTTGTAGAGGCCAACGCAGAGATTGCCAGACTCCGCGGCCTCGTCGCTCCCGACAGTTACGACGCGTGCGTAGCCCTCTTCGCACTCGTCACGCAGTCCGACGCTTCAGCTCCGACAGCTGGCGTCTGCGCAGCTCCTGCGCACTTTCATGATGCCTACACGTGGCAGTCCCAGAGGCTGGCACCTGGCGCTATAGCAACGCTGCAGCCTCGCACGCGCCCGCCCCACGACAGAGCTACGGCGACCAGCGCCGCAGACGTCTGCGCAGACGCTTCTGCCAGACTTGCGCACTCTGCGCTGATGTCCGTCAGCAACCGCTGCCCTCGTCCGGTTGGGCTGCCAGATGGCAGGCTGCAGGCGCACGCGGTCTCGCTACCCGGCGTCACAGACGCTGCAGCTCCCGACGCGCTCCTAGACGGTCCGGCACACACGCCAGCACAGCCGCAGGCTTCGGCAGCCCCTCTGGTCTGTGCCGTCCTGCTGACGCCAGAAGTACTGCCAGCAGTCTGCGTATCGACAGCTGTCGCGACAGGGCGTGCTTGCCAGCTGAGTGACACGTCTGCAGCACACACGCCTGCCGCGGCCCTTGCCGTACGCGTCGCCATTTCGGGCGCAGATCTGCGCACCAGCCGGCAACGCCAGGAGGATCTCACCCTGCTGGCTGGTGCAAGCAGCAGGGTCCAGCAGGCGCCGACCCTTGCCACGTGTCCGGCAGGCTAGGCCGCTCTTGCCGGCAGCCACGCGCACATTTGCGCGCTCACGCGTCCGCTCACACCTTGCACGGCGGCGCGAGGCTTGCCGGGCAGCCAGCTACAAGATCGCAGCTCGGCAGCCACAGCAGCAGCTGCGCACGCCAGCGGCGCACACGTCCTTCCACGTGGCGCGTGCACGCAGTCCGGCACGGCCAGCGCAGATTTGGCGACTGCGATCGCCATTCCCAGTCAGGAGGAAGCATCCCTGATTGCGCTGTGCGGCCAGATTGCCGTGCGGAGCGCCAACGGCACGCTCACGGCTGCGCAAAGCCAGGGCTTAAACCCTGGCTGCGCCCAAAATCCCCGTGCCGACGCAATTCGTGCTACGGGGGCCTCGGCGTACGCCCGCGCCAGAGGGAGGGCGTCACGAGCGGCGTCCGAGGCAGCCAATGCGGACCTTGAAGCCGGACCGGCCACGCGCCCCTGTAATCCCAAGAGCAATTGGGAGGCGCCACATGGCAGCCTCCCAGCGACCGCCCCTGCGCCAGTCCCGGCAGCCGCGCCAGCAGCCGTCGCACCTAACGCGTGCGCGGCTGGCGAGACTTTGCCTGACGGCAGCTGCACATCTGCGCACCTCTGCACACGCTCGCACACGCCGCTCACAGCACTGCGACGCTTGCTCAGCAGCCCGCCACGCAACCACCTCACGGCAGCCACGTCAGCCGCTGCGTACAGCACTTGCGCACACGTGCTGCCATTTGGCACGCGCACACAGTCCCGCTCAGCCAGCGCAGATCTGGCGGCCGCGACTGTCGTCCCAAGTCAGGGAGCGACATCTCCAATTGCGCTGTGCGGTTGCATCTTCGTTTGGAGCTGCGACAGCACGCACATGGTGCGCACAGCCAGGGCTTAAACCCTGGCTACGCACAAAACCCTTGGGACTGCGCGATAAGCGTGGCAAGGGTCTCGGCGAGCGCGCGCTCTACCTGGAGGGCGCCACGTGCCTTGCCTAGGGCAGCCGATACCAACACCGGCCCCGGTCAGGCGACGCAACCTGGCAGGCCCAGCGGCGCCCTCGAAGCGCCACTTGTCAGGCTGCCAGCAACCAAGCCTGCGTCAGCTCCGGCGTTCGTCCCAGCAGCCGAAGCGCCTGCGGCCGAAGCGGCACTGGCATGGACAGCCGCCCCGACGGAGGCACCGGCGTTTGCCGAGGCGCAAGCTGCAGAAGGACCCGAGCCAGCGCATCTCACGGTGCCAGTACCAGGTGGGCTAGCGCCACCTGGCGGCCTTCCGGTCGCCGAGGCAGCGCCAGCAGCGACGGCTGAGTCAGCATGCCAGGCACCTGCGCCGGCGACTGCGCAGGTATGCTCAGGAGCGGCCGCACTCGCTCTCGCTACCCCCACGACGCCACCGCCAGGTGCGCCTGCGCCAAACGCGCCGGCGCCAGGTGTGCCAGCGCCAGGTGCATCCGCGCTGGATGCACCAGCGCCAGGTACGCCAGCGCCAGGTGTGCCAACCGCTCGTGTACTGGCTGTCCGAGCGGTTGCGCCTGCTGTTGCAGCCGCGTGCGGCCCCATTCTGGTCTGCTGCGCAGGCACAGTGCCACTTGGAGGCCGCACATCAGACGGCAGCGCACGGCGCAAGCACGCTTTGGTGGCAACCGGACGCCCAGCGGTGGCACAGAATCGCACCGGGCCGGATCAGGGGCGTTGCACAGAGCCGGCGCCGCGTCTGCCCCGCTCGTTCCGCGTGCTGGACACGCCAGCAGCGCCAACGGTCTTCGCGCCTCATGCGATGGCCTCGCCGATGACCACGGTGCAGCTCAACGCCGAGATCATTTCGCTGGCGCTTCACCGCATGCCCGCAGTCTCCTTCGCGGAGCTCGGCGTGTCGATGGAAGCCACACGGCAGGCGACCCAGCTATTGCTTTAGTCGCGCAAGGCCAGCCAGCGCGTCTCTAACAGCAGGCCAACGTCAGACGCGGCAGCCGCGGTGCTCTCCGCACCCGCGCGACCTGCGCATGAGCGCAGGATGATCAGCACGCCTAACGCTGCGTTTTTGGATAATTTGCAGGGCATCGTGCTGGTCAACACGCAGGCCCCGCAGCGTATCATGTTCGACAATGGCGCCCAACCAGTCCTCATCAGCCTGCGCTACTTCCGCCAGCTGGGCTTCTTGTCAGCCGACCTAGAGGATTCGCCTACGCGGATCAACACCGCTGCCGGCACGTCCGAGACCGTCACCGGGCGCACGCGGCTGGCCCTCCGCTTCACCTTTCGGCCCGGCACTCCGGATGAGACGACCATCCACCAGCATGCGTTGGTCACTCGCTCCAAGACCTTCGACGTGCTCCTTGGCCAGGACGTGCTCTTTCCTATTGGCGCCGCAGTGGATAACTGGGTGGAGCGGGTCTTCTATTGACCCGACTGGGCAATCGGGGGGAACCCGCACTGCATCTGTGCCACTTGACATCTTGGATCGTCGCTCAGCTGAGTCCGCCCTCTACGGCTTCATGGCGCTGGACGATGGTCGGTCTGTGGTTCAGACCGATAAGGGGGGAGCCGAGGACGACGAGGTCTCTGTCGGCGCCGACTTACTGGAGATGNCACACATCAGTGGACATAGGATAGCCTCCTAGAGTGACTACATGCATTGGATCCGCCGCATACGACGCCGGGTTTTCAGGAGTACAAGTGCTAGAGATGTTCCTAGAGGAACATCTTTTTAGAAGTCCCATTATGCCAGTTGTAAGTCACAAAGAATATCAGTAAAACTTACACTTCTTATCTCTTGTGTTTTTAGGACCACTTAGTCTCTCTCTTGTGAAGAGCAAGCCTTGCTGGCTTCCAGTCACTAGAAGAACTTCACAAGTGGTGAGCAAAGTCATAGCTTATAACCCCTGCCATAAGACTACTCTTGAAGATCATGATGTGCTTCCAGTGAACTTTTGGGCCACACTTCATTAGTTGTTTTCCTACCAGATTACAGTCTTGAGGTGCTCACTCTGGAGAGTACACACTCCTTACTTCTAAAAAGATCTCTCTTTGCCTGCACGCAATTAGAATCTTCAGCGTATGCCTACCCGTAGTGGGCGTGCTTACCAGCCTTACTACGAAGGGGTTAGTGGAGAAGACTCAGACTCCGATCTCAGTACTGTCACTGAACCCTCTGAAGGGGAACAGCCGGCACTCGTGCTTCCTGTGATTGTCCCTGAGCCGTCTTCCCAGTGGGCTCACCACAATTCCTGGTATCCCATGGCAGGTGACCACGAGGTCAAGACTGACAGGTCCTCCCTCTTCCGCTTCAGCGGTAGGCCAGGAACCTGTGATCTGGACGACACAATCTCAGAGTTTGAGGCTGAGTTCGTAACCGCGAGGCTTAAGACGCCCGCGCTCACTAAGCGTGACGTGTTCTATACGCTCATGTGCTATCTCCTCTACGAGGCCCGTGACACATTCCGTGAGAAGTGTGACGAGATCTACGCACGCACAGAGCCTGTGGGGGAACCCCCAGTAGAGACCCCCCTCGCTGACCCGGTCAAGGCCTTCTGGGACGTCCTCAGGAAGGAGTTCCAGGCCGCGACCAAAGAGAAGGTGTACGAGCTGCACCACTTCTTCCGCCGCAAGAATGAGACGATCCGCATGATGTACCGCCGCTTGACGCACCTTCGCCGAGACGTTGGCACCGTCATTGATCGGGAGGCAACGGAGATCTTCTCGCGCGCCGTAGAGCCACGTTTGAGGGAGCGAGCCATGGCTCCTCTCATCTACCACATCGGCTCCGATTACTCGCTGGAGGACGCTTACCTCTCAATCGAGAAGCAGAACTTGGCCGCCGCACGGAGCAACATTAGCGACCGTGTAGGCCTTGCATCCACGGGCGTACGCCAGGAGTCTTTGATGCTGCCATCCACGACAATGCGCCCAGTTCCGGCTCGCCAGCCCCAGCAGCAGCAGCAACCTCAGCGCTCTCAGCTGTCCCAGCAGACCCAGCAGCGCGGGGCTCCGCGTGGCCGCATTTCCATGGCAGCCACGACGAGCGACCCCTGTTGGTCTTGCGGGAAGACGGGCCACTCTCGCCAGAATTGCACTATTGCGCAGAATGGCAAGCCCGGAGACTGCACCTACTGTGGCAAGGCCGGCCACCTGCAGATCGTATGCCTGCAAAAGAAGCGCGACGCCGAGAACGGACGCGCTCGTGACGGCCCTGCACTAGCAGCAGGACTTTGGGGCATGCGTAACCCTCGCACGGGAGGACGTCCCTTGATGACTGCAGCCTCGGCTACGATGGACGCCGCGCTGACCCCCAGAGCCGATTACTACAATTTTGACGGCGTCAGCGACGCCCTTGTAGAGGCCAACGCAGAGATTGCCAGACTCCGCGGCCTCGTCGCTCCCGACAGTTACGACGCGTGCGTAGCCCTCTTCGCACTCGTCACGCAGTCCGACGCTTCAGCTCCGACAGCTGGCGTCTGCGCAGCTCCTGCGCACTTTCATGATGCCTACACGTGGCAGTCCCAGAGGCTGGCACCTGGCGCTATAGCAACGCTGCAGCCTCGCACGCGCCCGCCCCACGACAGAGCTACGGCGACCAGCGCCGCAGACGTCTGCGCAGACGCTTCTGCCAGACTTGCGCACTCTGCGCTGATGTCCGTCAGCAACCGCTGCCCTCGTCCGGTTGGGCTGCCAGATGGCAGGCTGCAGGCGCACGCGGTCTCGCTACCCGGCGTCACAGACGCTGCAGCTCCCGACGCGCTCCTAGACGGTCCGGCACACACGCCAGCACAGCCGCAGGCTTCGGCAGCCCCTCTGGTCTGTGCCGTCCTGCTGACGCCAGAAGTACTGCCAGCAGTCTGCGTATCGACAGCTGTCGCGACAGGGCGTGCTTGCCAGCTGAGTGACACGTCTGCAGCACACACGCCTGCCGCGGCCCTTGCCGTACGCGTCGCCATTTCGGGCGCAGATCTGCGCACCAGCCGGCAACGCCAGGAGGATCTCACCCTGCTGGCTGGTGCAAGCAGCAGGGTCCAGCAGGCGCCGACCCTTGCCACGTGTCCGGCAGGCTAGGCCGCTCTTGCCGGCAGCCACGCGCACATTTGCGCGCTCACGCGTCCGCTCACACCTTGCACGGCGGCGCGAGGCTTGCCGGGCAGCCAGCTACAAGATCGCAGCTCGGCAGCCACAGCAGCAGCTGCGCACGCCAGCGGCGCACACGTCCTTCCACGTGGCGCGTGCACGCAGTCCGGCACGGCCAGCGCAGATTTGGCGACTGCGATCGCCATTCCCAGTCAGGAGGAAGCATCCCTGATTGCGCTGTGCGGCCAGATTGCCGTGCGGAGCGCCAACGGCACGCTCACGGCTGCGCAAAGCCAGGGCTTAAACCCTGGCTGCGCCCAAAATCCCCGTGCCGACGCAATTCGTGCTACGGGGGCCTCGGCGTACGCCCGCGCCAGAGGGAGGGCGTCACGAGCGGCGTCCGAGGCAGCCAATGCGGACCTTGAAGCCGGACCGGCCACGCGCCCCTGTAATCCCAAGAGCAATTGGGAGGCGCCACATGGCAGCCTCCCAGCGACCGCCCCTGCGCCAGTCCCGGCAGCCGCGCCAGCAGCCGTCGCACCTAACGCGTGCGCGGCTGGCGAGACTTTGCCTGACGGCAGCTGCACATCTGCGCACCTCTGCACACGCTCGCACACGCCGCTCACAGCACTGCGACGCTTGCTCAGCAGCCCGCCACGCAACCACCTCACGGCAGCCACGTCAGCCGCTGCGTACAGCACTTGCGCACACGTGCTGCCATTTGGCACGCGCACACAGTCCCGCTCAGCCAGCGCAGATC
This sequence comes from Mesotaenium endlicherianum, assembly GCA_009602735.1. Lineage (NCBI taxonomy): Eukaryota > Viridiplantae > Streptophyta > Zygnematophyceae > Zygnematales > Mesotaeniaceae > Mesotaenium > Mesotaenium endlicherianum. The sequence goes on from WELA01006444.1 coordinate 136,542, forward strand.
TGGCGGCCGCGACTGTCGTCCCAAGTCAGGGAGCGACATCTCCAATTGCGCTGTGCGGTTGCATCTTCGTTTGGAGCTGCGACAGCACGCACATGGTGCGCACAGCCAGGGCTTAAACCCTGGCTACGCACAAAACCCTTGGGACTGCGCGATAAGCGTGGCAAGGGTCTCGGCGAGCGCGCGCTCTACCTGGAGGGCGCCACGTGCCTTGCCTAGGGCAGCCGATACCAACACCGGCCCCGGTCAGGCGACGCAACCTGGCAGGCCCAGCGGCGCCCTCGAAGCGCCACTTGTCAGGCTGCCAGCAACCAAGCCTGCGTCAGCTCCGGCGTTCGTCCCAGCAGCCGAAGCGCCTGCGGCCGAAGCGGCACTGGCATGGACAGCCGCCCCGACGGAGGCACCGGCGTTTGCCGAGGCGCAAGCTGCAGAAGGACCCGAGCCAGCGCATCTCACGGTGCCAGTACCAGGTGGGCTAGCGCCACCTGGCGGCCTTCCGGTCGCCGAGGCAGCGCCAGCAGCGACGGCTGAGTCAGCATGCCAGGCACCTGCGCCGGCGACTGCGCAGGTATGCTCAGGAGCGGCCGCACTCGCTCTCGCTACCCCCACGACGCCACCGCCAGGTGCGCCTGCGCCAAACGCGCCGGCGCCAGGTGTGCCAGCGCCAGGTGCATCCGCGCTGGATGCACCAGCGCCAGGTACGCCAGCGCCAGGTGTGCCAACCGCTCGTGTACTGGCTGTCCGAGCGGTTGCGCCTGCTGTTGCAGCCGCGTGCGGCCCCATTCTGGTCTGCTGCGCAGGCACAGTGCCACTTGGAGGCCGCACATCAGACGGCAGCGCACGGCGCAAGCACGCTTTGGTGGCAACCGGACGCCCAGCGGTGGCACAGAATCGCACCGGGCCGGATCAGGGGCGTTGCACAGAGCCGGCGCCGCGTCTGCCCCGCTCGTTCCGCGTGCTGGACACGCCAGCAGCGCCAACGGTCTTCGCGCCTCATGCGATGGCCTCGCCGATGACCACGGTGCAGCTCAACGCCGAGATCATTTCGCTGGCGCTTCACCGCATGCCCGCAGTCTCCTTCGCGGAGCTCGGCGTGTCGATGGAAGCCACACGGCAGGCGACCCAGCTATTGCTTTAGTCGCGCAAGGCCAGCCAGCGCGTCTCTAACAGCAGGCCAACGTCAGACGCGGCAGCCGCGGTGCTCTCCGCACCCGCGCGACCTGCGCATGAGCGCAGGATGATCAGCACGCCTAACGCTGCGTTTTTGGATAATTTGCAGGGCATCGTGCTGGTCAACACGCAGGCCCCGCAGCGTATCATGTTCGACAATGGCGCCCAACCAGTCCTCATCAGCCTGCGCTACTTCCGCCAGCTGGGCTTCTTGTCAGCCGACCTAGAGGATTCGCCTACGCGGATCAACACCGCTGCCGGCACGTCCGAGACCGTCACCGGGCGCACGCGGCTGGCCCTCCGCTTCACCTTTCGGCCCGGCACTCCGGATGAGACGACCATCCACCAGCATGCGTTGGTCACTCGCTCCAAGACCTTCGACGTGCTCCTTGGCCAGGACGTGCTCTTTCCTATTGGCGCCGCAGTGGATAACTGGGTGGAGCGGGTCTTCTATTGACCCGACTGGGCAATCGGGGGGAACCCGCACTGCATCTGTGCCACTTGACATCTTGGATCGTCGCTCAGCTGAGTCCGCCCTCTACGGCTTCATGGCGCTGGACGATGGTCGGTCTGTGGTTCAGACCGATAAGGGGGGAGCCGAGGACGACGAGGTCTCTGTCGGCGCCGACTTACTGGAGATGCAGGAGGAGGATCCCGAGCTGTCTGGTGCCGAGCTCCACCTCACGCCCCAGGAGCAGGTTGACGCTCTGGCTGCACAAGCCAGGGAGACAGTGCGGATCTACGCCGCGCATAAGGCCATGATGCATCAGATGGCGGCAGACGCCGTAGAGGCACACGTCGTTGCCACGGCTGCCCATACTGCTGTAGCTCACGCTCATGACGCAGCCACAGCTGCAGCAGCCATACCTCGGCCACAGCCTCCTGCGACGAGCGGACCCTCCTCGAGATCACACGCCCGCGTACGGCATGACGTGCCTGTGGGGGTCGCCATCCAGTACCGCATGGCCTCCAGGTCGCCCTCACCCGCACCGTCGCACAGGACAGGCGACTCATGGCCACGCACTACCACGTCTAAGGGCGAGGCCATGAGGCAGGCAGCGTTCCTTGGCAGGTCCAACGACGCGTCATTAAGCAGCGAGGAGGAGGAGTGGCAGGAGTGGTCCCAGGAGGCCGCAGAGGAGCCCGCAGCCCAGCCATCGGCAGAGCCACCGCCGCCCACGCCTACAGCTCGCGTCCGACGCCAGCCTACAGGGCCTCCCGGCTTCAGTTTTCTCTCACACGAGACCACAGCCAATTCCCGTCGACCCCATCCATGCGTCGGCGGGCCTAGTCGTCCGATACAGCACGACTGTTTGACCAGCAACGAGTGCCGTGACGTCACGCACTTGTTCGCTGGCNGTAGGCCAGGAACCTGTGATCTGGACGACACAATCTCAGAGTTTGAGGCTGAGTTCGTAACCGCGAGGCTTAAGACGCCCGCGCTCACTAAGCGTGACGTGTTCTATACGCTCATGTGCTATCTCCTCTACGAGGCCCGTGACACATTCCGTGAGAAGTGTGACGAGATCTACGCACGCACAGAGCCTGTGGGGGAACCCCCAGTAGAGACCCCCCTCGCTGACCCGGTCAAGGCCTTCTGGGACGTCCTCAGGAAGGAGTTCCAGGCCGCGACCAAAGAGAAGGTGTACGAGCTGCACCACTTCTTCCGCCGCAAGAATGAGACGATCCGCATGATGTACCGCCGCTTGACGCACCTTCGCCGAGACGTTGGCACCGTCATTGATCGGGAGGCAACGGAGATCTTCTCGCGCGCCGTAGAGCCACGTTTGAGGGAGCGAGCCATGGCTCCTCTCATCTACCACATCGGCTCCGATTACTCGCTGGAGGACGCTTACCTCTCAATCGAGAAGCAGAACTTGGCCGCCGCACGGAGCAACATTAGCGACCGTGTAGGCCTTGCATCCACGGGCGTACGCCAGGAGTCTTTGATGCTGCCATCCACGACAATGCGCCCAGTTCCGGCTCGCCAGCCCCAGCAGCAGCAGCAACCTCAGCGCTCTCAGCTGTCCCAGCAGACCCAGCAGCGCGGGGCTCCGCGTGGCCGCATTTCCATGGCAGCCACGACGAGCGACCCCTGTTGGTCTTGCGGGAAGACGGGCCACTCTCGCCAGAATTGCACTATTGCGCAGAATGGCAAGCCCGGAGACTGCACCTACTGTGGCAAGGCCGGCCACCTGCAGATCGTATGCCTGCAAAAGAAGCGCGACGCCGAGAACGGACGCGCTCGTGACGGCCCTGCACTAGCAGCAGGACTTTGGGGCATGCGTAACCCTCGCACGGGAGGACGTCCCTTGATGACTGCAGCCTCGGCTACGATGGACGCCGCGCTGACCCCCAGAGCCGATTACTACAATTTTGACGGCGTCAGCGACGCCCTTGTAGAGGCCAACGCAGAGATTGCCAGACTCCGCGGCCTCGTCGCTCCCGACAGTTACGACGCGTGCGTAGCCCTCTTCGCACTCGTCACGCAGTCCGACGCTTCAGCTCCGACAGCTGGCGTCTGCGCAGCTCCTGCGCACTTTCATGATGCCTACACGTGGCAGTCCCAGAGGCTGGCACCTGGCGCTATAGCAACGCTGCAGCCTCGCACGCGCCCGCCCCACGACAGAGCTACGGCGACCAGCGCCGCAGACGTCTGCGCAGACGCTTCTGCCAGACTTGCGCACTCTGCGCTGATGTCCGTCAGCAACCGCTGCCCTCGTCCGGTTGGGCTGCCAGATGGCAGGCTGCAGGCGCACGCGGTCTCGCTACCCGGCGTCACAGACGCTGCAGCTCCCGACGCGCTCCTAGACGGTCCGGCACACACGCCAGCACAGCCGCAGGCTTCGGCAGCCCCTCTGGTCTGTGCCGTCCTGCTGACGCCAGAAGTACTGCCAGCAGTCTGCGTATCGACAGCTGTCGCGACAGGGCGTGCTTGCCAGCTGAGTGACACGTCTGCAGCACACACGCCTGCCGCGGCCCTTGCCGTACGCGTCGCCATTTCGGGCGCAGATCTGCGCACCAGCCGGCAACGCCAGGAGGATCTCACCCTGCTGGCTGGTGCAAGCAGCAGGGTCCAGCAGGCGCCGACCCTTGCCACGTGTCCGGCAGGCTAGGCCGCTCTTGCCGGCAGCCACGCGCACATTTGCGCGCTCACGCGTCCGCTCACACCTTGCACGGCGGCGCGAGGCTTGCCGGGCAGCCAGCTACAAGATCGCAGCTCGGCAGCCACAGCAGCAGCTGCGCACGCCAGCGGCGCACACGTCCTTCCACGTGGCGCGTGCACGCAGTCCGGCACGGCCAGCGCAGATTTGGCGACTGCGATCGCCATTCCCAGTCAGGAGGAAGCATCCCTGATTGCGCTGTGCGGCCAGATTGCCGTGCGGAGCGCCAACGGCACGCTCACGGCTGCGCAAAGCCAGGGCTTAAACCCTGGCTGCGCCCAAAATCCCCGTGCCGACGCAATTCGTGCTACGGGGGCCTCGGCGTACGCCCGCGCCAGAGGGAGGGCGTCACGAGCGGCGTCCGAGGCAGCCAATGCGGACCTTGAAGCCGGACCGGCCACGCGCCCCTGTAATCCCAAGAGCAATTGGGAGGCGCCACATGGCAGCCTCCCAGCGACCGCCCCTGCGCCAGTCCCGGCAGCCGCGCCAGCAGCCGTCGCACCTAACGCGTGCGCGGCTGGCGAGACTTTGCCTGACGGCAGCTGCACATCTGCGCACCTCTGCACACGCTCGCACACGCCGCTCACAGCACTGCGACGCTTGCTCAGCAGCCCGCCACGCAACCACCTCACGGCAGCCACGTCAGCCGCTGCGTACAGCACTTGCGCACACGTGCTGCCATTTGGCACGCGCACACAGTCCCGCTCAGCCAGCGCAGATCTGGCGGCCGCGACTGTCGTCCCAAGTCAGGGAGCGACATCTCCAATTGCGCTGTGCGGTTGCATCTTCGTTTGGAGCTGCGACAGCACGCACATGGTGCGCACAGCCAGGGCTTAAACCCTGGCTACGCACAAAACCCTTGGGACTGCGCGATAAGCGTGGCAAGGGTCTCGGCGAGCGCGCGCTCTACCTGGAGGGCGCCACGTGCCTTGCCTAGGGCAGCCGATACCAACACCGGCCCCGGTCAGGCGACGCAACCTGGCAGGCCCAGCGGCGCCCTCGAAGCGCCACTTGTCAGGCTGCCAGCAACCAAGCCTGCGTCAGCTCCGGCGTTCGTCCCAGCAGCCGAAGCGCCTGCGGCCGAAGCGGCACTGGCATGGACAGCCGCCCCGACGGAGGCACCGGCGTTTGCCGAGGCGCAAGCTGCAGAAGGACCCGAGCCAGCGCATCTCACGGTGCCAGTACCAGGTGGGCTAGCGCCACCTGGCGGCCTTCCGGTCGCCGAGGCAGCGCCAGCAGCGACGGCTGAGTCAGCATGCCAGGCACCTGCGCCGGCGACTGCGCAGGTATGCTCAGGAGCGGCCGCACTCGCTCTCGCTACCCCCACGACGCCACCGCCAGGTGCGCCTGCGCCAAACGCGCCGGCGCCAGGTGTGCCAGCGCCAGGTGCATCCGCGCTGGATGCACCAGCGCCAGGTACGCCAGCGCCAGGTGTGCCAACCGCTCGTGTACTGGCTGTCCGAGCGGTTGCGCCTGCTGTTGCAGCCGCGTGCGGCCCCATTCTGGTCTGCTGCGCAGGCACAGTGCCACTTGGAGGCCGCACATCAGACGGCAGCGCACGGCGCAAGCACGCTTTGGTGGCAACCGGACGCCCAGCGGTGGCACAGAATCGCACCGGGCCGGATCAGGGGCGTTGCACAGAGCCGGCGCCGCGTCTGCCCCGCTCGTTCCGCGTGCTGGACACGCCAGCAGCGCCAACGGTCTTCGCGCCTCATGCGATGGCCTCGCCGATGACCACGGTGCAGCTCAACGCCGAGATCATTTCGCTGGCGCTTCACCGCATGCCCGCAGTCTCCTTCGCGGAGCTCGGCGTGTCGATGGAAGCCACACGGCAGGCGACCCAGCTATTGCTTTAGTCGCGCAAGGCCAGCCAGCGCGTCTCTAACAGCAGGCCAACGTCAGACGCGGCAGCCGCGGTGCTCTCCGCACCCGCGCGACCTGCGCATGAGCGCAGGATGATCAGCACGCCTAACGCTGCGTTTTTGGATAATTTGCAGGGCATCGTGCTGGTCAACACGCAGGCCCCGCAGCGTATCATGTTCGACAATGGCGCCCAACCAGTCCTCATCAGCCTGCGCTACTTCCGCCAGCTGGGCTTCTTGTCAGCCGACCTAGAGGATTCGCCTACGCGGATCAACACCGCTGCCGGCACGTCCGAGACCGTCACCGGGCGCACGCGGCTGGCCCTCCGCTTCACCTTTCGGCCCGGCACTCCGGATGAGACGACCATCCACCAGCATGCGTTGGTCACTCGCTCCAAGACCTTCGACGTGCTCCTTGGCCAGGACGTGCTCTTTCCTATTGGCGCCGCAGTGGATAACTGGGTGGAGCGGGTCTTCTATTGACCCGACTGGGCAATCGGGGGGAACCCGCACTGCATCTGTGCCACTTGACATCTTGGATCGTCGCTCAGCTGAGTCCGCCCTCTACGGCTTCATGGCGCTGGACGATGGTCGGTCTGTGGTTCAGACCGATAAGGGGGGAGCCGAGGACGACGAGGTCTCTGTCGGCGCCGACTTACTGGAGATGCAGGAGGAGGATCCCGAGCTGTCTGGTGCCGAGCTCCACCTCACGCCCCAGGAGCAGGTTGACGCTCTGGCTGCACAAGCCAGGGAGACAGTGCGGATCTACGCCGCGCATAAGGCCATGATGCATCAGATGGCGGCAGACGCCGTAGAGGCACACGTCGTTGCCACGGCTGCCCATACTGCTGTAGCTCACGCTCATGACGCAGCCACAGCTGCAGCAGCCATACCTCGGCCACAGCCTCCTGCGACGAGCGGACCCTCCTCGAGATCACACGCCCGCGTACGGCATGACGTGCCTGTGGGGGTCGCCATCCAGTACCGCATGGCCTCCAGGTCGCCCTCACCCGCACCGTCGCACAGGACAGGCGACTCATGGCCACGCACTACCACGTCTAAGGGCGAGGCCATGAGGCAGGCAGCGTTCCTTGGCAGGTCCAACGACGCGTCATTAAGCAGCGAGGAGGAGGAGTGGCAGGAGTGGTCCCAGGAGGCCGCAGAGGAGCCCGCAGCCCAGCCATCGGCAGAGCCACCGCCGCCCACGCCTACAGCTCGCGTCCGACGCCAGCCTACAGGGCCTCCCGGCTTCAGTTTTCTCTCACACGAGACCACAGCCAATTCCCGTCGACCCCATCCATGCGTCGGCGGGCCTAGTCGTCCGATACAGCACGACTGTTTGACCAGCAACGAGTGCCGTGACGTCACGCACTTGTTCGCTGGCAACAGCCTGAGCACAGGCTGGCCAAGTCGCGCCTCTGCCAGCACTGCCTCCACGGATCCTTTCTCCGCTATTGACCCGCGTGCCGGACGTGCGCATCAGACAGTGGCCAGGACCAGCATCCTCGGTCCTCGGCGTACAGGTCCTTCCCCCTACGTCGGGCCAGCTCTACGCTTCGCACGTCGCACTCTGCCCCTAAACCGGCGTACACGCAAGGTCACTCCGATCCGCGAGCATACCAGGGCTGCCCGCGAGGTCACGCCTCTGCGCGACACTCCCAAGGACGCACAAGAGGTCACTCCTCTTCGCGAGGGGCGAGAGGTCACTCCTTTGCGCGAGACGCGCCCGCGCTCAGTCACACCGCCGTATGACGGTCCGCGCAATCTNTTGATCGGGAGGCAACGGAGATCTTCTCGCGCGCCGTAGAGCCACGTTTGAGGGAGCGAGCCATGGCTCCTCTCATCTACCACATCGGCTCCGATTACTCGCTGGAGGACGCTTACCTCTCAATCGAGAAGCAGAACTTGGCCGCCGCACGGAGCAACATTAGCGACCGTGTAGGCCTTGCATCCACGGGCGTACGCCAGGAGTCTTTGATGCTGCCATCCACGACAATGCGCCCAGTTCCGGCTCGCCAGCCCCAGCAGCAGCAGCAACCTCAGCGCTCTCAGCTGTCCCAGCAGACCCAGCAGCGCGGGGCTCCGCGTGGCCGCATTTCCATGGCAGCCACGACGAGCGACCCCTGTTGGTCTTGCGGGAAGACGGGCCACTCTCGCCAGAATTGCACTATTGCGCAGAATGGCAAGCCCGGAGACTGCACCTACTGTGGCAAGGCCGGCCACCTGCAGATCGTATGCCTGCAAAAGAAGCGCGACGCCGAGAACGGACGCGCTCGTGACGGCCCTGCACTAGCAGCAGGACTTTGGGGCATGCGTAACCCTCGCACGGGAGGACGTCCCTTGATGACTGCAGCCTCGGCTACGATGGACGCCGCGCTGACCCCCAGAGCCGATTACTACAATTTTGACGGCGTCAGCGACGCCCTTGTAGAGGCCAACGCAGAGATTGCCAGACTCCGCGGCCTCGTCGCTCCCGACAGTTACGACGCGTGCGTAGCCCTCTTCGCACTCGTCACGCAGTCCGACGCTTCAGCTCCGACAGCTGGCGTCTGCGCAGCTCCTGCGCACTTTCATGATGCCTACACGTGGCAGTCCCAGAGGCTGGCACCTGGCGCTATAGCAACGCTGCAGCCTCGCACGCGCCCGCCCCACGACAGAGCTACGGCGACCAGCGCCGCAGACGTCTGCGCAGACGCTTCTGCCAGACTTGCGCACTCTGCGCTGATGTCCGTCAGCAACCGCTGCCCTCGTCCGGTTGGGCTGCCAGATGGCAGGCTGCAGGCGCACGCGGTCTCGCTACCCGGCGTCACAGACGCTGCAGCTCCCGACGCGCTCCTAGACGGTCCGGCACACACGCCAGCACAGCCGCAGGCTTCGGCAGCCCCTCTGGTCTGTGCCGTCCTGCTGACGCCAGAAGTACTGCCAGCAGTCTGCGTATCGACAGCTGTCGCGACAGGGCGTGCTTGCCAGCTGAGTGACACGTCTGCAGCACACACGCCTGCCGCGGCCCTTGCCGTACGCGTCGCCATTTCGGGCGCAGATCTGCGCACCAGCCGGCAACGCCAGGAGGATCTCACCCTGCTGGCTGGTGCAAGCAGCAGGGTCCAGCAGGCGCCGACCCTTGCCACGTGTCCGGCAGGCTAGGCCGCTCTTGCCGGCAGCCACGCGCACATTTGCGCGCTCACGCGTCCGCTCACACCTTGCACGGCGGCGCGAGGCTTGCCGGGCAGCCAGCTACAAGATCGCAGCTCGGCAGCCACAGCAGCAGCTGCGCACGCCAGCGGCGCACACGTCCTTCCACGTGGCGCGTGCACGCAGTCCGGCACGGCCAGCGCAGATTTGGCGACTGCGATCGCCATTCCCAGTCAGGAGGAAGCATCCCTGATTGCGCTGTGCGGCCAGATTGCCGTGCGGAGCGCCAACGGCACGCTCACGGCTGCGCAAAGCCAGGGCTTAAACCCTGGCTGCGCCCAAAATCCCCGTGCCGACGCAATTCGTGCTACGGGGGCCTCGGCGTACGCCCGCGCCAGAGGGAGGGCGTCACGAGCGGCGTCCGAGGCAGCCAATGCGGACCTTGAAGCCGGACCGGCCACGCGCCCCTGTAATCCCAAGAGCAATTGGGAGGCGCCACATGGCAGCCTCCCAGCGACCGCCCCTGCGCCAGTCCCGGCAGCCGCGCCAGCAGCCGTCGCACCTAACGCGTGCGCGGCTGGCGAGACTTTGCCTGACGGCAGCTGCACATCTGCGCACCTCTGCACACGCTCGCACACGCCGCTCACAGCACTGCGACGCTTGCTCAGCAGCCCGCCACGCAACCACCTCACGGCAGCCACGTCAGCCGCTGCGTACAGCACTTGCGCACACGTGCTGCCATTTGGCACGCGCACACAGTCCCGCTCAGCCAGCGCAGATCTGGCGGCCGCGACTGTCGTCCCAAGTCAGGGAGCGACATCTCCAATTGCGCTGTGCGGTTGCATCTTCGTTTGGAGCTGCGACAGCACGCACATGGTGCGCACAGCCAGGGCTTAAACCCTGGCTACGCACAAAACCCTTGGGACTGCGCGATAAGCGTGGCAAGGGTCTCGGCGAGCGCGCGCTCTACCTGGAGGGCGCCACGTGCCTTGCCTAGGGCAGCCGATACCAACACCGGCCCCGGTCAGGCGACGCAACCTGGCAGGCCCAGCGGCGCCCTCGAAGCGCCACTTGTCAGGCTGCCAGCAACCAAGCCTGCGTCAGCTCCGGCGTTCGTCCCAGCAGCCGAAGCGCCTGCGGCCGAAGCGGCACTGGCATGGACAGCCGCCCCGACGGAGGCACCGGCGTTTGCCGAGGCGCAAGCTGCAGAAGGACCCGAGCCAGCGCATCTCACGGTGCCAGTACCAGGTGGGCTAGCGCCACCTGGCGGCCTTCCGGTCGCCGAGGCAGCGCCAGCAGCGACGGCTGAGTCAGCATGCCAGGCACCTGCGCCGGCGACTGCGCAGGTATGCTCAGGAGCGGCCGCACTCGCTCTCGCTACCCCCACGACGCCACCGCCAGGTGCGCCTGCGCCAAACGCGCCGGCGCCAGGTGTGCCAGCGCCAGGTGCATCCGCGCTGGATGCACCAGCGCCAGGTACGCCAGCGCCAGGTGTGCCAACCGCTCGTGTACTGGCTGTCCGAGCGGTTGCGCCTGCTGTTGCAGCCGCGTGCGGCCCCATTCTGGTCTGCTGCGCAGGCACAGTGCCACTTGGAGGCCGCACATCAGACGGCAGCGCACGGCGCAAGCACGCTTTGGTGGCAACCGGACGCCCAGCGGTGGCACAGAATCGCACCGGGCCGGATCAGGGGCGTTGCACAGAGCCGGCGCCGCGTCTGCCCCGCTCGTTCCGCGTGCTGGACACGCCAGCAGCGCCAACGGTCTTCGCGCCTCATGCGATGGCCTCGCCGATGACCACGGTGCAGCTCAACGCCGAGATCATTTCGCTGGCGCTTCACCGCATGCCCGCAGTCTCCTTCGCGGAGCTCGGCGTGTCGATGGAAGCCACACGGCAGGCGACCCAGCTATTGCTTTAGTCGCGCAAGGCCAGCCAGCGCGTCTCTAACAGCAGGCCAACGTCAGACGCGGCAGCCGCGGTGCTCTCCGCACCCGCGCGACCTGCGCATGAGCGCAGGATGATCAGCACGCCTAACGCTGCGTTTTTGGATAATTTGCAGGGCATCGTGCTGGTCAACACGCAGGCCCCGCAGCGTATCATGTTCGACAATGGCGCCCAACCAGTCCTCATCAGCCTGCGCTACTTCCGCCAGCTGGGCTTCTTGTCAGCCGACCTAGAGGATTCGCCTACGCGGATCAACACCGCTGCCGGCACGTCCGAGACCGTCACCGGGCGCACGCGGCTGGCCCTCCGCTTCACCTTTCGGCCCGGCACTCCGGATGAGACGACCATCCACCAGCATGCGTTGGTCACTCGCTCCAAGACCTTCGACGTGCTCCTTGGCCAGGACGTGCTCTTTCCTATTGGCGCCGCAGTGGATAACTGGGTGGAGCGGGTCTTCTATTGACCCGACTGGGCAATCGGGGGGAACCCGCACTGCATCTGTGCCACTTGACATCTTGGATCGTCGCTCAGCTGAGTCCGCCCTCTACGGCTTCATGGCGCTGGACGATGGTCGGTCTGTGGTTCAGACCGATAAGGGGGGAGCCGAGGACGACGAGGTCTCTGTCGGCGCCGACTTACTGGAGATGCAGGAGGAGGATCCCGAGCTGTCTGGTGCCGAGCTCCACCTCACGCCCCAGGAGCAGGTTGACGCTCTGGCTGCACAAGCCAGGGAGACAGTGCGGATCTACGCCGCGCATAAGGCCATGATGCATCAGATGGCGGCAGACGCCGTAGAGGCACACGTCGTTGCCACGGCTGCCCATACTGCTGTAGCTCACGCTCATGACGCAGCCACAGCTGCAGCAGCCATACCTCGGCCACAGCCTCCTGCGACGAGCGGACCCTCCTCGAGATCACACGCCCGCGTACGGCATGACGTGCCTGTGGGGGTCGCCATCCAGTACCGCATGGCCTCCAGGTCGCCCTCACCCGCACCGTCGCACAGGACAGGCGACTCATGGCCACGCACTACCACGTCTAAGGGCGAGGCCATGAGGCAGGCAGCGTTCCTTGGCAGGTCCAACGACGCGTCATTAAGCAGCGAGGAGGAGGAGTGGCAGGAGTGGTCCCAGGAGGCCGCAGAGGAGCCCGCAGCCCAGCCATCGGCAGAGCCACCGCCGCCCACGCCTACAGCTCGCGTCCGACGCCAGCCTACAGGGCCTCCCGGCTTCAGTTTTCTCTCACACGAGACCACAGCCAATTCCCGTCGACCCCATCCATGCGTCGGCGGGCCTAGTCGTCCGATACAGCACGACTGTTTGACCAGCAACGAGTGCCGTGACGTCACGCACTTGTTCGCTGGCAACAGCCTGAGCACAGGCTGGCCAAGTCGCGCCTCTGCCAGCACTGCCTCCACGGATCCTTTCTCCGCTATTGACCCGCGTGCCGGACGTGCGCATCAGACAGTGGCCAGGACCAGCATCCTCGGTCCTCGGCGTACAGGTCCTTCCCCCTACGTCGGGCCAGCTCTACGCTTCGCACGTCGCACTCTGCCCCTAAACCGGCGTACACGCAAGGTCACTCCGATCCGCGAGCATACCAGGGCTGCCCGCGAGGTCACGCCTCTGCGCGACACTCCCAAGGACGCACAAGAGGTCACTCCTCTTCGCGAGGGGCGAGAGGTCACTCCTTTGCGCGAGACGCGCCCGCGCTCAGTCACACCGCCGTATGACGGTCCGCGCAATCTCCGCACCCGCGAGCATGACGCACAGTCTTCCTCCACCACTGCAGCTCACGCATTATACCAGACGCCGCCTGGCTGGCCTGCCAACGTCCCGCGCAGTCACATAGCCAACGACGGGCCGTCTGGGTCACCTCCTCATAAGGTGGCCCGCACCGCTGCGCGCCTCTGCGACCGTCATTCTCATCCGCACGCAACACGCGCAGGGCCCATGCAGCGCAGCCAGCGAGAGCGCGTCCGACTCCCATCTCTTTTGCCGCTGCGCTCGCGAGTCAGCTCGCCCCACGTCAGCTCGTCCGTCCTCGACAGGCAGCACATTGGGACGAGCGCTCCGTCTGCACAGTGCCCCTTCAGGCGGATCTTCGCGAACGTCAGCGTTCGTTCTTTGATCAGCATTCCCAGCTGCCCCAGCGCACTGCCACAGAGCAGCTGGCCGAAGCTGCTTCACACCACGCCGACTACCGGACGAGGGACCGGTGGCAGCAGCAGTGCGTGCGCGACGCGCAAGCTCTGGCCCGCCCAGTGCTCAAGGAGGCCTTGCAGGACGCGCGTGCGCGCTGGCACACTTATCAGGCACATTCTCGCACGGCTTGCCCGCAACCGCTGCTCGAGCGCATTCCTCGACTTACTCGCCACTACGCAGAGCTTGCAATGGCGGCCCTCCGCATGGCGCCCCATCAGCACAGTCTGCTGCGCTCCTATCCACCGCTAGCGCAGGCCGGCGATTCGGCCCTGGGCTGTCGCCCCCTTCCTACGCCTATCTACACCGCACAGCTCGACGAGCGTCCCGGCGGCATTGTCCTTGTTGAGCTCTTCGCCGGCATTGCGACAGGGTTGTTGGCAACCCTGCAGGCTGGCATCCCCGTAAGTCGGTATGTCTACGTGGACCCCGATGGCGAGACGCAGCAGGTCGCCCGCAGGCAGATGGCCTTATGCCACGAGCGTTTCCCAGTCCTCTTCCCTGAGCATGCCTTCTACCGGGCCCAGACTGACTGGCCCATGGACATCCGCGACATTACCGCCGAGCACATCACGCGCCTCGGGCCCATCGACCTCATCANTTGCGCACTCTGCGCTGATGTCCGTCAGCAACCGCTGCCCTCGTCCGGTTGGGCTGCCAGATGGCAGGCTGCAGGCGCACGCGGTCTCGCTACCCGGCGTCACAGACGCTGCAGCTCCCGACGCGCTCCTAGACGGTCCGGCACACACGCCAGCACAGCCGCAGGCTTCGGCAGCCCCTCTGGTCTGTGCCGTCCTGCTGACGCCAGAAGTACTGCCAGCAGTCTGCGTATCGACAGCTGTCGCGACAGGGCGTGCTTGCCAGCTGAGTGACACGTCTGCAGCACACACGCCTGCCGCGGCCCTTGCCGTACGCGTCGCCATTTCGGGCGCAGATCTGCGCACCAGCCGGCAACGCCAGGAGGATCTCACCCTGCTGGCTGGTGCAAGCAGCAGGGTCCAGCAGGCGCCGACCCTTGCCACGTGTCCGGCAGGCTAGGCCGCTCTTGCCGGCAGCCACGCGCACATTTGCGCGCTCACGCGTCCGCTCACACCTTGCACGGCGGCGCGAGGCTTGCCGGGCAGCCAGCTACAAGATCGCAGCTCGGCAGCCACAGCAGCAGCTGCGCACGCCAGCGGCGCACACGTCCTTCCACGTGGCGCGTGCACGCAGTCCGGCACGGCCAGCGCAGATTCGGCGGCTGCGATCGCCATTCCCAGTCAGGAGGAAGCATCCCTGATTGCGCTGTGCGGCCAGATTGCCGTGCGGAGCGCCAACGGCACGCTCACGGCTGCGCAAAGCCAGGGCTTAAACCCTGGCTGCGCCCAAAATCCCCGTGCCGACGCAATTCGTGCTACGGGGGCCTCGGCGTACGCCCGCGCCAGAGGGAGGGCGTCACGAGCGGCGTCCGAGGCAGCCAATGCGGACCTTGAAGCCGGACCGGCCACGCGCCCCTGTAATCCCAAGAGCAATTGGGAGGCGCCACATGGCAGCCTCCCAGCGACCGCCCCTGCGCCAGTCCCGGCAGCCGCGCCAGCAGCCGTCGCACCTAACGCGTGCGCGGCTGGCGAGACTTTGCCTGACGGCAGCTGCACATCTGCGCACCTCTGCACACGCTCGCACACGCCGCTCACAGCACTGCGACGCTTGCTCAGCAGCCCGCCACGCAACCACCTCACGGCAGCCACGTCAGCCGCTGCGTACAGCACTTGCGCACACGTGCTGCCATTTGGCACGCGCACACAGTCCCGCTCAGCCAGCGCAGATCTGGCGGCCGCGACTGTCGTCCCAAGTCAGGGAGCGACATCTCCAATTGCGCTGTGCGGTTGCATCTTCGTTTGGAGCTGCGACAGCACGCACATGGTGCGCACAGCCAGGGCTTAAACCCTGGCTACGCACAAAACCCTTGGGACTGCGCGATAAGCGTGGCAAGGGTCTCGGCGAGCGCGCGCTCTACCTGGAGGGCGCCACGTGCCTTGCCTAGGGCAGCCGATACCAACACCGGCCCCGGTCAGGCGACGCAACCTGGCAGGCCCAGCGGCGCCCTCGAAGCGCCACTTGTCAGGCTGCCAGCAACCAAGCCTGCGTCAGCTCCGGCGTTCGTCCCAGCAGCCGAAGCGCCTGCGGCCGAAGCGGCACTGGCATGGACAGCCGCCCCGACGGAGGCACCGGCGTTTGCCGAGGCGCAAGCTGCAGAAGGACCCGAGCCAGCGCATCTCACGGTGCCAGTACCAGGTGGGCTAGCGCCACCTGGCGGCCTTCCGGTCGCCGAGGCAGCGCCAGCAGCGACGGCTGAGTCAGCATGCCAGGCACCTGCGCCGGCGACTGCGCAGGTATGCTCAGGAGCGGCCGCACTCGCTCTCGCTACCCCCACGACGCCACCGCCAGGTGCGCCTGCGCCAAACGCGCCGGCGCCAGGTGTGCCAGCGCCAGGTGCATCCGCGCTGGATGCACCAGCGCCAGGTACGCCAGCGCCAGGTGTGCCAACCGCTCGTGTACTGGCTGTCCGAGCGGTTGCGCCTGCTGTTGCAGCCGCGTGCGGCCCCATTCTGGTCTGCTGCGCAGGCACAGTGCCACTTGGAGGCCGCACATCAGACGGCAGCGCACGGCGCAAGCACGCTTTGGTGGCAACCGGACGCCCAGCGGTGGCACAGAATCGCACCGGGCCGGATCAGGGGCGTTGCACAGAGCCGGCGCCGCGTCTGCCCCGCTCGTTCCGCGTGCTGGACACGCCAGCAGCGCCAACGGTCTTCGCGCCTCATGCGATGGCCTCGCCGATGACCACGGTGCAGCTCAACGCCGAGATCATTTCGCTGGCGCTTCACCGCATGCCCGCAGTCTCCTTCGCGGAGCTCGGCGTGTCGATGGAAGCCACACGGCAGGCGACCCAGCTATTGCTTTAGTCGCGCAAGGCCAGCCAGCGCGTCTCTAACAGCAGGCCAACGTCAGACGCGGCAGCCGCGGTGCTCTCCGCACCCGCGCGACCTGCGCATGAGCGCAGGATGATCAGCACGCCTAACGCTGCGTTTTTGGATAATTTGCAGGGCATCGTGCTGGTCAACACGCAGGCCCCGCAGCGTATCATGTTCGACAATGGCGCCCAACCAGTCCTCATCAGCCTGCGCTACTTCCGCCAGCTGGGCTTCTTGTCAGCCGACCTAGAGGATTCGCCTACGCGGATCAACACCGCTGCCGGCACGTCCGAGACCGTCACCGGGCGCACGCGGCTGGCCCTCCGCTTCACCTTTCGGCCCGGCACTCCGGATGAGACGACCATCCACCAGCATGCGTTGGTCACTCGCTCCAAGACCTTCGACGTGCTCCTTGGCCAGGACGTGCTCTTTCCTATTGGCGCCGCAGTGGATAACTGGGTGGAGCGGGTCTTCTATTGACCCGACTGGGCAATCGGGGGGAACCCGCACTGCATCTGTGCCACTTGACATCTTGGATCGTCGCTCAGCTGAGTCCGCCCTCTACGGCTTCATGGCGCTGGACGATGGTCGGTCTGTGGTTCAGACCGATAAGGGGGGAGCCGAGGACGACGAGGTCTCTGTCGGCGCCGACTTACTGGAGATGCAGGAGGAGGATCCCGAGCTGTCTGGTGCCGAGCTCCACCTCACGCCCCAGGAGCAGGTTGACGCTCTGGCTGCACAAGCCAGGGAGACAGTGCGGATCTACGCCGCGCATAAGGCCATGATGCATCAGATGGCGGCAGACGCCGTAGAGGCACACGTCGTTGCCACGGCTGCCCATACTGCTGTAGCTCACGCTCATGACGCAGCCACAGCTGCAGCAGCCATACCTCGGCCACAGCCTCCTGCGACGAGCGGACCCTCCTCGAGATCACACGCCCGCGTACGGCATGACGTGCCTGTGGGGGTCGCCATCCAGTACCGCATGGCCTCCAGGTCGCCCTCACCCGCACCGTCGCACAGGACAGGCGACTCATGGCCACGCACTACCACGTCTAAGGGCGAGGCCATGAGGCAGGCAGCGTTCCTTGGCAGGTCCAACGACGCGTCATTAAGCAGCGAGGAGGAGGAGTGGCAGGAGTGGTCCCAGGAGGCCGCAGAGGAGCCCGCAGCCCAGCCATCGGCAGAGCCACCGCCGCCCACGCCTACAGCTCGCGTCCGACGCCAGCCTACAGGGCCTCCCGGCTTCAGTTTTCTCTCACACGAGACCACAGCCAATTCCCGTCGACCCCATCCATGCGTCGGCGGGCCTAGTCGTCCGATACAGCACGACTGTTTGACCAGCAACGAGTGCCGTGACGTCACGCACTTGTTCGCTGGCAACAGCCTGAGCACAGGCTGGCCAAGTCGCGCCTCTGCCAGCACTGCCTCCACGGATCCTTTCTCCGCTATTGACCCGCGTGCCGGACGTGCGCATCAGACAGTGGCCAGGACCAGCATCCTCGGTCCTCGGCGTACAGGTCCTTCCCCCTACGTCGGGCCAGCTCTACGCTTCGCACGTCGCACTCTGCCCCTAAACCGGCGTACACGCAAGGTCACTCCGATCCGCGAGCATACCAGGGCTGCCCGCGAGGTCACGCCTCTGCGCGACACTCCCAAGGACGCACAAGAGGTCACTCCTCTTCGCGAGGGGCGAGAGGTCACTCCTTTGCGCGAGACGCGCCCGCGCTCAGTCACACCGCCGTATGACGGTCCGCGCAATCTCCGCACCCGCGAGCATGACGCACAGTCTTCCTCCACCACTGCAGCTCACGCATTATACCAGACGCCGCCTGGCTGGCCTGCCAACGTCCCGCGCAGTCACATAGCCAACGACGGGCCGTCTGGGTCACCTCCTCATAAGGTGGCCCGCACCGCTGCGCGCCTCTGCGACCGTCATTCTCATCCGCACGCAACACGCGCAGGGCCCATGCAGCGCAGCCAGCGAGAGCGCGTCCGACTCCCATCTCTTTTGCCGCTGCGCTCGCGAGTCAGCTCGCCCCACGTCAGCTCGTCCGTCCTCGACAGGCAGCACATTGGGACGAGCGCTCCGTCTGCACAGTGCCCCTTCAGGCGGATCTTCGCGAACGTCAGCGTTCGTTCTTTGATCAGCATTCCCAGCTGCCCCAGCGCACTGCCACAGAGCAGCTGGCCGAAGCTGCTTCACACCACGCCGACTACCGGACGAGGGACCGGTGGCAGCAGCAGTGCGTGCGCGACGCGCAAGCTCTGGCCCGCCCAGTGCTCAAGGAGGCCTTGCAGGACGCGCGTGCGCGCTGGCACACTTATCAGGCACATTCTCGCACGGCTTGCCCGCAACCGCTGCTCGAGCGCATTCCTCGACTTACTCGCCACTACGCAGAGCTTGCAATGGCGGCCCTCCGCATGGCGCCCCATCAGCACAGTCTGCTGCGCTCCTATCCACCGCTAGCGCAGGCCGGCGATTCGGCCCTGGGCTGTCGCCCCCTTCCTACGCCTATCTACACCGCACAGCTCGACGAGCGTCCCGGCGGCATTGTCCTTGTTGAGCTCTTCGCCGGCATTGCGACAGGGTTGTTGGCAACCCTGCAGGCTGGCATCCCCGTAAGTCGGTATGTCTACGTGGACCCCGATGGCGAGACGCAGCAGGTCGCCCGCAGGCAGATGGCCTTATGCCACGAGCGTTTCCCAGTCCTCTTCCCTGAGCATGCCTTCTACCGGGCCCAGACTGACTGGCCCATGGACATCCGCGACATTACCGCCGAGCACATCACGCGCCTCGGGCCCATCGACCTCATCATTGCTGGCTGGGAGTGCCAGGGCTTCTCTATTGCGGGACGGGGCAACGCGCTCGGTGACCCGCGTACGGCCTTGTTCTGGCACCTACTCCGCGTCCTCAACATGGTTGAGGACCGCCAGCCGCCGCACACGCTCGCCTGGATGTTGGAGAACGTGGCTGTCCGCCACGATTCGCGGCCCAACGTCAGCGCCGAGTTTTCCCTCTGCAGCAGCTATGTCGGTCGTGAGGCCGTCATCGACGCCGCTCAGATTGGTCCCTTCGCGCATTGTGTGCGCGCCTACTTCACCAACCTGGCCATGCCAGGCACGCTTGAGGCATAAGCGGCCGCACATCCACGCCACACGCGCAACGTTGACTCCATCCTTGACGTGGCGCGCCTGGCCCAGCGCGTGGTCGCCCTTCCGCATCCTTCTCAGGCCCAGTGTGAGGTCCTCCGCGACGTCACGCGGGCGCTTCCTACGTTCGTGAGTCGCTACAACAGNTGGCGACTGCGATCGCCATTCCCAGTCAGGAGGAAGCATCCCTGATTGCGCTGTGCGGCCAGATTGCCGTGCGGAGCGCCAACGGCACGCTCACGGCTGCGCAAAGCCAGGGCTTAAACCCTGGCTGCGCCCAAAATCCCCGTGCCGACGCAATTCGTGCTACGGGGGCCTCGGCGTACGCCCGCGCCAGAGGGAGGGCGTCACGAGCGGCGTCCGAGGCAGCCAATGCGGACCTTGAAGCCGGACCGGCCACGCGCCCCTGTAATCCCAAGAGCAATTGGGAGGCGCCACATGGCAGCCTCCCAGCGACCGCCCCTGCGCCAGTCCCGGCAGCCGCGCCAGCAGCCGTCGCACCTAACGCGTGCGCGGCTGGCGAGACTTTGCCTGACGGCAGCTGCACATCTGCGCACCTCTGCACACGCTCGCACACGCCGCTCACAGCACTGCGACGCTTGCTCAGCAGCCCGCCACGCAACCACCTCACGGCAGCCACGTCAGCCGCTGCGTACAGCACTTGCGCACACGTGCTGCCATTTGGCACGCGCACACAGTCCCGCTCAGCCAGCGCAGATCTGGCGGCCGCGACTGTCGTCCCAAGTCAGGGAGCGACATCTCCAATTGCGCTGTGCGGTTGCATCTTCGTTTGGAGCTGCGACAGCACGCACATGGTGCGCACAGCCAGGGCTTAAACCCTGGCTACGCACAAAACCCTTGGGACTGCGCGATAAGCGTGGCAAGGGTCTCGGCGAGCGCGCGCTCTACCTGGAGGGCGCCACGTGCCTTGCCTAGGGCAGCCGATACCAACACCGGCCCCGGTCAGGCGACGCAACCTGGCAGGCCCAGCGGCGCCCTCGAAGCGCCACTTGTCAGGCTGCCAGCAACCAAGCCTGCGTCAGCTCCGGCGTTCGTCCCAGCAGCCGAAGCGCCTGCGGCCGAAGCGGCACTGGCATGGACAGCCGCCCCGACGGAGGCACCGGCGTTTGCCGAGGCGCAAGCTGCAGAAGGACCCGAGCCAGCGCATCTCACGGTGCCAGTACCAGGTGGGCTAGCGCCACCTGGCGGCCTTCCGGTCGCCGAGGCAGCGCCAGCAGCGACGGCTGAGTCAGCATGCCAGGCACCTGCGCCGGCGACTGCGCAGGTATGCTCAGGAGCGGCCGCACTCGCTCTCGCTACCCCCACGACGCCACCGCCAGGTGCGCCTGCGCCAAACGCGCCGGCGCCAGGTGTGCCAGCGCCAGGTGCATCCGCGCTGGATGCACCAGCGCCAGGTACGCCAGCGCCAGGTGTGCCAACCGCTCGTGTACTGGCTGTCCGAGCGGTTGCGCCTGCTGTTGCAGCCGCGTGCGGCCCCATTCTGGTCTGCTGCGCAGGCACAGTGCCACTTGGAGGCCGCACATCAGACGGCAGCGCACGGCGCAAGCACGCTTTGGTGGCAACCGGACGCCCAGCGGTGGCACAGAATCGCACCGGGCCGGATCAGGGGCGTTGCACAGAGCCGGCGCCGCGTCTGCCCCGCTCGTTCCGCGTGCTGGACACGCCAGCAGCGCCAACGGTCTTCGCGCCTCATGCGATGGCCTCGCCGATGACCACGGTGCAGCTCAACGCCGAGATCATTTCGCTGGCGCTTCACCGCATGCCCGCAGTCTCCTTCGCGGAGCTCGGCGTGTCGATGGAAGCCACACGGCAGGCGACCCAGCTATTGCTTTAGTCGCGCAAGGCCAGCCAGCGCGTCTCTAACAGCAGGCCAACGTCAGACGCGGCAGCCGCGGTGCTCTCCGCACCCGCGCGACCTGCGCATGAGCGCAGGATGATCAGCACGCCTAACGCTGCGTTTTTGGATAATTTGCAGGGCATCGTGCTGGTCAACACGCAGGCCCCGCAGCGTATCATGTTCGACAATGGCGCCCAACCAGTCCTCATCAGCCTGCGCTACTTCCGCCAGCTGGGCTTCTTGTCAGCCGACCTAGAGGATTCGCCTACGCGGATCAACACCGCTGCCGGCACGTCCGAGACCGTCACCGGGCGCACGCGGCTGGCCCTCCGCTTCACCTTTCGGCCCGGCACTCCGGATGAGACGACCATCCACCAGCATGCGTTGGTCACTCGCTCCAAGACCTTCGACGTGCTCCTTGGCCAGGACGTGCTCTTTCCTATTGGCGCCGCAGTGGATAACTGGGTGGAGCGGGTCTTCTATTGACCCGACTGGGCAATCGGGGGGAACCCGCACTGCATCTGTGCCACTTGACATCTTGGATCGTCGCTCAGCTGAGTCCGCCCTCTACGGCTTCATGGCGCTGGACGATGGTCGGTCTGTGGTTCAGACCGATAAGGGGGGAGCCGAGGACGACGAGGTCTCTGTCGGCGCCGACTTACTGGAGATGCAGGAGGAGGATCCCGAGCTGTCTGGTGCCGAGCTCCACCTCACGCCCCAGGAGCAGGTTGACGCTCTGGCTGCACAAGCCAGGGAGACAGTGCGGATCTACGCCGCGCATAAGGCCATGATGCATCAGATGGCGGCAGACGCCGTAGAGGCACACGTCGTTGCCACGGCTGCCCATACTGCTGTAGCTCACGCTCATGACGCAGCCACAGCTGCAGCAGCCATACCTCGGCCACAGCCTCCTGCGACGAGCGGACCCTCCTCGAGATCACACGCCCGCGTACGGCATGACGTGCCTGTGGGGGTCGCCATCCAGTACCGCATGGCCTCCAGGTCGCCCTCACCCGCACCGTCGCACAGGACAGGCGACTCATGGCCACGCACTACCACGTCTAAGGGCGAGGCCATGAGGCAGGCAGCGTTCCTTGGCAGGTCCAACGACGCGTCATTAAGCAGCGAGGAGGAGGAGTGGCAGGAGTGGTCCCAGGAGGCCGCAGAGGAGCCCGCAGCCCAGCCATCGGCAGAGCCACCGCCGCCCACGCCTACAGCTCGCGTCCGACGCCAGCCTACAGGGCCTCCCGGCTTCAGTTTTCTCTCACACGAGACCACAGCCAATTCCCGTCGACCCCATCCATGCGTCGGCGGGCCTAGTCGTCCGATACAGCACGACTGTTTGACCAGCAACGAGTGCCGTGACGTCACGCACTTGTTCGCTGGCAACAGCCTGAGCACAGGCTGGCCAAGTCGCGCCTCTGCCAGCACTGCCTCCACGGATCCTTTCTCCGCTATTGACCCGCGTGCCGGACGTGCGCATCAGACAGTGGCCAGGACCAGCATCCTCGGTCCTCGGCGTACAGGTCCTTCCCCCTACGTCGGGCCAGCTCTACGCTTCGCACGTCGCACTCTGCCCCTAAACCGGCGTACACGCAAGGTCACTCCGATCCGCGAGCATACCAGGGCTGCCCGCGAGGTCACGCCTCTGCGCGACACTCCCAAGGACGCACAAGAGGTCACTCCTCTTCGCGAGGGGCGAGAGGTCACTCCTTTGCGCGAGACGCGCCCGCGCTCAGTCACACCGCCGTATGACGGTCCGCGCAATCTCCGCACCCGCGAGCATGACGCACAGTCTTCCTCCACCACTGCAGCTCACGCATTATACCAGACGCCGCCTGGCTGGCCTGCCAACGTCCCGCGCAGTCACATAGCCAACGACGGGCCGTCTGGGTCACCTCCTCATAAGGTGGCCCGCACCGCTGCGCGCCTCTGCGACCGTCATTCTCATCCGCACGCAACACGCGCAGGGCCCATGCAGCGCAGCCAGCGAGAGCGCGTCCGACTCCCATCTCTTTTGCCGCTGCGCTCGCGAGTCAGCTCGCCCCACGTCAGCTCGTCCGTCCTCGACAGGCAGCACATTGGGACGAGCGCTCCGTCTGCACAGTGCCCCTTCAGGCGGATCTTCGCGAACGTCAGCGTTCGTTCTTTGATCAGCATTCCCAGCTGCCCCAGCGCACTGCCACAGAGCAGCTGGCCGAAGCTGCTTCACACCACGCCGACTACCGGACGAGGGACCGGTGGCAGCAGCAGTGCGTGCGCGACGCGCAAGCTCTGGCCCGCCCAGTGCTCAAGGAGGCCTTGCAGGACGCGCGTGCGCGCTGGCACACTTATCAGGCACATTCTCGCACGGCTTGCCCGCAACCGCTGCTCGAGCGCATTCCTCGACTTACTCGCCACTACGCAGAGCTTGCAATGGCGGCCCTCCGCATGGCGCCCCATCAGCACAGTCTGCTGCGCTCCTATCCACCGCTAGCGCAGGCCGGCGATTCGGCCCTGGGCTGTCGCCCCCTTCCTACGCCTATCTACACCGCACAGCTCGACGAGCGTCCCGGCGGCATTGTCCTTGTTGAGCTCTTCGCCGGCATTGCGACAGGGTTGTTGGCAACCCTGCAGGCTGGCATCCCCGTAAGTCGGTATGTCTACGTGGACCCCGATGGCGAGACGCAGCAGGTCGCCCGCAGGCAGATGGCCTTATGCCACGAGCGTTTCCCAGTCCTCTTCCCTGAGCATGCCTTCTACCGGGCCCAGACTGACTGGCCCATGGACATCCGCGACATTACCGCCGAGCACATCACGCGCCTCGGGCCCATCGACCTCATCATTGCTGGCTGGGAGTGCCAGGGCTTCTCTATTGCGGGACGGGGCAACGCGCTCGGTGACCCGCGTACGGCCTTGTTCTGGCACCTACTCCGCGTCCTCAACATGGTTGAGGACCGCCAGCCGCCGCACACGCTCGCCTGGATGTTGGAGAACGTGGCTGTCCGCCACGATTCGCGGCCCAACGTCAGCGCCGAGTTTTCCCTCTGCAGCAGCTATGTCGGTCGTGAGGCCGTCATCGACGCCGCTCAGATTGGTCCCTTCGCGCATTGTGTGCGCGCCTACTTCACCAACCTGGCCATGCCAGGCACGCTTGAGGCATAAGCGGCCGCACATCCACGCCACACGCGCAACGTTGACTCCATCCTTGACGTGGCGCGCCTGGCCCAGCGCGTGGTCGCCCTTCCGCATCCTTCTCAGGCCCAGTGTGAGGTCCTCCGCGACGTCACGCGGGCGCTTCCTACGTTCGTGAGTCGCTACAACAGCGCGGCCTACGTGGGCGACCAGCGCGGCATGATCATTGACCTCGAGACTGGCATGTTCCAACGATCCCGTGCCGTGGAGATGGAGCGTGCGATGGGCTTCCCTCCGCACCTCACACAGGTGGACGGTATCACCGAGGTCAACCGCGTGCGTCACCTTGGCCAGGCTATCGATGCCAACGTCTTGACGTGGCTTCTCTTGCAGACACAGGCCCTGACTCCCCTTTACGCCCAGGCTCGTCATCCTGAGACCAGTTCTATGACGCCATGGATCGAGATTTCGACGGCGACGGCCACGCCCCGCCTGGTACGACCTGGCGTTCCCAGCGCAAGGGTCCAGCTTCCCAGCAGCCGCCTGCACCTTGTCCTGGTCCTTGTTCTGGTTTGCTGGAGGAGGGCAGGAGGAGACAGGAGTCCTCACAGCGACCCAGGGAGTTTCGTTCCCTTTTTCTTTTTCCACGCTCTCCGCCGCCTACAGGTGGTGCAGGGCAGATGGCAGCAGTTGCCGAGGAGAGGGCACCCGAGGCAGGCCGAGTGCAACTAGCTGCAGGACAGGTGACGCCTGCGGACCCACAGATCACGCCAGCAGCAGGGCAGGAGGCGCTAGCCGCAGCACAGGAGCCACCACCAGCTGTCCCTACTTGGAAGCTGGGGGGACTCTCTTTAGGGCACAGGCTGCTCAGCTAACGGTCTTGCTAGATGCACGGCGCAGTGCCAGCTTTGCCAGCAGCATGCACGATCTTGGGCGCTACACAGGCGACCTTATGAGGATACCCCTCCAGACAGACGTGCCCATCTTCCAGAAGCGCTATCGCTANTGCGCACCTCTGCACACGCTCGCACACGCCGCTCACAGCACTGCGACGCTTGCTCAGCAGCCCGCCACGCAACCACCTCACGGCAGCCACGTCAGCCGCTGCGTACAGCACTTGCGCACACGTGCTGCCATTTGGCACGCGCACACAGTCCCGCTCAGCCAGCGCAGATCTGGCGGCCGCGACTGTCGTCCCAAGTCAGGGAGCGACATCTCCAATTGCGCTGTGCGGTTGCATCTTCGTTTGGAGCTGCGACAGCACGCACATGGTGCGCACAGCCAGGGCTTAAACCCTGGCTACGCACAAAACCCTTGGGACTGCGCGATAAGCGTGGCAAGGGTCTCGGCGAGCGCGCGCTCTACCTGGAGGGCGCCACGTGCCTTGCCTAGGGCAGCCGATACCAACACCGGCCCCGGTCAGGCGACGCAACCTGGCAGGCCCAGCGGCGCCCTCGAAGCGCCACTTGTCAGGCTGCCAGCAACCAAGCCTGCGTCAGCTCCGGCGTTCGTCCCAGCAGCCGAAGCGCCTGCGGCCGAAGCGGCACTGGCATGGACAGCCGCCCCGACGGAGGCACCGGCGTTTGCCGAGGCGCAAGCTGCAGAAGGACCCGAGCCAGCGCATCTCACGGTGCCAGTACCAGGTGGGCTAGCGCCACCTGGCGGCCTTCCGGTCGCCGAGGCAGCGCCAGCAGCGACGGCTGAGTCAGCATGCCAGGCACCTGCGCCGGCGACTGCGCAGGTATGCTCAGGAGCGGCCGCACTCGCTCTCGCTACCCCCACGACGCCACCGCCAGGTGCGCCTGCGCCAAACGCGCCGGCGCCAGGTGTGCCAGCGCCAGGTGCATCCGCGCTGGATGCACCAGCGCCAGGTACGCCAGCGCCAGGTGTGCCAACCGCTCGTGTACTGGCTGTCCGAGCGGTTGCGCCTGCTGTTGCAGCCGCGTGCGGCCCCATTCTGGTCTGCTGCGCAGGCACAGTGCCACTTGGAGGCCGCACATCAGACGGCAGCGCACGGCGCAAGCACGCTTTGGTGGCAACCGGACGCCCAGCGGTGGCACAGAATCGCACCGGGCCGGATCAGGGGCGTTGCACAGAGCCGGCGCCGCGTCTGCCCCGCTCGTTCCGCGTGCTGGACACGCCAGCAGCGCCAACGGTCTTCGCGCCTCATGCGATGGCCTCGCCGATGACCACGGTGCAGCTCAACGCCGAGATCATTTCGCTGGCGCTTCACCGCATGCCCGCAGTCTCCTTCGCGGAGCTCGGCGTGTCGATGGAAGCCACACGGCAGGCGACCCAGCTATTGCTTTAGTCGCGCAAGGCCAGCCAGCGCGTCTCTAACAGCAGGCCAACGTCAGACGCGGCAGCCGCGGTGCTCTCCGCACCCGCGCGACCTGCGCATGAGCGCAGGATGATCAGCACGCCTAACGCTGCGTTTTTGGATAATTTGCAGGGCATCGTGCTGGTCAACACGCAGGCCCCGCAGCGTATCATGTTCGACAATGGCGCCCAACCAGTCCTCATCAGCCTGCGCTACTTCCGCCAGCTGGGCTTCTTGTCAGCCGACCTAGAGGATTCGCCTACGCGGATCAACACCGCTGCCGGCACGTCCGAGACCGTCACCGGGCGCACGCGGCTGGCCCTCCGCTTCACCTTTCGGCCCGGCACTCCGGATGAGACGACCATCCACCAGCATGCGTTGGTCACTCGCTCCAAGACCTTCGACGTGCTCCTTGGCCAGGACGTGCTCTTTCCTATTGGCGCCGCAGTGGATAACTGGGTGGAGCGGGTCTTCTATTGACCCGACTGGGCAATCGGGGGGAACCCGCACTGCATCTGTGCCACTTGACATCTTGGATCGTCGCTCAGCTGAGTCCGCCCTCTACGGCTTCATGGCGCTGGACGATGGTCGGTCTGTGGTTCAGACCGATAAGGGGGGAGCCGAGGACGACGAGGTCTCTGTCGGCGCCGACTTACTGGAGATGCAGGAGGAGGATCCCGAGCTGTCTGGTGCCGAGCTCCACCTCACGCCCCAGGAGCAGGTTGACGCTCTGGCTGCACAAGCCAGGGAGACAGTGCGGATCTACGCCGCGCATAAGGCCATGATGCATCAGATGGCGGCAGACGCCGTAGAGGCACACGTCGTTGCCACGGCTGCCCATACTGCTGTAGCTCACGCTCATGACGCAGCCACAGCTGCAGCAGCCATACCTCGGCCACAGCCTCCTGCGACGAGCGGACCCTCCTCGAGATCACACGCCCGCGTACGGCATGACGTGCCTGTGGGGGTCGCCATCCAGTACCGCATGGCCTCCAGGTCGCCCTCACCCGCACCGTCGCACAGGACAGGCGACTCATGGCCACGCACTACCACGTCTAAGGGCGAGGCCATGAGGCAGGCAGCGTTCCTTGGCAGGTCCAACGACGCGTCATTAAGCAGCGAGGAGGAGGAGTGGCAGGAGTGGTCCCAGGAGGCCGCAGAGGAGCCCGCAGCCCAGCCATCGGCAGAGCCACCGCCGCCCACGCCTACAGCTCGCGTCCGACGCCAGCCTACAGGGCCTCCCGGCTTCAGTTTTCTCTCACACGAGACCACAGCCAATTCCCGTCGACCCCATCCATGCGTCGGCGGGCCTAGTCGTCCGATACAGCACGACTGTTTGACCAGCAACGAGTGCCGTGACGTCACGCACTTGTTCGCTGGCAACAGCCTGAGCACAGGCTGGCCAAGTCGCGCCTCTGCCAGCACTGCCTCCACGGATCCTTTCTCCGCTATTGACCCGCGTGCCGGACGTGCGCATCAGACAGTGGCCAGGACCAGCATCCTCGGTCCTCGGCGTACAGGTCCTTCCCCCTACGTCGGGCCAGCTCTACGCTTCGCACGTCGCACTCTGCCCCTAAACCGGCGTACACGCAAGGTCACTCCGATCCGCGAGCATACCAGGGCTGCCCGCGAGGTCACGCCTCTGCGCGACACTCCCAAGGACGCACAAGAGGTCACTCCTCTTCGCGAGGGGCGAGAGGTCACTCCTTTGCGCGAGACGCGCCCGCGCTCAGTCACACCGCCGTATGACGGTCCGCGCAATCTCCGCACCCGCGAGCATGACGCACAGTCTTCCTCCACCACTGCAGCTCACGCATTATACCAGACGCCGCCTGGCTGGCCTGCCAACGTCCCGCGCAGTCACATAGCCAACGACGGGCCGTCTGGGTCACCTCCTCATAAGGTGGCCCGCACCGCTGCGCGCCTCTGCGACCGTCATTCTCATCCGCACGCAACACGCGCAGGGCCCATGCAGCGCAGCCAGCGAGAGCGCGTCCGACTCCCATCTCTTTTGCCGCTGCGCTCGCGAGTCAGCTCGCCCCACGTCAGCTCGTCCGTCCTCGACAGGCAGCACATTGGGACGAGCGCTCCGTCTGCACAGTGCCCCTTCAGGCGGATCTTCGCGAACGTCAGCGTTCGTTCTTTGATCAGCATTCCCAGCTGCCCCAGCGCACTGCCACAGAGCAGCTGGCCGAAGCTGCTTCACACCACGCCGACTACCGGACGAGGGACCGGTGGCAGCAGCAGTGCGTGCGCGACGCGCAAGCTCTGGCCCGCCCAGTGCTCAAGGAGGCCTTGCAGGACGCGCGTGCGCGCTGGCACACTTATCAGGCACATTCTCGCACGGCTTGCCCGCAACCGCTGCTCGAGCGCATTCCTCGACTTACTCGCCACTACGCAGAGCTTGCAATGGCGGCCCTCCGCATGGCGCCCCATCAGCACAGTCTGCTGCGCTCCTATCCACCGCTAGCGCAGGCCGGCGATTCGGCCCTGGGCTGTCGCCCCCTTCCTACGCCTATCTACACCGCACAGCTCGACGAGCGTCCCGGCGGCATTGTCCTTGTTGAGCTCTTCGCCGGCATTGCGACAGGGTTGTTGGCAACCCTGCAGGCTGGCATCCCCGTAAGTCGGTATGTCTACGTGGACCCCGATGGCGAGACGCAGCAGGTCGCCCGCAGGCAGATGGCCTTATGCCACGAGCGTTTCCCAGTCCTCTTCCCTGAGCATGCCTTCTACCGGGCCCAGACTGACTGGCCCATGGACATCCGCGACATTACCGCCGAGCACATCACGCGCCTCGGGCCCATCGACCTCATCATTGCTGGCTGGGAGTGCCAGGGCTTCTCTATTGCGGGACGGGGCAACGCGCTCGGTGACCCGCGTACGGCCTTGTTCTGGCACCTACTCCGCGTCCTCAACATGGTTGAGGACCGCCAGCCGCCGCACACGCTCGCCTGGATGTTGGAGAACGTGGCTGTCCGCCACGATTCGCGGCCCAACGTCAGCGCCGAGTTTTCCCTCTGCAGCAGCTATGTCGGTCGTGAGGCCGTCATCGACGCCGCTCAGATTGGTCCCTTCGCGCATTGTGTGCGCGCCTACTTCACCAACCTGGCCATGCCAGGCACGCTTGAGGCATAAGCGGCCGCACATCCACGCCACACGCGCAACGTTGACTCCATCCTTGACGTGGCGCGCCTGGCCCAGCGCGTGGTCGCCCTTCCGCATCCTTCTCAGGCCCAGTGTGAGGTCCTCCGCGACGTCACGCGGGCGCTTCCTACGTTCGTGAGTCGCTACAACAGCGCGGCCTACGTGGGCGACCAGCGCGGCATGATCATTGACCTCGAGACTGGCATGTTCCAACGATCCCGTGCCGTGGAGATGGAGCGTGCGATGGGCTTCCCTCCGCACCTCACACAGGTGGACGGTATCACCGAGGTCAACCGCGTGCGTCACCTTGGCCAGGCTATCGATGCCAACGTCTTGACGTGGCTTCTCTTGCAGACACAGGCCCTGACTCCCCTTTACGCCCAGGCTCGTCATCCTGAGACCAGTTCTATGACGCCATGGATCGAGATTTCGACGGCGACGGCCACGCCCCGCCTGGTACGACCTGGCGTTCCCAGCGCAAGGGTCCAGCTTCCCAGCAGCCGCCTGCACCTTGTCCTGGTCCTTGTTCTGGTTTGCTGGAGGAGGGCAGGAGGAGACAGGAGTCCTCACAGCGACCCAGGGAGTTTCGTTCCCTTTTTCTTTTTCCACGCTCTCCGCCGCCTACAGGTGGTGCAGGGCAGATGGCAGCAGTTGCCGAGGAGAGGGCACCCGAGGCAGGCCGAGTGCAACTAGCTGCAGGACAGGTGACGCCTGCGGACCCACAGATCACGCCAGCAGCAGGGCAGGAGGCGCTAGCCGCAGCACAGGAGCCACCACCAGCTGTCCCTACTTGGAAGCTGGGGGGACTCTCTTTAGGGCACAGGCTGCTCAGCTAACGGTCTTGCTAGATGCACGGCGCAGTGCCAGCTTTGCCAGCAGCATGCACGATCTTGGGCGCTACACAGGCGACCTTATGAGGATACCCCTCCAGACAGACGTGCCCATCTTCCAGAAGCGCTATCGCTACAGCCGCTTTGAGGACGACCTGATCAGCACACAAACAGGCAAGCTAGAGGAGTGCCAGCTCATTCGTGAGTCTGCCTCCACCTACGCTGCGCCCACAGTCATGCGAGCTAAGAAGGACGCCTCAGGCAACTGGTCTGAGAAGAGGATGTGCGGTGACTATCGTAAGCTTAACGAGGTCACTGAGCAGGACAGATACCCTATGCCGACCCCTGACGAGATCTTCGACGACATCGGCGCTTGTACTTGGTTCTCGGTGCTGGATTTGAGGCAGGGCTTCAACCAGATACCCATTGCGGAGGAGGACCAGCATAAGACGGCTTTTTGGGGATCGCAGCGTCTCTACGAGTGGAGGGTTATGCCCTTCGGCTTGAAGAACGCTCCTGCCACCTTCCAGCGAGTCATGGATAAGGAGCTGGCAGGGCTCTCCTTTGCCCGGTGCTACATCAATGACGTGCTCGTCTTCAGTGAGACGTTTGAGGAGCACGTGGCGCATATCACTACAGTTCTGGACCGCTTGGAGGCCGTTGGCTCAAGTGTCATCCAGGCAAGTGCACCTTTGGGACCCGGGAGGTAGAGTACCTCGGGCATCTTTTGTCTTCCAGTGGTTTGGCTCCTCAGCTGGCCAAGATCTCGGCCATCACAGGCATCCCGCCGCCGACCGACCTCTCGCAGTTGAGGGCCTTCCTTGGCATTGCCAACTACTATCGCCGCTTTGTGCCTGGGTTCAGCGAGCTGGCCAAGCCGCTCAACGACTTGGTATGCAAGGGCGTTGCCTACGTATGGGGACCAGAGCAGCAGGCAGCGTTTGACAAGCTCAAGGAGCTGTTGGTGAGCGCCCCAGTACTACGGCGGCTTGACTATCAGAAGCCCTTCAACCTCCACACCGACTGGTCGCAGGCAGGGCTTGGAGCAGTGCTGGAGCAGGAGCATGACGGCTTCGAGCATGTGGTGGCGTACGCCAGGCGCAGCAACAACCGTGCCGAGGGAAACTACGGCTCCTATGAGGGGGAGTGCCTGGCAGCAGTATGGGCGATTGTGCATTTCAGGCACTATCTCTACGGCACCCACTTCTGCTTGGTCACCGACCATCAGCCACTCAAGTGGCTCATGACGTCGGAGCGCCTGACGGGCAAGTATGCACGGTGGGCGCTCATCTTGCAGAAGTACACCTTTGACATGCATCATCTTCCAGGGTCGACAAACCTGGACGCTGACGGCCTCAGCCGCAACCCGCTGCCCTCTTCGCGAGACCTCACGGTAGCTTGCCACGATGAGGATGAGCCGGTGGCCTGGAACGCAGCGGCATTCTTGGCCTTCACCGTTGACGGCGACGTGCGGCCCGCAGGGCTCACTAGCCTAGACATGGTGACTGTCACCACTCGACGACTAGACTTGGCAGCAGCTGAGGAGCAGGACAGCTGGCAGCGCGGGCCCGAGGACGTGTGGGACGACACCCCGGTGCTGCAGTACGTCACGGCCAAGGAGTTGGTCCCAGGCATTAGTGCGCGCAAGCGCGTGACTGCGTCCTCAATCGTAGCCGGGACTTCGTCTTCATCGAGGGCCGCATGCGGCGAGTGATGGCGGACGGCTCTGTCCTGGTGGTCCTTGAGCCCGCTATATGCAGCCAACTGGTGCGACGTGTGCACAAGACGCTTGGACACTTCGGTGTTACGCGCACTCTCAGCCTCCTCCAAGCTGAGTACTGGTGGCACGGCATGACTAAGGTTGTCGCCGACGTCATCAGCAGCTGCACACTTTGCGACCGGGTGCGCTCGAGCTTCACAGCCCGCACCGTCGCTCTCAGCCCTCTCCCTATTCAGGGGCTGTTCTACAGGTGGTCGCTCGACTTGGCTGGGGAGCTGCCCAAGTCTCGCCGAGGCAACCTCTATGTCTTGGTGATGATTGAGCACATGTCCAAGTGGATCGAGCTTGTGCCGTTGCCCAGCAAGGCCAGTGAGGGGATTGCCCAGGCTTTCCTCGATCACGTCCTTAGCCGCTTTGGCGGTTGCGCTAAGGTCCTCACCGACCAAGGCAAAGAGTTCCTGGGCAGCTTTCAAAAGCTGCTAGAGCGCTCGATGATCGACCACCGCACCACCTCCCGCGACCATCCCCAGGTTGACGGCCTCGCCGAACGCATGGTGCAGACCGTCAAGCTTGGGCTGCGGAAGTACTGCCAGGCCCACGACAGCACCCACTGGGACGACGCCCTCCCATGGTTGGCTATAGGGTACGGGTTTAGTAAGCAGGCCTCCTTGGCCTTGCATTCTCCCTACTTCCTTCTCTACGGCCGACAGCCAGTCCTGCCCGCAGCAGCCAGGACCATGGCCAAGAACGTTTTGGACTTGGACAGTCCCGAGACGTGGAGCGCTCTTATCGGGCAGCGTGCACAGCTCTTTCGACGACTGATGCCCATGGCCATGGACAACCTCAGCATTGCTCAGCACCGCGACACACTGAGGTATGCCATGACCGATGGAGGAGCCTATCGCCCGCGAGTGTTGCAGTTCTCCACAAGTGACTTCGTGTACCTGCGACGCCAGACAAAGAACACCCTCGACACCAGCAGCTCGCCCGTCATCCTACGCGTCTGGCGTGTCTTGGCGTCAGGAGTTCTAGAGCTAGAAGGCGCAAATGGCCGTCTTCACAAGGACCACACAAAGAATTGTGGACCATGCCACCTTCCTAACATGCAGGTTCGTCCCCGTGACGCGAGGCCGCCCAAGGACTGGGCGTGCCAGATTTGCCACAGCCCCGGCCAGGAGGCCAGCATGCTGCTCTGCGACAGTTGCAACCTCGGCTTCCACATCGGTTGCCTTGACCCGCCGCTGGCCCGCGTGCCAGCTGGCGACTGGTTTTGTAGCGATCGCACTGCTTTAGCTCTAGACAGCGATCACAGCCCATCAGCTAGTGGCTAAGAGCAGGGGGGAGAATTAAAACATTTGACGCGTGACTATCATTTGGCTATAAAGCCACATGTATTATAGACTTCATTGCAGCAAAGCCTGCTTGCATATTATGCATTGCTTGTGTCATTGATACGCACCCGACCTCCTACCGCACGACACCTGTCATGATTTATTAAGTCGAGGTTGACGTACAAAACCAAGCTCTACGTGTGTGAACCATCAACCTAGAAAGACCAACTTTGCATTGACTTTACGCATCCATATACTGACCTTCTCTAGATATCCGAGTCACGAAAGTGTAGCGCGTCGAAGCATCTTCCGAATGGCACCGGTTTCGCGTCATTTGTGTAATGAATCAGTATACTGGTCGATATAATATTCATTTAAATAATATAGTTAAATAAGTTCAGCCTGCTGAACTCTAGTTAATAATCAGTCTGCTGGACTTAATACTTAATATCAATTTAATGACTTGGCCGGAAGTAGCAGGCTGAGGCCACCTTAAGTCAGCTTGCTAACACATTCTTTGACAGCCAGCTGACTTCCGTACTCGGTAGCAGCGAACTGCCTCAATATGCATCTAAGTGTGGTATGCTAGATGAATGGCCACATGACATCCCTATGATGGATGGCGATTCGGGATGATGGGAGATGGCGGTGGATTTGGTTAACCGAGGTCCTACCAACGTGGTTAACTCCCGGGTAGGCGGTGCCATCGCACTGACCGTTGAACAGTAAACTCATTCCATGTACATATGCTAGGCATTGCTCTCGAGTTCGGCATTCGGAAACGAGGCCAACTCTCTTGTACAGCTTACTGAGAGAGATCTGAATCCAAGGCGAGAAGCCATTGATACGCACTGTCTTCTAACCTTGCTTATGTATGAGTTTACTGATTTGCATCATTGATGCTAGTTTACTCGCATTTGACTTACGAGTATTATTCCCTGCTAGTGTATTGTCCTTTGCCGTTTAACTAGTTAACGGAAATACCATAAAGATTACTTGCTGATATAAAGATCTTTATTAATTGTTAATCGCCTATTTGGTAAGTCGATTCATTTCAGTGGTATCGGAGCAGTTATCACAGTCTTCTTTGTATGGTAAGGACAAGGTCTCAAACTAGCAACTCCCGAGACATGGAGAACCAGGATAACGAGAATGTCGAAAACCAGGCGGAAAGCCATGTAGCGGGAAACCGTACCTATTCGGAAGCAGTAGCGGATACTGCAGCTAGGGAGGCTGCAGATGAGGCAGCTGCTATTGCCTCAGTCGCAGCTCAGCAAGCTGAGGAGGAGATAGCCAGACTAGAAGCTGAACAAGTAGCAAAGGCCGCTGAAGATATACAAAGGAGGGAAGGACAGCCAGCTGACGAGCGCACTGTTGAAGAACTTATGGCATCAAGGGCCAATGTTCTGAACCCACCTCCTGCCGTACAACTCAATGTACCCCTAGGTCAAATACGTGACCGGCTGAATGCGGCAGGAATTGCTGCTGCAGGAGCAAGAGGGATTGTTGAGGACACTACTCAGCGAGTAGATGCCAATGCTGCTGCTGCATTTGCTAATCTACCACCCCAAAATGTAGACTTGGGAGCATTGTTCGTTCAGATGCAGTCGCAAATGGCGACCATGTATCAGTCCCAGCAGGAGGACAAAAGAATCATAATGTCCCTACTCCGGGACAGAGACCAACTGGGGTCTCACACCACTAGTGGTGGTGGCCGAGGGCCTAGTAAGCCCAAGCCGAAACCTCCCCAGGACTATGATCCTGAGGGAAACAGAAAATATTACCTGATCAAGTTTCTCGCGGATGTTGAGCAGTGGCTGGAGAACTACCCAGAACTGCAAGATTACGAGAAGGTCAGGCACACCGGTGCGCTACTGAAAGGCAGTGCCGCAGACTGGTGGCTTTACTGGAAGGAAGAGCGTAAGGCTCGGCAACTCGGTGACCCTACGTGGGTAGAGTTTGTCGAGAAGTTGCATGAGAAGTTTGATGTCATCAACCAGCAGGAGAAAGCTATCTATGCGATGATCTCCCTGACACTGAAGCAGACCACTTCAGTTGCTGAGTTTGCTCAAAAGTTCCAAGAGAACATGATGAAGCAGCCTGATTTGCCAGAACGGTATAGGATAGCATACTTCAGGTATGGCTTGAAATCCGAGGTCTCTGGTCATTTTGCTGAGAAAAAGTATGAGAAACTGGCTGACTTGATCCAGGATGCTGACGCCTGGGATCAGCAGCAGTTCAATCACAAGCGCCAGAGTAACGCTTTGGTGTCTAAGATTGTCAAAAAGCCCCACGGTTCCTACAATGCAGTTGAAGGAGACCAGGCTGAGGATAATCAGGGTGATGAATATGAGTATGAGTACAATGCTATTCAGTCTAGAGGTAGAGGTGGTCCCTCTCGAGGTGGCTATGGAAGGGGTGGTGGTAGGACTAAGCCGAGACCAGCCTCAGCAAAATCTACTTGCTACCATTGTCAGCAGAAAGGCCACTACAGAGAACAGTGTCCGGTCAAGCACCTGCCTAAGGTCGAGAGAAAAGACCAGCCTTTAAAAGACAGCAACAGTCAGTAATCCAGTCTACTGACTGTGAGGATGCTAGAGATAGTGAGTCGTCACTAGCTGCCCTCGTAGCAGGTATTATGGGTCCTGCTGAACTGGATTCACTATGCATGCCTGACAACCAGATAAAGGAGACCATCAGCAATATAGACGTCCAGAGAGTGCACACTCTGGATGCTCTTGTTCCACCTGATGTCCAACATTTCTTTGCTACGTCAGGAGAACAATGCGAAAGTCAGGAAAAGACAGTCCCCCCTATCCTACTGCATTGCATGATTGCAGGTAGGAAGGTGAGGGCATTTGTTGACGGAGGGGCGTCACATACTTTTATCCACAAGGACTTAGTTAAGCGGCTAAGGCTGCCTACTGTCACCCAAGGGAATAGAAAAATATTCCTTGGAGATGCCTCAAGTATCCCGGGAGGAGTTATAACCAAGCCTATTGAGGTCCAGTTAGGTTCTGGCATTGCAGTTCTAACTGAAACGCTTACATTTGAGGTACTCAACACTGGCTTTTATGATCTCGTGCTAGGCAGGTCCTGGCTTAATAGACATCAAGCTGAAGTGTGTTGGAGCAGAGGTACAGTTAAAGTGAGAGGAGCCAGTGATGGGCAGACTGACTTGGCACCCACCAGTGCTCTTCCTCTTGTCCTGTGTGGATGGCAAATGAAGGAAAAGAAGAGGCTTCCAGAAGGATGCAAGTTGCTGAATGCAATGGAGTTCGTCAAAAGCTGGAACCAGAAGGAAGACAGAATGTTCTGTCTGCTGCTAAGAGAGGTACCTCCTCAACCTGAAGAAGTGGTTGAGAAAAAGGTACACCCTCCGGAACACCCTACTGCTGCAAACATTGTTGCTCAGTACACGGATGTGTTTAATATGCCTCCAGGACTACCCCCTAAGCGGGAAGTAGATCATAGGATTGATTTATTACCTGGTAGCCAGCCACCCTGGCAACGCACGTATGGCTTGTCTTATTTGGAGAGTGAAGAGTTGAAAACAGAGATTGCAGAGCTGGAGGAAAATGGTTACATTTCTCCCAGTAAATCACCGTACGGCGCACCTATCCTATTTGTTAAGAATAAGGATGGCAGTATGCGGATGAGTGTGGATTACAGAGCCCTGAACAGAATTACAGTAAAGAACAAGTATGCTTTATCCAGAATCGAGGATTTGCTTGATACCCTGTCTGGCGCTAAGGTGTTCAGTAAGATAGATCTCAAGAGTGGTTATCATCAAATCAGAATTGCTGAGGGGGATGAACACAAGACTGCTTTCCGCACACGTTATGGACACTATGAGTTCAACGTGATGCCATTTGGACTGACTAATGCTCCTGCTACCTTTATGGGTGCTATGAATGACATTTTCAGACCTTATTTGGATAAGTTTGTGCAAGTTTTCCTGGATGATATTTTAATTTTCTCTAAAGATGAAGCTCAGCACACTGAACACTTAAAGACAGTCCTGGACACTCTGCGGAAAAATCACTTATATGCTAAAATGAGCAAGTGTGATTTCTTTAAGGAAAGTATTGAATTCTTAGGCCACGTTGTCAGTAAAGAGGGCATCAGTGTGGATCCTAAGAAAGTCCAGACCATAAGGGACTGGCCAGTACCACAGTCTGTCTCTGAAGTTAGATCCTTCCTCGGGTTGGCTAACTACTATAGGAGATTTATTGAGAATTATTCCACAAAGGCCAGTAAACTGACTGACCTTACTAAGAAAGACATCGGGTATGTGTGGGGGGAAGAGCAGCAGGCTGCCTTCCAGACCCTTAAAGATGCCCTTTGTTCTGCCCCAGTGCTAGCCGTGTATGACCCCAGCAAACCGGTGCAGGTGGTTACTGATGCCTCTGATTTTGCCATGGGTGCTATTTTGTTGCAGCCTGCTGACAAAACCACAAAGGATGGTAAGGTACGGCAGGAGTGGCATCCTGTGTTGTATGAGTCTATGAAATTTAATCCAGCGGAGATTAATTACTCAGTGCATGATAAAGAGCTGCTAGCTATCATTCATGTACTCAAACAGTGGAGAGCATACTTACATGGTAAAG
The DNA here is from genome assembly GCA_009602735.1 of Mesotaenium endlicherianum. Lineage (NCBI taxonomy): Eukaryota > Viridiplantae > Streptophyta > Zygnematophyceae > Zygnematales > Mesotaeniaceae > Mesotaenium > Mesotaenium endlicherianum. The sequence goes on from WELA01006444.1 coordinate 175,044, forward strand.
CTTTTAAGGTGATTACAGATCATCTAGCTCTGACCCACTTTCAGAAGAAGTCCAAGCTGTCGAGGAGGGAGAACCGCTGGAGCCAGATGCTGGAGCAGTTCCAAGTCCAGATCGACTACAAACCAGGGAAGTTGAATCCTGCTGATGCACTCTCTAGAAGACCTGACTTGCAAGAAAGGAACTTTAGTCAGCATGCTGTAGATAAAGTCCTGTGTGCACTCACTTCACTAAAGGTGAAAAAGTCCTTCCTTGAACAACTTAGGAAAGCCTACCTTTCTGACCCAACATTTGAGCCCAGCCCCACTACTGGTGTGTGTCGTGCTACTGCACTCGGGTATAAGCTCAAGGGAGGGGTCTGGGTGACTGAAACCACTTCAGGCAGGCTGAAGCTGGTCATTCCTAATAACTTGGAAATAAGGTCTCTCTTACTGAGTCAAGCTCATGACAGTCTCCTGGGTGGACATTTGGGGCAGGCCAAAACTGTTGGCAAACTGGCAAAACATTATCATTGGGAGGGGTTACCCCGGGAGGTCTTGAAATATGTCAAGTCCTGTGACCAGTGTCAGAGAAATAAGTCTCGGCACACACCACCCGGAGGTCTCTTGCAACCGCTACCCATCCCAGCGGGACGCTGGGAAACTATATCCATGGACTGGGTGGTCTCACTACCAAGAACTGCCAACGGGCATGATTCAATACTGGTAGTCGTGGATAAACTGACAAAAATGGTCATTTTTATCCCCACAACTGTCAAAGTGACTGCACTCGAAACAGCGAGACAGTTTTACAACCATGTAGTATGCCAACATGGGCTCCCTTCTAATATCATCTCAGACAGAGACTCAAAATTCACCTCTAAGTTCTGGAGAGCTTTAATGGGGTTAATGGGAGTCAAACAGCTGCTCAGCACAGCAAACCACCCTCAGACTGATGGGCAGACTGAAAGAACTAACCGAGTTCTGCAGGAGGTGCTGAGAGCATATATTAACCAAAAACAAGATAATTGGGATGACCTGTTGCCTCAAATTCAGTTTGCGGTCAACAGTGCGGTGCACGCGTCAACGGGCAAAACTCCTTTTGAACTCAGCCTGGGTAGAGTCCCTAAGTCTCCTCTAGATGTGCTAGGGGAATCTTTAACTCACCCTGAAGGGATTGACAACCCGGTCTCCCTCCAGTTAACTCAGGAGTTTGCTGACACCCTGTCAGAAGTCCAACGAAACTTGCACACGGCCCAAGAAAACCAACAAAATACGCTAATCAACACCGTCGGGAACTGACATTTTCCAAAGGAAATTTAGTCAAACTGCATTCTCAGCACCTGTACCTCCCTGGTGTGGTCAAGAAAAAGCTTGGCCATTTAAAGATCAGCTGACCCATGCCAAAGGGGCGTTGAAACGGTTCCACCTACGGGCGGCTGGGGCACCTCCCTAACCGTCGTTTCCGTTGACACGGGAAGGTGACAGGAGGTCCTGTCTCCATGTAAGTTGGAGGGAGATGTGACAGTTAGTGACAGTTGTGACAGGCAGCCCACCTTTAAATTTAAGTTGGAGGGAGTGGTAGTCTCTGATCACCATATTACCCACTCAACCTGCGCTCACACTCACTTGCTCTCCAACTCAATTTTTCCTTATATNTGCTCACACCAGGTATTCCAC
>WELA01006444.1:178550-198289 GCA_009602735.1 Mesotaenium endlicherianum
CAACGTGGTTAACTCCCGGGTAGGCGGTGCCATCGCACTGACCGTTGAACAGTAAACTCATTCCATGTACATACGCTAGACATTGCTCTCGAGTTCGGCATTCGGAAACGAGGCCAACTCTCTTGTACAGCTTACTGAGAGAGATCTGAATCCAAGGCGAGAAGCCATTGATACGCACTGTCTTCTAACCTTGCTTATGTATGAGTTTACTGATTTGCATCATTGATGCTAGGTTACTCGCATTTGACTTACGAGTATTATTCACTGCTAGTGTATTGTCCTTTGCCGTTTAACCAGCTAACGGAAATCGCCATAAAGATTACTTGTTGATATAAAGATCTTTATTAATTGTTTATCGCTTATTTGGTAAGTCGATTCATTTCAATTTGGTAGATTATCGAGCGAGATAGACGCGATCTAGTCCGCACTCTTTTCGGTACCTAGCGGAATCACACCAAATGGCCAACTTGTGACTCAATGCACCCAAAGGTGACAATGTTGACTATTCGTGACTCCAAGGACCCCTAGCTTCGTGCACACAAATCCGCGAGCCCTTTAGACTACATAAGTCTTGCATTTCCATAGTATAAGTGCAGCATTGAGGCTATAACTTGGTGACTGCATCACCTACTTCTAGAGGAAGTTTCCTCAAGTTTCAGATTCACTTTTGAGGCGCTATCTAGGTAGAACTACCCAAGGTAAGCTCCACCAATGAGAGACACTTAGCATATTCTACGTGCTTTGCTTTGATTGGTTTGAGTTATGCTTAGCCTATAGGAGTGCTAGTACATGCCTTGTACACATTAGTGGACATTGGAGAGCCTCCTAGAGTGACTACATGCATTGGATCCGCTGCATACGACGCCGGGTTTTCAGGAGTATAAGTGCTAGAGATGTCCCTAGAGAAACATCTTTTTAGAAGTCCCATTATGCCAGTTGTAAGTCACAGAGAATATTAGTAAAGCTTACACTTTTTATCTCTTGTGTTTTCAGGACCACTTAGTCTCTCTCTTGTGAAGAGCAAGCCTTGCTGGCTTCCAGTCACTAGAAGATCTTCACAAGTGGTGAGCAAAGTCATAGCTTATACCCCCTGCCATAGGTCTACTCTTGAAGATCATGATGTGCTTCCAGTGAGCTTTTGGGCCGGACTTCATTAGTTGTTTTCCTACCAGATAACAGTCTTGAGGTGCTCACTCTGGAGAGTACACACTCCTTAATTAAAACATTTGACGCGTGACTATCGTTTGGCTATAAAGCCACATGTATTATAGACTTCATTGCAGGAAAGCCTGCTGGCATGTTATGCATTGCTTGTGTCATTGATACGCACCCGACCTCCTACCGCACGACAATAATAATACAATTGTTGTCTACTCGACAACAATTTAAGTTGGAGGGATTGTAATGAATCAGTATATTAGAAACATATAATATGAAAGGGGCAAAGTGCCCCAGTGGAAGCGTAGTGACTCACGAGGAAGGGAACTAGTTGCAATCATACTAAAGAGTGCAGCGGCATGTCACTAAGAAAGCTTAGGAAGATTACTTGACATTTTGAGTAGCAAGAAACTGCTCACAAATGATGTAGGTTGGAAGGTTTTGTCATTACAAAATCGTAGAAATTTACAGAAGTGAAAGTTGATAAGAAACAAATAACTTATGCCTACTCATAATTTTCTGCCTAAGTGCTGCTCCCTAGGAGGAAGTTACGAATTTTCCTAAGTGTTTGTCAAATCGTCCCTTCCAGAATGTTCGTGAGTAAGCCAGATCAGTCTAATCTGACGTGTCGGGCCGAATTGACGTCCACATACATGCATTGACATTACTAGAATATTCTATCTTAGACGCGCTAGGCTAAATCGAAACTTCTAGGTAATTCGACCTAGTCGGCACTCCACGTCAGCCGAACTTACGTGAAGGTTCGAGTTCATTCTAACGGGCCAGATCGCTCGACGCTGTCGGTCAATCCGACGGTCGCGCTCACCGCGAACTAAGGACAGTCGTCAACCGACCTCAAAACTAATTAAACTTCGGAAATCCATAACTTCCTCAATACTTGATCAAGTTTGATGAACTTTATATCAAAATGACCACAAAAATGCACTCTACATGACTGTGTAATCAAAACATACTTTCATGAAACTCAAAATTGCACTTCATAAACCTATGACCTTACATCATCCCCCTCCTCAACATGCGACGTCCTCGACGCATTCTGTAGATCACGCCTCAACTTACTCTTACAATGAGTCAAGTTCGCCTCTGGCTCCCAAGTGTTGTCGTCCGCATGGTAGCCTTTCCACTTGACCAGATACTCTTGGACAAATTGTTGACCTCGTTTGACTCGTCGATCGCCGACAATCGCCTCCACTTCATACTCCAACACATCATCAATCTCGACCGGTGGTGGCGGTGTAGGTAGTCGTCCTGGATGTCTTTCATTTGGGTCAACGTATGGCCGCAGACAACTGACATGGAACACATCATGGATACGCCAGCCTGAAGGAAGTTCCAACTTGTAGGCCACTGGATTCACGTGCTTGAGCACTACAAAGGGACCTGTAAACCGTGCCCGCAGTTTCCTCTTGCCTGTGAAAGGTAGGTTCTCTGTGGACAAGAGTACTATGTCGCCCACGTGGAATGTCACTTCCCTCCTGTGCTTGTTAGCATGCTTCACCTGCTCTTCTTGTGCCTTCTGAATACACGTCATCGCCATATGCCAAGTGTTGGCCATCTGCTCCATAAAAGCTTGTGTAGTAGGAACCTGAGTCTCCTTGGCCTTCTCCAACAAGATGTTCCTTGGATGATATACTTCTCGCCCACAAATCATAGCGAATAATGACTGCTTGGTGGATCCCCGCATGCTGTTGTTGTACGCAAACTCCAATCCTGGCAGCTTCCTGTCCCACTCTGAAGGGTCCTCCATAGTGAAACTCCTGAGCACCTCTTGCAGAGTTCTGTTGAGCCTCTCACTCTGCCCGTCTGTCTCAGGGTGATAGAAAGTGCTCATACTCAGCTTGGTCCCCATCAAAGTAAACAATGACCGCCAAAAGTTGCTAGTGAACCTTGGATTCCGATCTGAAACAATCATCTTCGGCAACCCATATAGCCTGAAAATATGATCAAAGAATAGCCGTGCCACATCCACTGCTGTAGAAGTCTCCTTCATGGGAATGAAATGAGCCATCTTGCTGAGTCTGTCAGACACAACCCATACTGCGTCGTGCCCTTGACCACTGACTGGTAACGATGTGATGAAGTTCATAGCAATCTGCTCCCAAGGATACTCTAGAATAGGCAGGGGCTGCAATGTACCTCCCTTCTTTTGATTTGGTGTCTTGTTTCTCTGGCACGCATCACAACTCCTGATCCACTCCTCGATGTCCTTGTCCATATTTCTCCAATAGTACTCTCGCTTCAGCACGCTTGTCGTCTTCTCGCTTCCAAAGTGTCCAGCATTTAAGCAGTCATGATGCTCCGCAAGTAGTAAGTCTCGTAGCTCCTTGATGTCAGGTACCACCACTCTCTTAGAATCACCATAATACCATATGCCGTCCTCCTTCTGCATACTTGAGTTGGACTCAGCTGCTCCACCATCAGCAAATTGTGGGTCCTCATAACCTCTTTGAAGCTTCTCCTTGAAGTCCATACTCTGCTTGATGACCGAGACAGCTGCAAGGTCACACCTTCTGGATAAGGCATCTGCAGGGTTGATCGTCCCAGGTACATACTCAATCTTGTGGTCGAACTGTTGCAGAAACTCCATCCACCTTGCCTGTCTTGGTGTCAACGTTGGTTGCGTCATAAACTTCTCCAAGCTCTTGTGGTCGGTCTTGATGAACACCTTCCGGCCGTCCACATAACATCGCCAAATCCTCAAAGCCTGGATAATCGCCAACATCTCTCGCTCGTGTGCTGCATAGTTCTGCTCCGCAGGACTCAACTTTCTGCTTTCATATGCCACAGGCTGCAATCCTTTGCCCTGGTCCTGGAGAAGAATGGCTCCCACTGCGAGATTTGATGCGTCCGTGATGATGGTGAAAGGAAGCTCTGGACTTGCAATTGCCAACACAGGTGCCTGTGTCATCAGCTCCTTAATCTTCTCAAAGGCTTGCTGCTCCTTGTCACCCCATAGCCACTTCTCCTGCTTCTTCAACATGTCCGTCAGCGGTGCACACACCTTGGCAAATCCTTCAATGAAACGTCGATAATAATTTGCCATGCCGAGGAAACTCCTGAGTTGATGAATATCAGCAGGTACCGGCCAATCTCTGACTGCTTGCACCTTGTTCTGCTCCACCTTGACTCCTTCAGCTCCCACTATATGTCCAAGAAACTCGACCTCCTTGAGACAGAAGTCGCACTTGCTCATCTTTCCATACAGCTTCTGATCTCTCAAGACCTCCAACACCTTCCTCAGATGCTCCACATGCTCTTCCAAGGTCTTCGAATAGATCAGGATGTCGTCCAAAAATACCACCACAAACTGGTCCAAGTAGGGTGTGAAGATACTATTCATGAGTCCCATAAATGTAGCAGGTGCATTGGTCAATCCAAAAGGCATGACTGTGAACTCAAATAAACCACAGCGAGTTCTGAAAGCAGTCTTCTGAACATCTCCTTATGCAATTCGTACCTGGTGATAGCCACTCCTCAAATTGATCTTCGAGAAATACTTCGCCCCGACAAGCCTGTCAATCAACTCGTCCACTCGTGGAAGTGGGTACCTGTTCTTGATGGACACCTTGTTGAGAGCCCGGTAGTCAACACACATCCTCATAGTCCCATCCTTCTTCTTCATAAATAAGACTGGCGCTGCAAATGGAGACTCGCTCGGTCGAATAAATCCCTTCTCCAATAACTCTGTCAGCTGCTTCTTCAACTCATCCAACTCCGCAAACGATAGTCATTGGCCGGTCTTACTGGTGGCTTGCTCCCTGGTTCCAACTCGATCTTGTGCTCCATAGCTCTCTGTGGAGGTAATCCTGCAGGTAGCTCCTTAGGATATACGCACTTGAACTCCTCCAACAGCGCCTTAATTTGGGCAGGCATCTCAGCAGGCTTCTTCTCTTGAGCAGTTGGGCTCTGCTTCTTCTGAGCAAGGGGATCAGACACCACTACTTGCTCCTCCGGTGATGTACATTTGCCCAGGCTGTTAGGATTCACGCTTGCTCCATCTGATGACCTGGCCAGGGCCATCGAAACAAGGTACATCTCCTTCACCTGATTCGCCCTGCATAGCTTCTTGACTTGCAGACTCGACAGAAGACAGTTACTTGTGGTCGTGTCTACCTCCACCTGTTTCGCTGTCTCCATTCGACCATCACCCCCTTGGACTTTCACTTCTCCTGTGCTCCAGTGCACTTGAGGGTTGGCTTTTCTTAGCCATGGTCGGCCCAATATCACCTCATGGTGACCTAACTTTGCCTGCTCCATAACTTCAGTACTCTGGTGCCCCGCTACTTCCACGTGAATAGCTTCCGTAGGTGCACCACACTTGAGTTTCTGGCCATTCGCCAAAATTGCCTCCTTAGGCTCATAATGCTTCTGCACAGGGATTCGCCACTCCTTCACAAGCTTCTTGTGCACAAAGCTTGCACTTGCGCCACTGTCGACCATACACTTCGCCTCGTTGCTGTCGACCACTCCTTCCACGATGATAGGCTTGTCAAAATCTCGTCCTTCGCTTCTCGGCAGGCTGCTGGGGATAACCTCCTTGTGAGTTCTTGTCTTCACGCCAGTAGACACCCCAGAACGACTTACTGGCGTCCTCCTTTTTCCTGTTGTTGAGGTTGCTTCGCCTTCACATGACAGTCTCGAGCGAGATGTCCAAGCTTGCCGCAATTATAGCAGGGTCCTCTCGGCTTGAAATTCTGCTGCCTGCGCTGGTACTGTACAAGTCCCAACTCCATGGGTACTGGACCTTGAACACTCGTGGTTGGCGCTTGAGATCCAAAGTGTCGATATCCTCCAAGGTTGTGGCTGCCCCACTGCCTTTGACTATACTCCACAGCGTCGACCCTTGTTGCCAATGCCATCATTTCCCCAAGACTGGTAGGGTCCTTGAGCGCCACTTCCTTGGCCACAGTTGGCTTGAGTCCCCTCTTGAACTTGTCCATCATCTCCGACTTGTGCATGGATGGGCATTGAAGCACCAGCTCGTTGAAGCGTAAAACATACTCCTGAACGCTTCCTCGCTGACGAAGGCGCACCAATAGATCTCGAGCGGTAGCCTCGGGTGCATTAGGTTGAAATTGCCTCTTCAAGCCTTCAAATAGTTGATCAACAATAGCAGGAACTCCAGACAGCTGCTCTTCTCGTTCATACCAAGCTCCAGCACTCTTCTACAGCAAAGTTATGACAAAGGCGACTTGCCTGTCGGGCGCGAGCGCAGAATACTCCATAAATTTCTTCACTCCAAAAAACCATTGATGAACAGGCGGCGATCCACGCTCTCCAGTATAAACTTCAGGCTTAGGCGCACGCACTCCCGATGCGGGTGGAATAACTAGTTGAACCACTGGGTTAACATGAATCGGTGGCACAACAGGTGCAGGTGCCGAACTCGTCGAAGCGGAGTTCCGCATAACAACTCGCACCATTCTCTCCACCTCCGCGCGCATATTTTGTTGAAAGTGGGTGTAGACTTCTCCTCCTATTGCATTCGCCATTTGCCTCAGCATCGCCTGCATCTCTTGTTGCTCTCTGGTCATCGTTGGTGCTGCCTGCTGCCCCGCGCGCTCAACATGCTCAACATGTTCGCCTCCTTTAGTTGCCGACTGCGACTCCATAACATAATATGCAAACTAGCCCAGCTCCGATACCAGATGAAAGGGGCAAAGTGCCCTAGTGGAAGCGTAGTGACTCACGAGGAAAGGAACTAGTTGCAATCATACTAAAGAGTGCAGCGGCATGTCACTAAGAAAGCTTAGGAAAATTACTTGACATTTTGAGTAGCAAGATACTTCTCACAAATGATGTAGGTTGGAAGGCCTTGTCATTACAAAACCGTAGAAATTTACAGAAGTGAAAATTGATAAGAAACAAAGAAGTTATGCCTATTTATAATTTTCTGCCTAAGTGCTGCTCCCTAGGAGGAAGTTACGGATTTTCCTAAGTGTTTGTCAAATCGTCCCTTCCAGAATGTTCGTGAGTAAGCCAGATCAGTCTAATCTGACGTGTCGGGCCGAATTGACGTCCACATACATGCATTGACATTACTAGAATATTCTATCTTAGACGCGCTAGGCTAAACCGAAANTCGAAACTTCTAGGTAATTCGACCTAGTCGGCACTCCACGTCAGCCGAACTTACGTGAAGGTTCGAGTTCATTCTAACGGGCCAGATCGCTCGACGCTGTCGGTCAATCCGACGGTCACGCTCACCGCAAATTAAGGACAGTCGTCAACCGACCTCAAAACTAATTAAACTTCGGAAATCCATAACTCTCTCAATATTTGACCAAATTNAATCCATAACTCTCTCAATATTTGACCAAATTTGATGAACTTTATATCAAAATGACCACAAACATGCACTATACACGACTATGTAATCAAAACATACTTTCATGAAACTCAAAAATGCACTTTATAAACCCATGACCTTACATAATATTTATTTAGATATAATAGTTAAATAAGTTCAGCCTGATGAACTTTAGTTAATATTTAGTCTGCTGGATTTAAGTTTGCAGGACACTTGATACTTAGTTAAATGACTCAGCCGAGAGTAGCAGGCTGAAGTCAGTTAGGTCAGCCTGTTGACTTGTGTCAGCTTGCTGACACATTCTTTGTCATGCTGCCGTACTCGTCAGCAGCGAACTGCCTAGCTATGCATCTAAATGTGGCGTGATAAATGAGTGCCAGATGACACCCTTAAGGTGGATGGCGATTCGGGATGATGGGAGATGGCTGTGGATTTGGTTAGCCGAGATCCTACCGACGAGATTAACTCTTGGGTAAGCGGTATGTAATGAATCAGTATGTTGGTAAATATGATATTCATTTAAATATAATTTGTTATATTAAGATCAGCCTGCTGAACTTTAGTTAATAGCTAGTCTGCTCGACTTTAGTTAATAGTCAGTCTGCTGGATTTTAGTTAGTAGTCAGTCTGCTGGACTTTACATATTTATCAGTTTAATGACTCAGCCGGAAGCAGCAGGCTGAAGTCCATGTAAGTCAGCTTGCTGACCCATTCTTTGACAGCCAGCTGACTTCCGTACTCGGTAGCAGCGAACTGCCTTGACATACACCTAAGCACGATATGCTAGATGAATGGCCAGATGACATCCCTATGATGGATGGCTATTCGGGATGATGGGAGATGGCGGTGGATTTGGTTAACCGAGGTCCTATCAACGTGGTTAACTCCCGGGTAGGCGGTGCCATCGCACTGACCGTTGAACAGTAAACTCATTCCATGTACATATGCTAGGCATTGCTCTCGAGTTCGGCATTCGGAAACGAGGCCAACTCTCTTGTACAGCTTACTGAGAGAGATCTGAATCCAAGGCGAGAAGCCATTGATACGCACTGTCTTCTAACCTTGCTTATGTATGAGTTTACTGATTTGCATCATTGATGCTAGTTTACTCGCATTTGACTTACGAGTATTATTCCCTGCTAGTGTATTGTCCTTTGCCGTTTAACTAGTTAACGGAAATACCATAAAGATTACTTGCTGATATAAAGATCTTTATTAATTGTTAATCGCCTATTTGGTAAGTCGATTCATTTCAGTGGTATCGGAGCAGTTATCACAGTCTTCTTTGTATGGTAAGGACAAGGTCTCAAACTAGCAACTCCCGAGACATGGAGAACCAGGATAACGAGAATGTCGAAAACCAGGCGGAAAGCCATGTAGCGGGAAACCGTACCTATTCGGAAGCAGTAGCGGATACTGCAGCTAGGGAGGCTGCAGATGAGGCAGCTGCTATTGCCTCAGTCGCAGCTCAGCAAGCTGAGGAGGAGATAGCCAGACTAGAAGCTGAACAAGTAGCAAAGGCCGCTGAAGATATACAAAGGAGGGAAGGACAGCCAGCTGACGAGCGCACTGTTGAAGAACTTATGGCATCAAGGGCCAATGTTCTGAACCCACCTCCTGCCGTACAACTCAATGTACCCCTAGGTCAAATACGTGACCGGCTGAATGCGGCAGGAATTGCTGCTGCAGGAGCAAGAGGGATTGTTGAGGACACTACTCAGCGAGTAGATGCCAATGCTGCTGCTGCATTTGCTAATCTACCACCCCAAAATGTAGACTTGGGAGCATTGTTCGTTCAGATGCAGTCGCAAATGGCGACCATGTATCAGTCCCAGCAGGAGGACAAAAGAATCATAATGTCCCTACTCCGGGACAGAGACCAACTGGGGTCTCACACCACTAGTGGTGGTGGCCGAGGGCCTAGTAAGCCCAAGCCGAAACCTCCCCAGGACTATGATCCTGAGGGAAACAGAAAATATTACCTGATCAAGTTTCTCGCGGATGTTGAGCAGTGGCTGGAGAACTACCCAGAACTGCAAGATTACGAGAAGGTCAGGCACACCGGTGCGCTACTGAAAGGCAGTGCCGCAGACTGGTGGCTTTACTGGAAGGAAGAGCGTAAGGCTCGGCAACTCGGTGACCCTACGTGGGTAGAGTTTGTCGAGAAGTTGCATGAGAAGTTTGATGTCATCAACCAGCAGGAGAAAGCTATCTATGCGATGATCTCCCTGACACTGAAGCAGACCACTTCAGTTGCTGAGTTTGCTCAAAAGTTCCAAGAGAACATGATGAAGCAGCCTGATTTGCCAGAACGGTATAGGATAGCATACTTCAGGTATGGCTTGAAATCCGAGGTCTCTGGTCATTTTGCTGAGAAAAAGTATGAGAAACTGGCTGACTTGATCCAGGATGCTGACGCCTGGGATCAGCAGCAGTTCAATCACAAGCGCCAGAGTAACGCTTTGGTGTCTAAGATTGTCAAAAAGCCCCACGGTTCCTACAATGCAGTTGAAGGAGACCAGGCTGAGGATAATCAGGGTGATGAATATGAGTATGAGTACAATGCTATTCAGTCTAGAGGTAGAGGTGGTCCCTCTCGAGGTGGCTATGGAAGGGGTGGTGGTAGGACTAAGCCGAGACCAGCCTCAGCAAAATCTACTTGCTACCATTGTCAGCAGAAAGGCCACTACAGAGAACAGTGTCCGGTCAAGCACCTGCCTAAGGTCGAGAGAAAAGACCAGCCTTTAAAAGACAGCAACAGTCAGTAATCCAGTCTACTGACTGTGAGGATGCTAGAGATAGTGAGTCGTCACTAGCTGCCCTCGTAGCAGGTATTATGGGTCCTGCTGAACTGGATTCACTATGCATGCCTGACAACCAGATAAAGGAGACCATCAGCAATATAGACGTCCAGAGAGTGCACACTCTGGATGCTCTTGTTCCACCTGATGTCCAACATTTCTTTGCTACGTCAGGAGAACAATGCGAAAGTCAGGAAAAGACAGTCCCCCCTATCCTACTGCATTGCATGATTGCAGGTAGGAAGGTGAGGGCATTTGTTGACGGAGGGGCGTCACATACTTTTATCCACAAGGACTTAGTTAAGCGGCTAAGGCTGCCTACTGTCACCCAAGGGAATAGAAAAATATTCCTTGGAGATGCCTCAAGTATCCCGGGAGGAGTTATAACCAAGCCTATTGAGGTCCAGTTAGGTTCTGGCATTGCAGTTCTAACTGAAACGCTTACATTTGAGGTACTCAACACTGGCTTTTATGATCTCGTGCTAGGCAGGTCCTGGCTTAATAGACATCAAGCTGAAGTGTGTTGGAGCAGAGGTACAGTTAAAGTGAGAGGAGCCAGTGATGGGCAGACTGACTTGGCACCCACCAGTGCTCTTCCTCTTGTCCTGTGTGGATGGCAAATGAAGGAAAAGAAGAGGCTTCCAGAAGGATGCAAGTTGCTGAATGCAATGGAGTTCGTCAAAAGCTGGAACCAGAAGGAAGACAGAATGTTCTGTCTGCTGCTAAGAGAGGTACCTCCTCAACCTGAAGAAGTGGTTGAGAAAAAGGTACACCCTCCGGAACACCCTACTGCTGCAAACATTGTTGCTCAGTACACGGATGTGTTTAATATGCCTCCAGGACTACCCCCTAAGCGGGAAGTAGATCATAGGATTGATTTATTACCTGGTAGCCAGCCACCCTGGCAACGCACGTATGGCTTGTCTTATTTGGAGAGTGAGGAGTTGAAAACACAGATTGCAGAGCTGGAGGAAAATGGTTACATTTCTCCCAGTAAATCACCGTACGGCGCACCTATCCTATTTGTTAAGAAAAAGGATGGCAGTATGCGGATGTGTGTGGATTACAGAGCCCTGAACAGAATTACAGTAAAGAACAAGTATGCTTTACCCAGAATCGAGGACTTGCTTGATACCCTGTCTGGCGCTAAGGTGTTCAGTAAGATAGATCTCAAGAGTGGTTATCATCAAATCAGAATTGCTGAGGGGGATGAACACAAGACTGCTTTCCGCACACGTTATGGACACTATGAGTTCAACGTGATGCCATTTGGACTGACTAATGCTCCTGCTACCTTTATGGGTGCTATGAATGACATTTTCAGACCTTATTTGGATAAGTTTGTGCAAGTTTTCCTGGATGATATTTTAATTTTCTCTAAAGATGAAGCTCAGCACACTGAACACTTAAAGAAAGTGCTGGACACTCTGCGGAAAAATCACTTGTATGCTAAAATGAGCAAGTGTGATTTCTTTAAGGAAAGTATTGAATTCTTAGGCCACGTTGTCAGTAAAGAGGGCATCAGTGTGGATCCTAAGAAAGTCCAGACCATAAGGGACTGGCCAGTACCACAGTCTGTCTCTGAAGTTAGATCCTTCCTCGGGTTGGCTAACTACTATAGGAGATTTATTGAGAATTATTCCACAAAGGCCAGTAAACTGACTGACCTTACTAAGAAAGACATCGGGTATGTGTGGGGGGAAGAGCAGCAGGCTGCCTTCCAGACCCTTAAAGATGCCCTTTGTTCTGCCCCAGTGCTAGCCGTGTATGACCCCAGCAAACCGGTGCAGGTGGTTACTGATGCCTCTGATTTTGCCATGGGTGCTATTTTGTTGCAGCCTGCTGACAAAACCACAAAGGATGGTAAGGTACGGCAGGAGTGGCATCCTGTGTTGTATGAGTCTATGAAATTTAATCCAGCGGAGATTAATTACTCAGTGCATGATAAAGAGCTGCTAGCTATCATTCATGTACTCAAACAGTGGAGAGCATACTTACATGGTAAAGCTTTTAAGGTGATTACAGATCATCTAGCTCTGACCCACTTTCAGAAGAAGTCCAAGCTGTCGAGGAGGGAGAACCGCTGGAGCCAGATGCTGGAGCACTTCCAAGTCCAAATCAACTACAAACCAGGGAATTTGAATCCTGCTGATGCACTCTCTAGAAGACCTGACTTGCAAGAAAGGAACTTTAGTCAGCATACTGTAGATAAAGTCCTGTGTGCACTCACTTCGCTAAAGGTGAAAAAGTCCTTCCTTGAACAACTTAGGAAAGCCTACCTTTCTGACCCAACATTTGATTCCAGCCCCACTACTAGTATGTGTCGTGCTACCGCACTCGGGTATAAGCTCAAGGGAGGGGTCTGGGTGACTGAAACCACTTCAGGCAGGCTGAAGCTGGTCATTCCTAATAATTTGGAAATAAGGTCTCTCTTACTGAGTCAAGCTCATGACAGTCTCCTGGGTGGACATTTGGGGCAGGCCAAAACTGTTGGCAAACTGGCAAAACATTATCATTGGGAGGGGTTACCCCGGGAGGTCTTGAAATATGTCAAGTCCTGTGACCAGTGTCAGAGAAATAAGTCTCGGCACACACCACCCGGAGGTCTCTTGCAACCGCTACCCATCCCAGCGGGACGCTGGGAAACTATATCCATGGACTGGGTGGTCTCACTACCAAGAACTGCCAACGGGCATGATTCAATACTGGTAGTCGTGGATAAACTGACAAAAATGGTCATTTTTATCCCCACAACTGTCAAAGTGACTGCACTCGAAACAGCGAGACAGTTTTACAACCATGTAGTATGCCAACATGGGCTCCCTTCTAATATCATCTCAGACAGAGACTCAAAATTCACCTCTAAGTTCTGGAGAGCTTTAATGGGGTTAATGGGAGTCAAACAGCTGCTCAGCACAGCAAACCACCCTCAGACTGATGGGCAGACTGAAAGAACTAACCGAGTTCTGCAGGAGGTGCTGAGAGCATATATTAACCAAAAACAAGATAATTGGGATGACCTGTTGCCTCAAATTCAGTTTGCGGTCAACAGTGCGGTGCACGCGTCAACGGGCAAAACTCCTTTTGAACTCAGCCTGGGTAGAGTCCCTAAGTCTCCTCTAGATGTGCTAGGGGAATCTTTAACTCACCCTGAAGGGATTGACAACCCGGTCTCCCTCCAGTTAACTCAGGAGTTTGCTGACACCCTGTCAGAAGTCCAACGAAACTTGCACACGGCCCAAGAAAACCAACAAAAATACGCTAATCAACACCGTCGGGAACTGACATTTTCCAAGGGGGATTTAGTCAAACTGCATTCTCAGCACCTGTACCTCCCTGGTGTGGTCAAGAAAAAGCTTGGCCCTGTCTGGGTCGGTCCATATTCGGTGGTCCGTCGTGTCGGTCAGAATGCTTACAAACTGAACATGTCAGCTGAATACAAGGGGCACCCGGTCTTTAATGTCTCCTTCCTGGAACCGTACATCAAAGGTGATACACTGTTCACAGGTCGGTTCCCTGTCCAACCGGGACCGGTCCCCGCTGTCCGGGACGGCGACCCTGAGGAATATGAGGTCGATGAGATTTTAGACGCTCGCTCGGTCCGTCGATCGTCTAAATATGTCATGAAATACCTCATTCGCTGGAAGGGTTACGATGCCTCTGGGGACACTTGGGAGTTTAAGGACCACTTGACCAATGCCAAAGGGGCGTTGACACGGTTCCACCTTCGGGCCGCTCGAGTCCCTCCATACCTGTCATTTCAGTTGCACGGGAAGGTGACAGGCGGTCCTGTCTCCATTTAAGTTGGAGGGGAAAATCTATGACAGTTAGTAAGCGAGAGCGATAAAAACACACTCATACGTTTATGTGTAGCGCATCGCAACTACGTCAACTATTAGCAATCATCCTGTAAGGTAAACAGCAGCGAAGCCACTATACTAAATACTAACATACTTCCTGCAATTCCTATGACAAAGGTCCATATCCTACTAACTTGTGCCCTGGTTACATGTGCAGGATGGCGCCCACCACACAAAAGGAGGACAGAAAGCGCAAGGCAGAAGAAGCCAGGAGGACAATGGAGCAATACCAGAAGGAGCTGGCGGCGACGTCCCTCACCAGGAGAGAACAAGAAAGGGTCCGCAAACAACAAGAGGCGGCAGAAGAGGCACAGAGGAAGAAGGATCAGGAAGCGGAAAACCTCAGGAAGGCTGAGGAGGAGAGACAGAAGAAACAGCAAGAAGAAGCGGCAGCGGCAGAAGAGGAGAAAAGAAAAAAGATTGAAGCGGACAGACAGAAGAGCTTGGCCACTTACAGGTATACTGTGGTGGGTGGCCAAAACTTCGATAACCTGAAGGAAGCATTGCTGGCAGCCCAGGAGATCAACAGGCTGGAACAGACAACACTGCTACAGAAGGAAGGAGCTACAGCACTGGACAGGTACATCGAGACACACACCGGCGTGGTCCTTTACGAAGATTATGCTAAGATGGTGGGCTATACAGCAGAGCAGGCCCGGTATCTCGCAGATGATTCAGAGGACAAGCCGGTCCCCATACCGGGAATAGTGGGAGATCAGAGACTCATCCGGATGGTGAGCATGCGGCCCGATAGCTTTAAGGATACGGTATTCTACCTCACACTCCTGCCAGCTTACAATGAAGTTGAGAGAAGGAGCTGGGAGTACTTGGCCAGGGAAGCAGGACAGCAGATGTTCTCTCCCCACTGGTTCCCGTGTAAACTGAGGAAGGCTGAGCACGGACCCCAGTACTACCAGCAGCCAACAGACTGGAGGTGGATGACCGTCACAAATAAGAAGCAGGAGTGTGACCGAGCCCAACCGGATGACTTCCACTATGGCCTAGACGGCTATCTCATCCTACCACCTCACATTGCCCCTTGGGACCCCAGGCTGAATGGATGCCTGAGCAATATGAATGCAGAGACCAAGGAACATAGGAGGAGGGGAAGAGACTACTTCTCTAAGGGAAAGCATGCCTTTGTCAAATGGGCAAAGAATGCAGGCCGGATAGATATCAGTAGGCTGAAGGCCAAGCAACCTCCAGCGCGCCCTAAGAAAGGGAGGTCGGTAGACTACTCCATGTCTACTAGGGAGCAGGACGACTTAGTGGACGAGACCCCTACTCTCTCCGAGGAGGAGGATGAGGAGGATGAGGAAGAAGAACAAGGCAGAGGAGAAGCATCAGCAGCAGGTACTCAGGATACCCAGGGACAGGCAGTGGCACTTCCTAAAGAACCACGATCAGGTGTGTGGAATGTGATCCCCGTTATGGCGACAACTGGACCCCGCGCTCGCTCCCCCAGCCCACCTGCCCAAGCAGGGGAAGAAGCTGATCTGACGGTACTGGGCAGCAGACACAGACAAAAATCCCCAGAGGACAGGGGTGCCAGAAGAGGGACACGCGGGTGGGCCAGAGGTATGCCAGCCTCCCCCTCCGCTCAGGGGCATGTACCTCTAGCCAATGTATTTCAGCATCCTACTGGAATGCCTGTCTATGTGGGAATCAACACCCAAATAGTTGAAGAGCAGGCCACCATCCTCCGTTCTCCCCGAGGGCCAACTTTAGAGCAAACAGGGTTCTTTAGAAGGCCAGCTGACAGACCTAGAGGGCTGTCCAGATCTAGGTCCAGATCTCCGTCTCCTGACCCTGAAGCCCCAGGAACAACCCCTTAAGGTGACACGCTGAAGAGGCAGTCAGTAAGGGAGGCTGGTCAGGGTCAGTTCTTTTATTTAAAACTCTGCAGTATAATGTTGTCGAGGCGACAACAAGTTAAGTTGGAGGGGTTGTAATGAATCAGTATATTGGTAAATATGATATTCATTTAAATATAATTTGTTATATTAAGATCAGCCTGTTGAACTTTAGTTAATAGCCAGTCTGCTGGACTTTAGTTAATAGTCAGTCTGCTGGACTTTAGTTAGTAGTCAGTCTGCTGGACTTTACATATTTATCAGTTTAATGACTCAGCCGGAAGCAGCAGGCTGAAGTCCATGTAAGTCAGCTTGCTGACCCATTCTTTGACAGCCAGCTGACTTCCGTACTCGGTAGCAGCGAACTGCCTTGACATACACCTAAGCACGATATGCTAGATGAATGGCCAGATGACATCCCTATGATGGATGGCTATTCGGGATGATGGGAGATGGCGGTGGATTTGGTTAACCGAGGTCCTATCAACGTGGTTAACTCCCGGGTAGGCGGTGCCATCGCACTGACCGTTGAACAGTAAACTCATTCCATGTACATATGCTAGGCATTGCTCTCGAGTTCGGCATTCGGAAACGAAGCCAACTCTCTTGTACAGCTTACTGAGAGATCTCTGAATCCAAGGCGAGAAGCCATTGATTCGCACTGTCTTCTAACCTTGCTTATGTATAAGTTTACTGATTTGCATCATTGATGCTAGTCTACTCGCATTTGACTAACGAGTATTATTCCCTGCTAGTGTATTGTCCTTTGCCGTTTAACTAGTTAGCGGAAATACCATAAAGATTACTTGCTGATATAAAGATCTTAATTAATTGTTAATCGCCTATTTGGTAAGTCGATTCATTTCACGGTGCCATCGCACTTGCCGTTGAACAGTAAACCCATTCCATGTACATATGCTAGGATTGCTCTCGAGTTTGGCATTCGGAAACGAGGCCAACTCTCTTGTACTACTTACTGAGAGAGATCTGAATCTAAGGCGAGAAGCCATTGATACGCACTGTCTTCTAACCTTGCTTATGTATGAGTTTATTGATTTGCATTATTGATGCTAGTTTACTTGTATTTGTCTTGCAAGTATTATCCACTGCTAGTGTTTTGTCATTTGCTGTTTTAATCAATTAATAGAACATACAATAAAGATTACTCGCTGATATGAAGATCATTATTGATTGTTAATTGCTTACTGGTAAGTTGATTCATTTCGAAAGGTGCAGCTCTGTATGTAACTCGTTCCTGAGCATTAGTATCCTTTCAGACAAGTCTGCTGACACTTTACACAACTCTGCAACAGACCCAGCATCATCATTCTGACTAGCAGCTCTTTGCTGGCCCTCAGTGAGTTTCTGCATGGCATCTGTGAGTTCCTGTGTTAATGCAGCTAAATCCACGCTTTCAACGGGCGCGCCAGGCACTGCCCTTCGCGAAGACAAAGCGGACATTCGGGCTTTTGCAACCTCTTTCTGGATTTTCAAATTCCTGGCTTTCTTTTTGCTCTCCAAATGCGTATTACTGGATGAGGTCCTCATCCTTCCAGAATTGGCGATAGAGTAGCAAGGCATCCTTGTCCAAGTACTGAACCAAACTTATAAATACAACAGACTGAGTGTATGAAGAATTCTTTCGAATTTTCTCAAAGAAGTCTGCCCAATAGATATCATCAAACTCTTCGAAACTGAGACTATTACCACCGGTTCGTCCACTAAAACATTTTGTAGACGACTTGAACTTAGGATTTTTCATCCCTTCCATCATCAGCCATCTCAAAGATGACCAGTACTCGCTAACTCTTACCCACGCGTCTTGCTATCTGTCCAAATTTGGTGCAGAGATACGTGCGCTATACGAATTCTCACCGTTTGCAGAGATAGGTCAAGAGTCGTCCCCCGACGGTCGCTTACTCCACGGATTGTAAGACCGCTTAGACGTTTCACTACTTCGTGGACTCTGGCTTGAATCAGAGCCTTCCCCAGGCTCCAAGGGATGATTGAGTCTTCCACTCCTCAACCGCATGTACAATTGAATTTTTCCGGGTCCGCTTCCAGGTTGAGCACCGGCAGCCCTCACGGGCCTCAATTCCCAATTTTCTTCGAAATTCTTGTTCACCTGAACCAATCAACCAAAGTTCTCAGAAGTAGGACAAAAGTGTCTTACTTCCAAATTGGCTTTCGCTCGAAATGACCGGTGAATAAATTTGCAGAAATCACGTCTAAGGAAATTAACACACAACACCAGCTGCAGAGAACATCGCCCACCAGGGCTTTCGCTTAACTTCACAAAGTTACAACTTACAAAACTTTGAAACTATGGCATCTATGCTGGCCTGGCTTGACCTCTTCGCTCAACACCGCACCTTAGAAATTCACACTGCTGGCTAGGCTCACTCTGTTCTTCACTAAGAGCTTTACTTCAGATTAACACACAACACCAGGTTCAGAGAAAATCGCCCACCATGGCTTTCGCTTAACTTCACAAAGTCACAGCTCACGAAACTCTGAAATTATGGCGTCTATGCTGGCCCGGCTTGAGCTCTTCGCTCAACACCGCGCCTTAGCAGTTCACACTGCTGGCTAGGCTCACTCCGTTCTTCACTAAGAGCTTTACTTGTTAATCCTGCTCTTGCTATCAGCAAGTCGACAATTGAGACTTCTGAGAACTTGGAAACTAACACAGCACTCACCATTTTATGTGCTCTTTGCACGGTCATGGTGTTTGGTCCGGATCTGCGCTAGTAATCTTAGCAGTTTCTGTTATGCAAGCTCTCTAACTCCTACAAGTATAATCTCTTTTTGGAAATTCCTAACTTTGACTTTCTACGATACAATGAGAGGGGAATTTTCAAGCGTCGGCAGAAGCGTGGCTTCTCAGCTCTTATGTGGCCCTGGGAAATCCTTCTCCTTCGCGTTTCTTCTTCTCTTCTCCTTTTGCGCTTGCGCTCCTATCTGCTTCTTGGCAAAATATGAGGACAAGAATGAGGCAAGTTCGTGCAAGGCTCATGCCTTTTCCAGGCACCACGCACGCCATTCTCTCTCGAGAACTCCAACGCTTAGTCACCTTGCTTGGCTTGCATGTTGTCCTTGCAATGATGTAACTTGATAATTGTCGCTTAGCATGCATGTATGCCTCGTGACTGTCGCGCGTGACTTCTCGACTTCTTAGTCAGCAATCACGCCTGCGTGGCCTGAGAGCTTACAACACTTGAGGTAGACGCCTAGGTTGTGATCATCACACAAGAGGTCTTAGTCGAAGTGCACACATCCGCACACAGCTTCCTTGACTTGGCATTGCCAGGTTGGCTGTTCAGTCAGTGTTGCCTTACTAGCATCTGCTGACATAGACCATTCGCTGGTCTTAGCTTAATTAGCTTTCCAGCACCCATTGCTGAGCGTCGATTTGACGAGTCGCAGCCACTCTTTCGTGTGACTTTGTAGTGAAACAGATAGAGAAAGTACTTAGTAAAACAGAATACTTTATCTATTCAAGACAAGGATTTTTGAACACAAGTGGTAGCTTCTTGAAAGAGAGATGGCTTCTTGAAAGTTAATATATTTCTGGATTTTGGCAAGTACAAGAGTGATTCTCCCATGTCTTTCTATGTTCTAGCTCTTGTTTATATACTTGCTACATAAGTAATTTCTAGGAAGGTGTATGTTGATGTGTTGGCACCCAACACATCCCAAAACTTGCCACCTCTTTCTAGAATAATGTACACATGTC
>WELA01006444.1:213224-223260 GCA_009602735.1 Mesotaenium endlicherianum
GTGTATGTTGATGTGTTGGCACCCAACACATCCCAAAACTTGCCACCTCTTTCTAGAATAATGTACACATGTCCTTTTGACCTAAAAATGGCACATCTGACTTTTGCCACATGGAGTTCTTCTAGGTCTTTCCTCTAACTTCGAAAATGCCTTGGAAGGTACAAAGGACATGAACCAAGTTACTAGAGTACCTATTCACACTTGACTCCACACAATACTACTCCAAATATATTTGAAAACATTAAAATATATGCGAACTAATATATAATAACTCAAATCACTACAGACTTGGACTTTGACTTTAATGCTGATTATGTAGAATGTATTTTGGTCGATGAGTCAATCTTGACTTTCCGTAATTGGAGGGCCATGACTTGCGCTGCACGTGTGGCACCGTCAAAGAGATATAAGTCTTTGACACCCTTCTAGCCCGGTATCTTTTTGACCTTCATTATTTGTATCCCACATGTTTTTGACCTGGTCTTTCTAGGATGTTGGATAGGTGTATCGACTTCATCGTAGGGCCCTGGTAGCACCACACAATAAGTGTCCCCCTGAGGTAGAAGTGGCTAGGGGTAATTACCAAACTAGCACTCCAACTTTAGTTTATTTCAAAATCTAGCGCTCCAAGTTTCATTATTTCAAAACTAGCACTCGCGCATGTAAGGTGAGGCCACGTAGGCCTTATACAATCAAATGACGTGCCACACGAATTTGCAAGTGACCCTTCCTGACACACCACTTCTCTCTTTTGTTTCCAAATTGACCACTTTTGTAACTGACCCACCTTCGCGATCCAAACTGCCCAAGGATGCCAAATTTCGGGTGGACACATTGTCGCTACCTTCAATTTACGCTCCAAAACTCTTGAAGGCATTGACCGCTTTGCCGCGCCTCCAATTCGAAGACGACTTTTCGAACCCCATAGTTGGGTCTAAACCTCGGCGGGTCAACTAGGTACTTCTTATGGTGGTTAAATGTAGGTCTAATTGGTGGTTAAATGTGGTAAAACGTGGCGGTTAAATGTAGATTGTGAGAAATGATCCCATGGAAGCGCAGTTAAAATAGGTGCAACATGCTTACAAATTGGAAAGGATAGCCACGGGCAACCTCAATGGCAATGTGCCATAGTAAGTAACCACTTGACTCAGCCGCTACAATTAGCTTCTTATGATTGCGTTCCTACTTGAAATAGCAGAGAATGCGATGAATATAGTCTCTCAAGAAAATAAAGGGTTTAGAAAATAAAGGCGCAAGAAGTAGGTCACGAAAACACCTTTGGACCATTTTTTGGGCGTCCTTGGCCAGTTTGGTTCGTGAAGTTGGGTCAGTTAGAAAAGTGGTGGTGGTCGATTTTGGAAACGAAAGAGAGAAGTGGTGTGTCAGGTAGGGTCGCGTGCGAATTCGTGTGGCACGTCATTCGATCGTGTAAAACCTACGTGGACTCACCCTACATGCGCGAGTGCTAGTTCTGTAATAACGAAACTTGGGAGTGCTATTTGTCGAATAAACAAAAGTTGGAGTGCTACTTTGGTAATTACCCCAAGGGTAGTGTGGCTGAGTGTGGCACAGTGTAGCGTCACAGGCACAGTGTAGCGTCACACGGATATATTCATATCCAGCATTTAAATTACAATTTGGAATTTTATATAGTCGCTATAGACACGTGTCTCGAGTCGACCCCATTCAATCCTTGAGGAATGGGAAGTGAGTGTGGAATGGCGCGGAAGCAGGAGTAAGCGGGTGCAGGCAGGAACGTGTCTTCTGTGTCTTATGTAGAGACTAGCAAACCTGAGCTACGTTCAGTTCATACTAAGAGTATATAGCTTCACTTCCAAATAGTCGTAGGTAGTTGTCAAGGTCCAGCAACATGGTGTTCAGCGGGGTAACATGTCTTGTTTCTTCAACTCAAGGAGAGTTGTTTGGCATGAGCGTTACTCGTGCTATTTCGTCGACCACCTCGACAAGGTATTGCAATACCAAATTGGGGATGGTGTCTTCAGCTAAGCAGATGCAATCATCACCAATAATTTGCAGCAGCGCGAATTCCTTTAGAGAGGTAACCCAAATTTCTGTCCTTGAATGACGCTGTTCACGCCTGCAAGTAAGCTACCTGTTGAACAAGCCGAGCTTAAACGCATTTGATTTTTTGTCTGGAATGCTTGGGTTATGTACAGGACTGTAAGAAGAGCTTCCAAGGAGCTCTTCATAAGGGAGCTGTTTTGGCAGTTGCAGCCTTCGCAGCTGCTTCGGTGCTGCAGCCTGCTGAGAATGCATTCGCCTACCTTGTAAGCTCCTCTTCTTGCACTCGGAAAGCCTCAAGGTATTGCGATTAGTAGAGGCAGGAGGGCACGGGAACAACTGAAACAGGCGCCTCCAACCATTTGGGCGTCAAAAAAAGGGCTCTTAAATGCTTCACTTCGGCTAGTGGCGCAGCTTGAAATTTCTCAGGCCAAGCAAGCTAATGACGTGGGTTAGAGCCTCATTTGCATGTAGCTACTTTAAGTGCAGAATGTAGGATATGAGGTTTTCTGCATAAGGCAATCCATCGTAGTTAGAGATTCATCAGGACTTCAGATGCAATTGAGGTGCCAATATCTGGTCAACCCAAGTGTGGGCATGAATTCGTTTCACAAACATGATCAGAGGCTGAAGGTTAGAGCGGAAGATTGAAGCACCGAAGCACGGCCCTTCACTAAGTGCAATAGATATGCCTATTGGATGAAAAAGGGGGGCGGGCCTTATGGCAGGGAAGTGACGCGGGGGCAGGACCTGACGGGTAAGGATTACAGCGGGCGGGACCTCACTGGTTACGACTTCAAAACTGTAAGTCCCTTGACTTTCTTTTGGCTCGGTCATGTGTTGTCAAGAGTATATTTGTCAGTGATATTGACTCACGCATCAAGGCACTAGGTGTGGCACGTTGACCCTTGTTCTCTGTTTGAGTAACGCCAGATCCTTCCCCACACGTGCACGTATCTGCTTGGTTGCTAGAAAGATGGTGCATACAGAAGGAAGTTTTAGTCCAATTGGCGCTGTCAGAAAGGTCCCGTGGCTCTCACCAGCTTCAGGGTGACGCTGTCTGGAGAGCTTTGGGGGGGAGGGGGACGCTTGTGCAGTCGATCCTGAGGCAGGCCAACTTTAAGGGTTCCAAGCTCGTGGGAGTGTCCTTTTTCGACGCCGACCTTACAGGTCCTTCTCGTCACCTATGAGCCTAGCTTCTGCTGCTCCTGCCATGAGTATACCCCAGTGTGCCTGCATGCTGGTGGCTCTTGTTTTTGTTGTTCTACTAAAAGATGGGAAGGAACAACAGGAGCAGCATTGCAGACCTTCTTGCCAAGTCCCTCAGTGGGCTGCGCTCATGCAAACATTGGCGCGTGGGGAAGCAGGTGCTGATTTGTCCGACACCAATTTGACCGGCGCGGACTTCTCGTTGTGCTCGGCAAGCAAGGTGTGCGACATATGACCCTGCTTCCCCCCTGCTGAAATTTGGTTGTCAGCGCTTTGCTCACTCCTGGCCTGCTTGCTGAATCTGGAGATTTGTAGCTTTGCCAATGGCAAGCTGGACTTTAAGTAGGGCTTTCTTGTCTGCAGGCGAGGCAGGAGAGTAGCACCTGTGTTTCTTTCAAGGCAGTTGGCTTGGGTTCGACAGCATTGCGGCTAGATGCGGTTGTGTGGGTGTGCCCTAGAGGAGCCTAACCATGATATCAAAGTTGTCAACCGGAAGCCCCCGTAGGGTACGTAGCAAAGGAAGTACACGTTGTTCCGGCTCTAATGTGTATGCTCCAATGGGCATGCATAAGACCATGTCTGGATGTCCCCAGTGCTGTATGTGACCGTATATTGACAGTAGTACTGGGGCAGAGTTGTGGCTTCAGAAGTGCACGAGAGAGAGGTAGCAATCTTACTTGTAGGAGCTGCAAGCATGCAGGCCAATTTTGAGAACGCAATCATGGAGAGCATATCGGTAACTGGCAACACGTCTTTCAAGGGAGCCAACATCAAAGGAGCAGGTGGGCACCTTTGTCCTCCTCCTGCCTGCTTCTTATGCTTTGTGTGTTCACCGCACTGAGGACCTCACTGCAGGCCACGCCCATCCTTGACACAATCACAGACAGAAGCCTGCATGTGTCTTCTTGGAAGCAATAAATTGTTACAGATATCAATGCGTGCATGTGCACGCGCACTTGCTCCGCATAGCTCTCGCAACTGTCATGCAGGCATGCTAATGTAACCTTCTTGGGATCCTTCTGACAGATTTTTCAGAAGTGTTGTTGAGAGAGGATCAAAAGATAGCCCTGTGTAAAGTGGCCTCGGGGTAAGTTTGCTGAATCTCTGCTCCTTTCACATGCTTAAGCCCCTAGAAGGAGTTGTACACCATTGGGTACACCAGTGCTTATTTGCATGATGATTAGTTATTCAGCTTTGATGCTTTTGGTATACAGATAGGTTGCGCCTATACTGACACCAGTTTGTGTTGCGTGAGGATCTTATGTAAATATCTTGAAGTGACTTGTGCAATGAGATGTCCTTAACAAGGCCTGACGAGGAGAAAGGCATATACTGAGTCAATGTTGGTTGGTGCAGCACAAACCCTGTCACGGGAAATGACACGCGGGAAACTCTTCTGTGCGACTACTAGAATATGACAAGCGTGCGACAAGCGCACTGTAGGCTGCCTCCTTCCAGCCAAAATGATGTAAAGTTGGGAGCTGGAGGGGCAAAGGGGCATGCATGGACATTTATTGCCATGCTGGCTAAAGGGTAAGCAAGAAGATGTATGTGGCCACCAGTGTTTGAGTGTGGTCTTTTTTGGTAGTTTATCTGACGAGCGTAACTTTGCTGTAGAGCATCTAGAAGGTATGGATGAATTGCTCTACAGCTAGGTCCAAGGATGGTGTACCAAATTCTAAATATCAGGTACAAACTTTGCTGGCAAGTATTGCATGTATTGTTGCCCAGATTAGGCACACATTTCATTTATATGCTCTCATCCTTGAGCCAGAGGTCAGAGGCATCGCAATCTCACTTGGCTGAGCCTGTTGGAAGGAGTCTCACATTGGCACGAAGTTTTAGAAAAGCAACCAGACATATTACACTTAAGATGGTAAACTAATACCTTGAAAGTAGGAAATAAAGAATGACCTCCGCATGCCTAGGATCCTGGTGTGTCTAGCTCAATAATACTAGCTATATCTCTCCTGGCACCCTATGTTAGCAAGACGATGCACCACTTAATACAATATCATTCTTTACAAAATCAAGAGAAAATGAGTCCAGTACAGACATGGGTAAGAGAGCAAAGGCTTCCTACTTAGTAAGGACCAGCCTGCCTACTTTGCCAGGAATAGTTGTGAAAAGAAGCCCACAAGAGCAACATAAATGCACAAATGGCAACAAATGGAGAGAAGAAACGAAGATAATTGAGCCAATTAATATGGTCCCTTCAGCCGATGTAGTAAAAATTTTTAGCATCAAACAGTCAAGTCAGCTCAAGAGTTCAACACATCATACACAACACGACACAAACTTATTTCGAAAACATTCACAAAGTTAAAGAACATATTATTCACTGAAGGAGCCAGGGCACCTCACATATTTGTTTTTAGCCCTCTAGCCAGAAATATTCAGTTAGGGCCCAGAGAAGTCAACGCAGGCAGCAGCAGCCCCAGCAGACAAGTGCTGGGCTCCGCATTGATTCCCAGCATGGCGCATGCCTGCGCCGACCAGGGCATGACGTACAGCATCCTGGGCCACAGCCCCTGCTCAGCTGCGGCCGGAATCTTGATAACTCCTGCACGGTCCCGCTGCTTCAGGTAATCCACAAACTGCTGGAACTGCACATAGCAGGCGAGAGGGCACACAAAGATATGAAGCAGCTGTAAGTTAAAACTGGCTCTCAGGCTGTCCACTGCTGCCTGCCTGCTGCTGCTGCATGGGCGCAGACATGTTCCCAATGTAGAACTTTAGAATGGGCTCCAGGTCAGGCATGGGCCATTGATGTGAAATCGCATGCAGGAAGGCAGGATCCATCCAGAAGCCTCAACCAAACTGCATGTTAGTAGCAGCAGCCTGAGCAACTCACGGCCACAGGGAGGTGTTTTGTCTCCTCATGGCCAGCACAAGTTCAGCACGCAAAACAAGCGGTGAATGTGTTGAAATTGCAGATGGCGACACCTCTGTCGATGGGCAGAAATCATGCGAGGGTCCAGTCTATCAGATTCAGAACAACAGGCGTGTGTGTGTGGAGTCTGAAGAGTCAGAATATAGGCTACACCTATTACAAATGCTGAAGGGTAAAATGTGCATTTCAAAGATTGGGAAGGGTAAGTGGGCTCTTACGCCACCAGCATGCTCTGGGGTGGCTGCACCAAACAAGCGGCAGATCTCCCTCTGCAGCATTACCCCACAGTACAGCGTACGAATGCTTCAGACATGGCTCTGTCGCAAGACAAATTTTACACATACTCAAGATTCTCAAACATGGGGTCAAAGGCATTTGCTGGGTGCCAAGTGCCGAGAGCTCTGCAGACAAGCTTTGCGGCAGCCTTCACCCAGCTACATCATAGCGCACAGACACACACACACACACACATATGTGCTGCAGAGGGTGGGGGCCAGCCATACCTGGTGGGGGGGTGTGGTGTCGTAGGTAGCCTGCACCGCACGGAAGTCGGCTCTCTTGGTCACATCCAGCTTCTCTGGCCACCTGCCCCATCATCACCAACTTCAGATGAGCGTGCATCGAGCTAGCATGCCCTCAGAGCTGTAAAAGGCTCCCATATATTTGTGTGTGCCAACAGAGGCCCTGCGACAAAATGGAAACAAAAAGTAGCTGCCACGTGTATAGAAGGGGAGGAGGGGGGCGAGTGTGTACCCAGCAGGCTCATGAGCCACATCCTGATAGCGCGCAGTGGGGGCCTCCTCTGCCCGCTGGGCCCATATGGCACAGTACTGCACCCCACTTTTGCACAGCCAGTGCTGCTGCTGCTGCTGCTGCTGCTCCATACTCTGTCTTGCCCCTGCCATTCTCGCTCCTGCTCCCCCCACCTGTTGGGCTTCTCCAGGCTCGGGCAGAGGAGGGGCCGCAGCCGGAGTTGGAGCCGGAGCAGACACAGGAGTAGAAGTTGGAACAGCAGCGGAACTGGGAGTAGGCGGAGGTGGAGAGGGCGGGGGCGGAGGGGATGGGGGCTGAGCAGGCGGAGGCGGAGGAGGGGGCGATGGCGGAGGGGGTGGGGGTGGTGGCTCCACAGGTGGAGGCGGAGGAGGTGTGACAGGAGGCAGCGGGGGCTGGAAGGGGGAGCCAGCGTGAGGGTGAGGCCCAAAGGGCGGCGGCGGAGGAAGCAGCGGGGCTGCTCCTCCTGCGGCCGAGCTCATGGGCATGCCCCCCGTAGCGCCAGGCTTGTGCATCGGGTATGGTGGCGGCGGAGCACCCGGAGGGGGCATGCTGGGGTCATGCATGGGCCTGGGCAGGGAGGCGATGACAGGTGGCGACAGCTTGGAGAGCATGGCCGAGCTGCTTCCTCCCCCCGGGGAGGGTCTGCCAGGAGGGGCACCCGGCAAGCCAGACTTGGGAAGAGGGAGCGGCGCAAGAGCAGCTTGAGAGTGGGGTAGAGGCGGCCTGGTATGGGATGCCAGCTGTCCCTTTCTGGCACCTTGCATGCCTGCTATGCCACCCGAAGGAAGAAGTGAGTTGTCCAAGTGGCTGCCAGTGGGAGCACTCATGAGGTGGAGCGAGCGCGTGTTGGCGTCGGCAGCAGCCATGAAGTCCATCATCATCATCATGCTGCTGCCGCCACTGCTGCTATTGCCGTTATTGTAGGGCCCCCCACCCCCACCCCCACCCACACCCCCGCCTCCTCCTGGTCCATCCTCTTGCCGCCTGCTGCTCAGTTGCATACCCCCATTATTGGCGACTCCATNAGTAGCTGCCACGTGTATAGAAGGGGAGGAGGGGGGCGAGTGTGTACCCAGCAGGCTCATGAGCCACATCCTGATAGCGCGCAGTGGGGGCCTCCTCTGCCCGCTGGGCCCATATGGCACAGTACTGCACCCCACTTTTGCACAGCCAGTGCTGCTGCTGCTGCTGCTGCTGCTCCATACTCTGTCTTGCCCCTGCCATTCTCGCTCCTGCTCCCCCCACCTGTTGGGCTTCTCCAGGCTCGGGCAGAGGAGGGGCCGCAGCCGGAGTTGGAGCCGGAGCAGACACAGGAGTAGAAGTTGGAACAGCAGCGGAACTGGGAGTAGGCGGAGGTGGAGAGGGCGGGGGCGGAGGGGATGGGGGCTGAGCAGGCGGAGGCGGAGGAGGGGGCGATGGCGGAGGGGGTGGGGGTGGTGGCTCCACAGGTGGAGGCGGAGGAGGTGTGACAGGAGGCAGCGGGGGCTGGAAGGGGGAGCCAGCGTGAGGGTGAGGCCCAAAGGGCGGCGGCGGAGGAAGCAGCGGGGCTGCTCCTCCTGCGGCCGAGCTCATGGGCATGCCCCCCGTAGCGCCAGGCTTGTGCATCGGGTATGGTGGCGGCGGAGCACCCGGAGGGGGCATGCTGGGGTCATGCATGGGCCTGGGCAGGGAGGCGATGACAGGTGGCGACAGCTTGGAGAGCATGGCCGAGCTGCTTCCTCCCCCCGGGGAGGGTCTGCCAGGAGGGGCACCCGGCAAGCCAGACTTGGGAAGAGGGAGCGGCGCAAGAGCAGCTTGAGAGTGGGGTAGAGGCGGCCTGGTATGGGATGCCAGCTGTCCCTTTCTGGCACCTTGCATGCCTGCTATGCCACCCGAAGGAAGAAGTGAGTTGTCCAAGTGGCTGCCAGTGGGAGCACTCATGAGGTGGAGCGAGCGCGTGTTGGCGTCGGCAGCAGCCATGAAGTCCATCATCATCATCATGCTGCTGCCGCCACTGCTGCTATTGCCGTTATTGTAGGGCCCCCCACCCCCACCCCCACCCACACCCCCGCCTCCTCCTGGTCCATCCTCTTGCCGCCTGCTGCTCAGTTGCATACCCCCATTATTGGCGACTCCATGGCCGGCACCAAGAATGCCACCATCCAAGCGCGCCTCGACCGCCCCTCCTGCCCCTCCTGGGCCTTGCTCCCCCTGGCTCCCGTAATTAGAAGTCGCACTGGAAGCGGCGGGCGGAAGGCCGGGGGTGGGGCTGTGGGCGTCCCCTCCTCCGTGCTTGATCTCCCACTTGAGCTGGAGGCCACCCACGGGCACAGCCACGGGGTTGGTGCCCTCGTGCTCCCACTGATAGTCCAGCGCGCGCCTTCTGATGTCCTCCAGAGACGGCGGCGGCGGCGGCGGCGGCGGCGGCGGCAGCGCACCACCGCTTCCTGGAGAGGGCTCGGGGGTGTGGTGCTGCTGCTGCTGCTGCTGCTGCTGCTGCTGCTGCTGCAATGACAGGGCCGAGTTGCTGCTCCCGACAATCCCAGTGCAACAGCAGCAGCGCCACGCATCAGGCCTCACAAGACCCCCTGGAGACAGTCGTGCTCCACACAGCTGGCACGGCCCCAGAAGCAGGTGCGCGCATGCACTTCAAAAGCCCGGCAGGGGGCATCATGCACTCAGCCACGTTCATGGGCAGGACAAGCATCCCAGCGCATATCCGGCATGGCTGCTCGGAGAGGAACGGAACCGCAAAACAATAGATGCGTGCCTGCATCCAGTTGCAGTACTCGGGAGTAAAAGCAGGCATCATCAGCATTAGCAGCCGCGACAGCAGCGAGGGAGGGGGCAGAGGAGGAGCGGACCTAAACTCGATCTGGACGGTGGACCCAAACTGGCCCGACATGTGCAGCGTGCGCAGCGCCGCCGCCGCGGCCTCCACGCGGTCAAACTCGATGAAGCGGCACGGCCCACGGCTGGTGCGCGTGCTCCTTACGCGCATCACGCCACCCAGCCCGTTGGCCGCCGCCGAGAAAATGCTGCGCAGCTCCGGCTCCGTCAGCGACCCCGGAGTGCCGGGCCCGCTGTTATCGGACAGGCCCATCCACAGCGTGTTGGTGGGCACCTTCTCGCCCCCGTGGCCCCCGCCCCCGCCCCCGC